>OX104134.1:111559832-111655962 GCA_944470555.2 Heterobilharzia americana | reverse complement strand
TGTAAACTACCATCATATCGTTGCTCAAAACATATCACACCGTCCAATGATGGTAAGGTAAGTAGGAAAGTCATCCCAAGGTTAGTATCTATTACTCTACGTAATGACGAAAAATGTGCTCTGTCGACAGTTGTCTCTGTAGTCTCTTTTTTGAAGACTTCAACGTATTACTTACTTTCCAAACTTGATGTTACCAGAATTTAGGGATTCACGTAGGTAAGCATAATTCATTGTTCCGTACAAGTAATCGCAAATTATTTTCACTAAGAAATGTCAGTTATGCTTTTGATCGGTAGGACAAAATCAGAGAAACCACAATCTGTTTTCAAGATATACTTTAGTGTGTTCCATAATTAATGTGAACAACAGATCAGTCAACGCTATATCTGCGTTTTGTCATCATACTTAAAATCATATTTCTACTAGAAATGCATTGTCAGGTGTTAGTTGGTTGGAAGCAGTCAGTAGGTTTAGTGAGTGTTGGTATTCGTCATCAAGACGTATCCGCAACCTTGAGGGAGCTAATGTCTTCTATGAGATTCACATCTGCGTCATCCAGTGCTGTAGTCAGAGACCTTACCACTTAGCTATTCGAGTTGCGATTAACCTCTTACAGGACTGATTTGTGCACAATAATTGTTTACTGGAGAGTAACCAATTTCATGTTTTCTAGTGATGAGTTCTAAACGAATCCTATCCATCAGTTTGCTGTGTGGTTATCAAACTATGTGACTCACTATCACAGTGCAATTTGATGGATGCTAGTTGGTTTGAGGGTGATCGACAGAAAGCCTTATCTTTACTCTTTGAGAAATCTCAGTACGAGTTGTTATTAAGCAAACAGGTCCGTGTAACTAGTTAACAACCATCATTATCTTGCACTTTCTTCATATCAACTGTAAACTTCAGGTGAGCGAAATTCTTTAATGTGATGTCAATTACAAAGTTCTTGTCATGCTGGAAGAATTCCCCCGTCTAAGGTCATTTCCTGAGTATAAACATACTCTTGAAATATAGACGCTAATACTCTTAGTATTCTACTTGGTGGCTAGGAGTGGAATCCAGGACGCGCGTTTCATCCTATTTGGGACTCGTCAGTTGGATGTACTTGGACCCCCTCGAGTGATTTCCCCACTGAGACTCGAACTCAGTACCTATCGCTTCAAGTGCCTAAGCATTATTTGATAGGCCCACTAAGAGCCTATCTCTCAACAGAGACCGAGCAGTTCGAGCCAGTATAGGAACGGGAAATAACAAGTATCGGTGATACTCTTTTTTACAGAATGCCACTTAGTTGTCTAGATTTTCGATTGCAAGATCAATGTGGCTTGGGAGTGTTTTGACAACCGAAAAATATAACTGACGTTCACACAGTGATTATGGTGTTACCTTACTGTAAGTGTAGAGTTTATGCTTTAGTAGGATGTAATTCCAATCAGACTAATCTAATGTGGAATTATGGCGTTACCCGTATCATTATTGCTACTTTAAGGTTTTATGGCTTGGGATTTACTCTTTCACAATTATTTCATTGGCATTAATTCAATGCTGCCTGTTTGTTTATCATAACAGGTTTCTCATTGTATTTCTCCTAATTACAGAATTCGAGAGAAAACTGTTGTTATAGTAGGCATTGGAGGTGTTGGATCAGTGACTGCAGAAATGCTTGTGCGGTGTGGAATTGGACGTTTAATTTTATTTGATTATGATAAAGTTGAACTGGCTAACATGAACCGATTATTCTTCCAGGTAAATAAAAGTTTTGTAACCATTGTTCATTATACATTATAATTTTATATATGTTATAATTTTGTAGAACTCATTTCGTTTTTTTTTGTCATGTTGCAAGCAGACTTTTATTTGAAATGTGATTCTCATCATGGACTAGCATCAATCGGAGAACCATTGGAAACCTGGGGACACTGTTCACCTCTAATTTAGGAATTTTCAGTAATGCACATCCGTGATTCTGTGAGGGATCATGTCTAGCACTGTCTGGCTGCCAGGACACTACCACAACCACTGGGTTGTAATCCAGCGCTCCAATATTTTTTATTCGAAAAATCGTGCCACCATAATCAAATGTTATCAGATGGCATCCATTATCACTCCCAAATTAATTGACACCACAGGTCACTCTTTCCACATCGATCAACCTCTCCAAAGACTAAATGGATTACAATCCAGTGTTTATTGTTCACTGGATATATTTCTCGAAATTTTAACGCGTTGTCACCTGCAGAGCGTAACCTACTCGGTATCCTCAGATTTGTTGTTGCTAACCTTCCTTTTTAAATCAGATAACCGTTGTTGTATTAGTGTTTTCAGCTCTTTCTGTACACTGGAATATCCAGCGATTGCAATTCATTAGATGAGATTATTCTTACCATTTAAACCATACTTTAAATCTCAGTCAGTGTGGGTGAGACTGACTTCAATGTTGAGTAAGGCGTTATACATCAGACATTGCAACGAATCAGTGTATTATCTCGCAAAAAATGCAGCATTTCAAAGTTCTGCACTTCACAGCTGTATGCAAAGAGGACGTAGACGTAAAAGTGATTTTAGGGTAGACAAATGTGTATGGTGAGAAGAAATAGTTGGAAAAATTTGAAGGTTGGTGGAAAGCATAAAACTTTCGAATCTTCCAAAGGGTGGGTACATGTGTACTATTGTGACCGATTGTCAACCATGTCAAGAAGAGTCTGAAACCATCGTTTCCTATCATCCCCAGGACTCCAACTAGGAGCAGTCAACATCTCCCTATACGGACGGCTATGACCAACAGTGAAAGACTTCACAAACTGGTGTCACATCCACTCTTAGCTTTCTTCCAATTCAATACTATTTCGATTAACAGAGTATTTCGAGGTAGGTGGTAGTGAAGGCTGACAATCTCATTGCCTGATCTACCTTTCTTGCCCAGTGCTATAGGCCTAAGGTTGCCATTGATCAGACTGTGTTTCAGAGCACACCAGATATGCTGTAAGGAGATGGGATATCTTACCATTTCTACAAGTGGCGTAAGTTGACGAATGCCAATTGTGTATTGTATTCGAGTTGAGATTTTGTCAGCATGTAACCGATTCAGGTTGTTGTTAATCTCCAAGTATATATATAATTCTCGTAATAAAATTGAAAATTTTAGAAAGCCACCTGCTTGGATGTTTTACTTTCCCAGATGGATTTTGTTTCGTTTCTCATTAGCTTGGCAATTGGATGAAACATTCGCTAACTGAAGAGATGGCCACAAACAGTTTTTCGCCATTTTCCAAAGTTCAAGTTAAACTGCTCAAAACTGTTGTTGTAATCTGTTGCAAATTAGAATTCCTATCGATTTAAGTAGTTGCTAATCACTTGTAAAATATTGATCGGTAATCTACACTTTTATTTGAATTAAATTGTTTACTTTTGCTGAATAATGTTATCTATTTGCTTTTTTAATTTCTACTTATTAGACCTAATTCTAACCACTTTTTTAAAATAGCCTCATCAATCTGGTCTCAGTAAAGTTGCTGCTGCTGCGTCTACCTTAAATTTCATTAATCCAGATGTGCAGATTGAAGCCCATAACTACAATATAACCTTAGTGGAGAATTTCGATCACTTTCTTAATCGACTCAAGCATGGTGGTTTAAAGTCTGGAAGTCCTGTAGACTTAGTGTTAAGTTGTGTTGACAATTTTGAAGCTCGTATGACGATCAATAAAGCGTGCAATCTACTTGGTCAGGTTTGTATTTTTATGCTTACAAGTTAACCATGCAGTATTTATACCTAATTGTTTAATTTACTAAATGTTATCCAGTTAAGTTAAAGATAGTTTTGTGTTTTTGAGATTATGCTTAAGCGGAATCTGGCGATTTTGGAATCCTGTTGCGATTCAATATCACATTCCAGCTGAATATACAAAAACCATTAATTTCTCGAATCATGCTTATCTTCGATAGTCTTGTCAACAATTTATTGAACTATTTTCTTTATCAGTTAAAACGAAGTTCTGCGGACAAATTATGAAAGAAGTGAACTATTGCTGTATCTTAACAAACAACATAGAGGTGATGAAGATACCCAAATAACAACAGCATCGAAAACAAGAGGCACCAATCCCCATTAACGGGAGGAACTTAAAGGAAGTAGCCTCTTTCCCCTATCTAGGCAGCATCGTTTCGACTACAGACAGCACAGATGAGGACGTCAAAGCCGGGATCGGAAAAGCAAGACAGGCGTTCATTAAGCTGAAACCAGTGTGGAGATCTTCTGCACTCAACATGCTTAACAAGATCCGGATTTTCAACACCAACGTCAAGTCTGCTTCTGTATGGCTGAGAGACTTGGCGCGTTACGAAAGGTATTTCCAACAAAATACAGACATTCACCAACAACTGCTTACGCTCGTTACTGAAGATCAGATGGCCAGAAAGAATCAGCAACAAGGAGTTCTGGGAACGAACCAACCAAGAAGCTATCGCTGAACAAATATGCAGAAGGAAGTGGAGATGGATTGGGCATGCACTGAGAAGGCCGACTGAGGACATCACACGCCAGGCCAGATCGTCGAATGGAACCCAGATGGGAAACGACGAGTTAGGCGTCCCTGGTGGGATGACATGGAGGAGATTGTGTGAGGAAGAAATAAGAGCTTGTGGGTTGTCGTGGAGCCAGGTTCAAAAGATTGCGGCGAACAGATTGGAATGGATACGTGCTACTGAAGCCCTATGGTCCACTAGGAACCCAAGGGATAAATAATAATAATAAACAAGCAACACAACGTTATATCTTAAAATCCTTAGGTGTGTTTATTGGCTTTTCGGGAGTTTTTGCCATGGATTCATTTTGTTTCACTATTGATCACTTGCCGGGCAAAAACAGTAATATTCAAGGATGTTATAAGACGCACATATTATGTGTATAGAGAGAAAATGAATAAAGTATACTTCTCTTGAAGTTCGCAGTTAAATTGGATTTTAGACTGACAATAAAAGCTTCCCAATTTAATTGCCTAGATCAGAAGGTACAAAACTATTAAAATCAATCATTTGAACTATAAATTCGTACCATCCTAGGCTTATGCATTTTCATTATGTCATGCTTCATAAATATTTTCTTATCTGGTCATTATATACTTCAAAATTAGCATTAAAACAAATTTCATTCATTCAGGTATGGTATGAATCTGGTGTCAGCGAAGATGCTGTTAGCTGTCATATCCAGTTGATGTATCCTGGAAGAACTCCATGTTTTGAATGTTTACCACCACTGATTGTAGCTAGTGGATTGGATGAGAAGACGTTAAAACGTGAAGGTGTCTGCGCAGCATCACTGCCTACTACTATGGCTCTAGTTTCTTCACTGCTAGTTCAAAATACTTTAAAATATCTTCTGAAATTCGGAGAAGTATGTATTTTTTTTATTTTCAATTGTACTATGTATATTTTATCTGCTTTAGAAACCGTATTTTAGTTTCTTCTGTGCATTCAAGTGAAAGGTAATTAAAGCCGAAATGTTGATGATGTCTTCCCATCATCATTGTTCACGAAATTCATGAAAACTCGTTCGTTAGCTCATTTTAGTTGAAGTCTTCCAGTTTCTCAATAAGGTGCTGATGATCGAATGTTAGAACTCTGGCAGTATCAAACTGTTGTCATCCTGATCCAGAGTTCCAAATCTATAGCAGTTAGGTTAACAACGTGGCTCGTTAATGCTTGATATCGATAACGCTATTAGAAGACGAAGATTACCTGAAAAATGTTATGTATTTGTGCAGTACATTTCGAACAATCTGATCACACATTTACTTGTGAAGTAAATTTATACATGAAAATGAAAGGTAAAATATAATGAATATGAAAAGGTTGTGATACTAGTTTTGGTAGTATAATCAAGGTAAATTAAGTGAAACAACAAATCGTTTTTGTACGCACAGCGGGGGCTTAAGTTTACGAATGGCTAACGCTTCGGCAAATTTCAGTATGTGCCCCTGACTGTTCCTATATGTCTTAAATGCTTTTTCCTTATTAACCTTGTGATTCTTTTCAACAATATGAAGATGGTTGTCTGTCACCTGTACTTATCAAAGTTGTGTTAGACTGTTTTTCGAGCCATTTAAGTATAATTTCACCCACCCTAGTCTGCATAGGATGATTACTCCTCCCTATGTATGTCTTTGCACAAATATGTAAATTGGTAAACAGTGCGGTGTGACATAATCATTTATGTGAGGATGAGGTTTTTGACGAAGCCGATATTTTGTTGTCTGAACGGGGATAAGCTGAACTGCATAGTATGTTTTACCGACAACAGATTTTAATCTCTGTTTCAATATCATACTGCTCATTTCCCTCTGTATATATATATATATATATATATCTGTCCGAAATTTCTTATCATCCATCGTATCAGATGTACAAACACGTTGCAACATACCAAATAAGCATTTTACTAAGCCTCTCTTAGATTTCATCGGACATAAGCTGTGGAAACTTAGGTACTGTCATTTCCAAGTAGGCATTCTATATATCGATCGTCCATTTTCCCTCCGGCACATGAGTATATCAAGAAATGCAAGTTGGTGGTCTTTTTCCTCCTCACATATCAGACTGATTTGATCTCGTATGGTATTAAGCCCTTTTAACAAACCCCTAGCATCCTCATCTGTGTCATATATTACAAAGATACCATTAACATACATTCTATAGAGTGTGACAATAGTGATTAAATCTTGAGCCATTCGTTCAATATGTGACATATATACATCAGCTGATAGCGCTCCTAATGGGACTCCCCATGACAACACCATCAACTTGTCGAAAAACTGAAATGGGCCTTATCAGTACATAATAAAAGGAACTCTTTCAAATGCATTGAAGGAATAGGGAAAGAAAGATAATTCGAAGATATATAGTCGCAAAGAATATTAACTGTCTTCGTCAGAGATTGTTCGAAACGTACTGGGCAAATACATCACACTTTTCAAATAATCTTCATCTTCTACTGGCATTATCGAAATTTATTAAAGGGACTAATTGTTTCAAATTAATTCTTGATTTAGAAGTAGTATTCATCATGGACTGACATCAGTTGGGGAACCATTGAAAGTCTGGGAGCACTGGACAGCTGTTTCGTCCTAGTATAGGACTCCTCAGCAGTACGCACATTAGTGACTTGCTTCCAGATGGATGTTAGGAAGTTCTAATGAGAAGCCGTGACCTGTGGGGTCAACCAGTCGGAAGTGAAGTGGATGTTAACTGAAGACCTTGGGTGACAGTCGCGCTGTGTCGTGAATTGACAGAAGTTGGAAATTGTGAACCACTGGAAACCGATCCAGTGGTTGAATGATTAACGCGTTCGCCGTGGAACCTGAAGGTCCTGAGTTTGGCCCTAGCTGGGTCGTGGGTGCGTACTGCTGAGGAGTCCCATACTAGGACGAAACAGCTGTCCAGTGCTCCCAGACTTTCAATGGTTCCCCAACTGATGTCAGTCCATAATGAATACTACTTCTAAATTAAAAACCCCCATTCATCTCAATAACGCTTGATTGTCACTTTGTGAAATTGAAAGTGATTCTATTTACTTCAATGTAATCAGCTGCGTAATACCGTTACTTATCATTCCTAGCATAATATTTTCATCATCCCACTTGTATTTATAAACATATGATCCAAGTTCATTTAATTAGTGAAGCTATGGTTTATTGTCTAGACACCCGACTTCCAAGCAGTGGTTTGCGAGTTTGAAGCCCACTCCACCTGTCAGCTTTTGGACAACCGAGTAGTTTCACTAACCCTTACACACAATAGGTGTGGTTAACTCCCTACTGCACGACTGTGTACATAACTACTGAGTGCATTTCAATTTTCCATTTAATTCGCTCCCTGTTATTCTTGATTTCGCTTACGTATCCCAAAATTGATTATATGTGAGAATATGCTTAGATTGTTTTTGTGTGATATCTTGTTTTTATCGTGACGTTTTAGTAGGCTTATCTATTTCCTTAGCCTTCTGTTAATTACTATAGCTTCAACATTTTTTAAGTGGTTGTACGTTTTCTGCACGTGTTGATACATATTTCATATGATTAAGTTACTTCAAGTTGCCTAGTTTTCTTAACAATTAGTTATAAGCTAGTTCTCTTTTTATCTCTTTGCAAGTCTAATAATTAATTGTTAAACAAGTAAAATAAGGTAGAAGCAGTTTTAATATACTCTGAATATACTCTTATCGAGTACTCAAGTGTCTTATTTTTTGTACTGTGATAAAATCACGTTTTAACTCTAGATTGTTTATAGATAAAAGTATGTTAAATATCTAAAGATATGATATGATTATAAGCAATGAATTCTGTTCGAAACGTCACTTTACTGTTTCACTGTGTGATACATATAATAACAGTACTATAATGGATTGATTTTATTTTGTGGTTAGTGTGTAAATGATGCATTTATATGGAAAAGTACAATACTCATTCTAGCGGTCATAAAAAGTTTCATTCCCTTGTTCATCTTTTTTTTTGATAAGGTTTCCAGTTATTTAGGTTACGGAGCGGCTAAAGATTCGTTCTATCGTGTTGATCTGAAGGTGAATCCAGATTGTGCTGATCACTGGTGTAATAAGCGTCAAACTGAGTGGCGTAGTTATTTACAACGAATGAATTTTTCGCCTAATTCACCTTGGGATATTGAAGAACGCATAAAAGCAGATAAACTTAAACAAGAAAAACTCCAAGAAGCTCTGTTGAAATTGAGACATGAAGAAAACGATTTTGGTATCGAGTTGGAATCAGAATCATCTACAGAATCTTCAAACGATAAAATTGGTTTATTCACTTCGAGTTCTGAAGTGAATGGTGTAAAAACACTATATCCTGTTAAGGACAGAAAACTGGATGCGGATTCTCAGAATGCATCAGGCTCTTTTGTCTCACAAACAGATGATAGTCTCGAGGCGCTTATGGCAAAAATGAAGCAATTGTGATCATTCTTTTTACGTTTTTGGTAATGCAAGTTTTCTTTCTTTCCAATTTGCTGTCTTATTGGATACATCTCTATTTTAAGTACGATGATATGTGATATTTCTATATTTTCTTCATCCCTCCTCACTTTTTGTCTGCAAGTTATTCCTTCGATAATGGGCTATATTTTATATACTACAAGGTAACTATGATTCTGGATGTTGTTCTAATAAAAAGTGAATAAAATTGGGCTAGAACTGTTGTTTGATTTTTTTAGCACTCTGGTAGGACTTGATTTCGTGCATTTCAGCAGTTGTTTCTTAACTATATTAGCATATTTCATCGCGTGATTACTTGGTTTTGATTGATTAGGGATTGAAGCATCAATTCGCGTCATAAAGGTAATAATTACTTCTTTGCCATTTGATGGGTTGAAGAGTTAACCTAATACTGTTTCGAAGATATTTTATCGGTTGATTTTGGCTACTTATAACTCTTAGCAGTAAGCAAAGTAGTTATGCGTACGAAAAAATTTGGTCATTGGGTAAATGGTATTCATTATTTTGATATTTGTATATATGAAAATTTAGGCCCACCAATTCATTTGAACTGCAACAGGGACTCAATAATATACAATGGGAGGAGGGAAAAAAGATGGTCCGTTCTGATATGACGAACTTCTATATAAATATACCAGTTAATAAACATTGCACTCGAGGCAGTCAGAAATAAACTCACCACCGACCATTAGCTCAGTAATAAAGTTTCGATTGAAGAAATTATGCTACGGATAAGATTACGTTTATCTTTCATGGTCTTCAAATGTCAAAACAAAATATATCAAAAGCAAGAGTAGTGATGCGATCTTCAATATCCCCAATTATAGTAGACCTATTTATGGACAGATGGTATTAGAAAGATTCTAACCCACTCTAAAATTATGGCTGCGATACATTGATCACACTGTGTTGAAATCAGAACATCCAGCGTTTTTTCCTTGCATTACTTTGGCTGATAGACGCAACTGAATTCACTTATGGATTAAAAAATAGGAAAAGAGAGATACCAATGTTGGATTGCAAAACCAAGACTAGAGAAGATGGAAACTAAGATACCAGGGTGACGTCTGAACCCACAAACTCATTCAGAGAGAAACGTTTTAGGCTAGAAGATAAAATTAAACAAAATGACCCTATCTATATAAAACTGTCTGATGATTGTGAGGTCAAGTACATAGATCAAAGCAATCGACCAGGCTCAGTAAGAATATCTGAGCACAAAAATTTAGCGAAACAGAATGATAGACCCTACCAAGATAAGTAATTTAACGAAAAACTCGGTCGTCGCTCTGCATGCACTGACTGATAATCACACCATAGGGTGGCAATTCTGAAATCCAATATAGCTAGGTAGAGGAAAAGATTCATCACAGAATCTTTGTTCATTGAATCAACACCCATGACTTGTAACAGGAATGGCTCATCACATATTGTAGATATCTCGATGGTTATACTACCGCTAAAACTAAAGAATGAAGAAATAGTGGAGCTTGAAAGTCGTATGAGTACTTTGATATAAATATGCGAGATAAATTCTGCTCAAATTGTCATCCAGTCGGTAATACTGCACCACTGTATGCCATATCAAATATGGAGAATATTTGTAGCTCAGGTGGACGGTCTTGGTTGTATCAAATATCTAACAGCGTGTGTTATCAATAGTTATAGGAACTCCAACTACAGGTTTCGGTTGTCATGCCGATCCCGACAGACAAGTCTACATCCGCTACACATCTCAAGCCAACAGTCAGTAAATGCATGAACTGATGCTATATATTAATCTAGTTGCACTTAGCGTTTGTCAGCCTGAACCTATTAAACCTACTGAGTGATGAAGTAAACATTATTCATGCATGCTACAGTTATCTCAGTCGATGAAGATTCGCAATCCCATTAAATAACTTGCGTCTTTTATCGAAGACTCTATGTTTGACCTGTGCATCACTAAGGCGGTAGCTCACGGCTTTTCAAATACAGAATTTTCAACAAAGTAATGCACTTACCGAGAACCTTTTTTCAGTCAGAAGGACTGCCACGGAACCCCTCGATCGACGGAGTCGAATGATGCCTTTAGGTCGACATATACGGCTTCTATTAGGTGTTAGGACTACAGATGGATTCGAATACACGGAGAGTGCACGTAGGGTAGTTGGGAAGCCACGATTTCAAATCAGTCGTGCAAATGAACTTCAGCATCCATAATAAAGTAATCACGTTTGAGCCTACTTTGGTTACCTGCAACCACTAGAATGGAGCACCTCACACTACTATACTGCTTCAAGTCAAAGCCTCATAGAAGTGTCTTTTTAAGATAATCACCTTCGGTCTGTGCGTCTGAGCAAAGTCACATCCCGCATACATTATATGAATTATCTTTGGAAATCAACGCTACCACGTGTTCAGCGAACCTATCCACACCAAACAAAATTATTGCTCACTCATTCAACTCATGCTTATTTCGTTATTAATTTTGAACTATACTATCTAACGGCCATCATATTCAAACTTACCTTCATGCTTATCTCTGTTCCACTCAGTTGCTTGTTATTAACTGGGATTTTGTTCTTGGATCGCTTAACGTTTGCTTCCCGATCGATGCCCATTAGCTTGGTATTGGGCTGCGTGTGCATATCGCAATAACCCGAGCTATTCTGGTGAAACAAAACACTTCTTCTTCCCCCCTCGAGGTCCTACCGTAACCAAAAGGTCAGTTGGGTAGTGATTACTCAAACGCAGATACTCCTATAATGTAAACTGCTACGCTATGATGGGGTTCTGAGGGCGAAGTCGTGCTGCTGGTTGGATGGGGACATGAGAGCAGTAAGGTGTTTCCCCGGAATGACAAGTGGTGCCACTCTGATAGCGACTTCCCTATAGGAAGGGGAGGGTTAGAATAAGTCAGTAGGAAATATATCACACCACCACCTACCCGTGATGCGGGTTCATACTCGGATTCGCAAAGCACAAGCTAAAATGTTGGACTTCTTAAAATATCGTATGTGACCGGCCTCCAGCAGGTGTCCTTTGGGCTTTGTGGTCATAAAGTAACCCTTCTTTTTCAGGTAACCTCAGAAGAAATTGCATGATGTGAGTGGCCGTGAAATGTCAACCACCTCTCCATTTCTTTCAGCACTCAGGTTACCTCAAATCAGTGACCACCTTGTACCCCCTTCTAATCTTCCTTCACTCCTCGTGGTCAGTATCCCAGCATTATTGTTAATTTATTTCAGCTCTGCAGTCCTTGATAAAAACTCATTTTCATGGAACAGCATTCCTGTTCTCTCTAAATACTCATACAGGATCCAAGTGAGGTTATTCACTTAGTCTCACCTGCCAATATGGGGGTTTGGAATATTCACCCTTCGAGTTTCTGGAGATTCGACCCCTAGTTCTCGTGATTTTGCAGATGTAAGTACAGCATTGAGTGCTAAGGCAGAAGGTGCTGTGATCGACTGGATCCCAGTTCACAGTTGCCTATGCTTTGAAGTGATGAATAAAATTAACTGTGAAACTCACCATTGTCTCTTTGTAATCTCTCCGTACGTAACTACTGGTTGGATGAGTTGAAGGACGAGTCATCAGAAAGCTGTCAGACCTCCTATTGACAACCAAACTCTCAGATAAGATTGCTTTAGCAGCTGATCTGAATAAAAAGTGGGTAGGCTAAGCTAGGCAGGAAGGTACATAGGTGTCACTTTCGAAATCGCAGTCGAATGGACAAATAACGGCTTTCACATGCTGCAACTGTGTTCAGACAGCTAACGTTTTCTAGTCATCAGGAACTACAGACATCGAGACATTGTCTGATTTGGTATCCCCCGACCTTGACTCAGTGGTGGACGCGGACCATACTGTTATCATTTATCGCTGAAAAAGTTCCACCCATTATGGAGCACTTATTTCAACAGGAAGCTTGAGCTAGTGTATGTCTATGACCACAAGGATGATGGAAATCTACAGCCAGAAGACCATTATGAGTGCAGCTTGACAGTGAGAGATTCCAGTGAGAAACTGGATAGACAGTTATCGGAATAGAATAATGTCACTCATTTAAAAGAAGCCCGGCGCCATCTCCAATCTACTGGGAAAACGTTGCAGACCGCGGCTAGTATGCAGAAAGAGCCAATGGATCTCAGCAGCTTCTCTTAAATAAGCAGATGAGAGGGAGCACATTTCTGCAGGCTCGGAGCTCATTGAAGAGTGGAAGCAACTGAAATGTAGACCGACGAGAAGTGTACGCAAGGATTTCGAACAGGGATCAGCGGCGTAGGCACAAGGGAAGGAAAAGACTGAGGCGATAGGCAATAGTAGACAGTTATTTCGACTTATGGAGCAGATGGGTGAAAAGGTCAGTGGTTAGCGACACTATAGCGGAGTAGCATGGGTCTGCTATTTACTCTGAAGGGAGAGGACTGGAACGATAGGTGGATTACTTTAACGGACAGTTCAACTGGCTTTCAGCCACTATTTCAATGATCACTACACAGTTGAATCCCGAATGGTATACCGAGATGGGCAAAGCGACTCTTGCAGGAGTTCAGAAGGCTGCCAGTAACTTGAAATGAGGAAGGTCAGATGTGTTAGTACCAGAGATATTTAAGCACGTGGTCGAGGGTTATTGATTAGATGAAATGAAGTGTGGGAATAAGGATCGATCCCCTCTAAATGGTCTCAGCCAGCTATTGCCCAAGTCTTAAAGGAAAGAATAGTCTTCCTATGATAACCTTAAGGGAATCAATCTGACGAATTTAGCCTCTAAGATCCTAGGTCCTACAATCACTAGACACTTAACCGGAGTTCGGTAATGGCAAACCCGAATACAGCAAGTAGGTTTCAGAATTGGTCGTGGGTATGTTGAGCAGATATTTACCCGCCGGCATGTCTTGGAACACAGACACTTACCCGTGGCCTACACTCGCCGTATTCCTTGACATGCACTCGACTCCGTCGATCGAGAGATATTATGACAGTGTCTCTCACTGAAAGGAATGACAAGGAAGTAAATCACCATGTTGGAGTCTGCATTCGAAACTCGTGGGCATGTTAAAGTCAATGGTAAAGCATAGGGTGATTTGCGTATGCTAAGTGATGTCTATCAAGAATCTCTCCATATCTTATTTAACTTTGTCACAGAATTACCAAGGGGGGTCCACCTCACAGTGAAACTACCATGTCACAAGAGACTCATTAGTAGACCAAGAGTATGTAGATAATATTGTCATATTAGGTGACGTTGCCGACAAGATGCAGTGTTCTTTTGGATGCGTTGACTGGCAATCTGAGAATGCAAATTGTCGGCTAAAAACGCGTCTGAGAAGGCGTCTCGTCTAGCAAAACAGAGTGAGGTGGTTATGCCTGTTGGTGGTTTCAGGTCTGTATGGCACAGCTGTAACATCCGGTTGACGTTTAACTCTCCAGGTCACTTACTAATACACATTAGTGTAAGAAATCACTAAGTGGAAATCTATGGTGAGGCCTGAAAAAACAGCTAGTCTAGGGTAAATGGATGGGTTTTAACCATCGTCGATGGTGTATTGACAAGATCATCAGTCACCACTAGGTCTCAGAAAATGGACACAGTTACCGGTGCTTGATACTGGGTGTGTTTCTTGACCTGAAAGTAATATTCAACTCACGTGTCAAGCGGCCCTTTGAAAGCGGCTCTTGCTCCAAGTGGTGCTGAGTAATAACACCAGTGAGTGTAAACCTCTGTATATGAACGCTTGTGGGTGTGTTACAGCCGATGGAAAAGCGTAAGGTCAACTGAATACCGCAAGTAGCGTTTACCTAGGATGCCAAATATCTACATTTTAATTTAATATTGATACGGGCCTTACAATGGATTTCTCTCTTTCTCCTCCAGTCTGACTTCAAATATATTTGTTTAAACTCAGGAGACATACCAGTTGCCTGGGCATAGGCAAAAGACTCAGGTCAAATATATGATAACACTGCTAAAATCCAAAGCATTTTGCCGGTGTCGAGTAAAAATCTGCAAATTTTTTGAGATGTTTTTCACCATTCAAATGTGGCTATTATGCTCATCTATCTAAAAATTTGGAGTGAGGAGCACTAACGCCATGAAAATCAAAATATCGGACAGATTGTCCCCGAAAGAGCTCAACTCAAAGTTCCAACTGTCTCTGTTTAAACGTAATCAGTGACCCATCTTTTTCGGACTCGGTTTAATTCATCATTATCTACTTCGTTCCAGTTTCCTGAATAGACCTAAATTACTGCTGAGTATTACTAAATGTCAACGTCTTTTTTGTGTCTTTCGCCTTCGTAACCTATCGCTACTCGGGGTCATTGCCAAGACTTTCAGTCAATTTACCTTTGAGCTAATGTTGTTCCCTATCATGGTCACGGCTGGCTGGAATGTGAATCACCCAGTCAACCAGTTCGAATGAGGTTACCGATATGGAATAACCTTTGCTAACCTTTCGATGTAGGTTAACAACTGTCTTTAAGGCTATTTCTGAAGCAGTTTGAGCTTCAGAAATAATAAATGCTTAGATATGTCACTAAATGCACACGATATTTTCATCTTGCATTCAGGCATGCACGTTCATTTTGTGTTTGTTTCCTGCTTCCATTAAAACAAAAACAAAAGTGCATGCACTAAAATGTGATTTTAGTTGAAGCAAGTACTCTTTAAAAAATAGTGACAGCCCCTCAATGATACTAGTCATTAGTGGCCGATAGTGATATGAAATATTAATATCCACTGTTGGTTTGTTGTCGAAGGGCACTATATGAGACAGTGTCTCTCCTCATAGTTGTTACTAGCGCTTGCCAAGAACAAACTGTCAGAACAAAGATGTAGGGGACAATAATTACTGTCAGTTCTTTGGTGCTGGATACCATAGATATCCCAAGATGCATTTTCAATTACCTCAGCTTATCTAGTTAGGCGCTAAATTCTCCTGCCACTATGACTGTATCTGAAAGTTTCGCTGTATTTACGGAAACTGAGGGCTTATGTTACAGCATGTCGTATGTATCCAGTAGACCGGTGTGGATGGCTGTGTACGCAGAGACTAACAATAAGCATCAAAAAAGTCTCAAGAAACTCCCATTCCTTTACCATTGTTGATAGCCTTCTATTGTTACCTGTTCACTCTGCTTTTTTTATAGGTTTAACCTCTGCTGCACACTACAGCTTGTGGTCATTACATAGACCTGCAGCCGCTTTTCTTTCGAGTTAATTCTGCTTCTGAATTTGAAATCTGATGGCGCAAAACATATTTAGGATGTGACTTTTTCCAGTTCCGATAACTGTCTTGGCAGTCTCTTGTTGAAGGCAGCCATAACGTTCTCATAATCCACTTGCAGTCATACAGTTTATCTGTCTAATAACGTTAATCTGGAAAGACCCTATCAAAATAATGAGACATATGGTCTGTCAAAGTAGGTTGTAGTTTAGAGATATATTTTGCACGAGCAATGGTTAGTTGCGTATGACTGTAGCTTCTGGAAATCTCAGTTTGTCCCCGTGGTTGTTTCTATGTTAAGTTTTGATAGCAGCTTGAACACTAACTCTGTAACCCGCTTCTATTATATCCTTCGGAGTAGTGTTTCCCCTGGTTTTACCAAGGTTTCACACTCCGGGTGTTTTTGAAGCCATTTTGGTATATGTTTTCCTGTCTTCAACTTCACAACTCGATAACTCCTTCCTACGTATGTGTCAGGATATACACAGATATTGGTAAGCAAACTTGGATGTGACGCAAGTGCTTATGCAGTGTTTAGCTATGTGATTAGGCATGCTTTTTGATTTTTTAACCATAATATGGTGTACTGAGTAATATAATTTACTAATGCTGGATTTTAGTTTCCGTCAAATCAGTGCATTATTTAACTCTCCACCGTAAGGTAGAGTAATAAAAACATTTCTCTGGAGGTGTGCTTTGATATTAGCTGATCTCTGTAACACTTAATAAACACAAACAGATAGTCATTTCCTATAAGTGTTTTGGCCATTAATTTTCCATCTTCAGCCATTATATATGATGTAGAAATACAAATTTTTTATAGATCTCGTTGATATTAAATCAACCAATCATCTATTTGGTGACTGAAAATCAACTATTAGGCTATCATTTTCCTCATAATTACCTGGAGTAACCGTTCTGAATCATTGGTTATACATTATTTCGTAGATTATTCATATACCGTACTAACATTTTCCTCGCCTGATTTTTCTTTCGAACAGTTTTATTGTGCATTTCAAGTTGAGATTAACTACCGGTCTGAAGAATGATGTATTTGAGTAATCTACAATGTGGCAAGATATCTCGTGTTATTCATATTAGTTATGCAGAAACATACAGACTTCTATGTCGGAGTACTTGAGACAACCAAAACTGGTGTTTGAAGATTTTAGATGATGTGGCTGAATAGATTTCAGTTTTGCAGGTGCATTTGTACTACATGTTCATATTAATCATAATATGAAATTTTTCATTGCTTGAACCTCCCCTTTCTACTAACATAGATCATGTATGTTGATATCACCACTAATGTTCACTATCAACATCCTAGAATCATTAAAGATAGGTTTATTTGAGTAAAGGACTGATTCTTAAATATTACGATGACAACTAGATGTTAAAGGACCTTAGATTGTAGCAGAATTTGAACAAATAGTCTCCAGTTAGCTTGTTAGATGCATTAGTCAGCGATTTGCGTTTCGCAACCTTTTATCAAGTGTAAATTTTTACCTTAATACCTATATTTTAGTTCCATTCTGCCCGATGTATTTTAATCATCTGGATATTATTTTAATATGTTCATTAAATAAGGGAATATATGCATAAAATCTGGCCGTCAGTCATATTTTTCCACACATAATGTTTCATACTAATTGGTCACAGGATACCAATCATCATATGTAATTCAGTGTTGCACGGTTTCGGTTGCAGTTCACACATCTTAGTAATAATGTCTTTGACTGCAGTATTGAATTACCTTAAATGGGATTCGTGAGAAAACTCCACATTTTTCGAGATTATAGATGCTGTTTTTTGACGAGTGTCAGCAACCACAAAACCTAGATTCACAGCTTTTAGCGATTATCTTCGAAAACCTAGTATCAAATCAAATATTTAGTAGTAGACAGAGGTTTCCTCTCGTAAATACGATGGCCTGTGCTAATTATTCACCATTGTAATCAGGGACTCCTACCTGAATGTCAAACTGTTGCTATTCTTTTATGACGGTAAGTAAATGCATACATCACACATGATTTCTATTTGGCAGTCGTTAGTTAGATGCATATGCATCCAAATAAACAACGTATTTCTCAGTGAGAATTGAACATCGATTTAAGTGCCACAACATGTGTAAGTTGTAATTAAAGTTTTCAACATCTTTAGATTAACTTTCAGTACATAATTCATCAGTACCATCAAATCCATTTGGATTTTGTACATAAGCCTCAGTATTGTTTATTTTCACGACATTTCCTTCATGAGATATGGCTTTTTACCGATCATTTATTAAGTTAAAATGGCAGGTATCTTTGCACTTTATTTATTTCCGGTAATTATCTATTTAATTATTAACTGCTTTAATGGACATCTGTTAGTAACGATTAACACTAATTACGAAAAAGATAATACTGTTCAACTCACCATACATACATTCAGGTAATCAGATGTTCTCTTAGGGATACTTTTTGATGAATGAATTAGGTATTCCTAATGTACAATATTCAGACATGTCGCCATCATTGTCTTGAATAAGTGATTAAATAAGTAGAATGGTAAACGAATTAGAATAATAATGCACCGGTTCAGTTTGCCACACACCTTGACAATGCACCGGAAGAGAAATGAAATTGGAAAGATAACGGAAAGAGACAGTGAAAAATCGAAAATCATTTTGAGACTACTAGATTTTTGAATGAAGATGAAGGTGAATATTTTAAATTAGTGCAAATGTATTTTATCTGTGAGCTATATGATTTTTCTCTTTCTCAAAGACCTAAATTTTCAAGTTTATTATTATTATTATCCCTTGGGTTCCTAGTGGACCACAGGACTTCAGTAGCACATCTCCATTACACTCTGTTCTCTGCAATCTTTTGAACCTCGCTCCACGACTGCCCACAAGCTTTCATTTCTTCCTCAAATGATCTCCTCCATGTCACCCTCACCTGGGACGCCTAATTCGTCGTTTCCCCTTTGGATTCCACTCTACGACCCGGCCTGGTGCATGGTGTCCCCAGTCGACCTTCTCAACCTGTGCCCGATCCAATCCATCTCCACTTTCTTCTGCATATTTGTTGGGCGATAGTTTCTTGGTTGGTTGATTGCCAGTCAGCCAGCCAGAGTTCCTTGTTGCTTATTCTTTCTGACCATCTGATCTTCAGTATCGAGTGGGTGTAGGCGGCAACTGTTGATGAATATCTGTAGTTTGTTGGAAATGCTTTTCGTGACACACCAAGTTTCTGAACCATCACATAGAAGCACTGACTTGACTGACGTTGGTGTTGAAAATGCGGATCTTGTTCGCGCTTTATGCTGAGTGCAGTAGATCTCCACAGTGATTTCAGATTAGTGAAAGCCTGTCTTGTTTTTCCTATCCTGGCTGCTGTGACATGCTCATCTGTACCGCCACCTGTATTTGAATGATGCTGTCATGCCTAGGTAGGTGAAAGAGACTACATTCTTTAGGTTCCTCCCGTTAATGGTGGTTGGTGCTTGTTGTTGTTGATGCTGTTGTTCGTTGGGTATCTTCATCACCTCTGTCTTCCCAACATTCACCTGAAGGAAGTCCCATCTTTGCTGTCTCTTCTGTCAACTTGTTGGATTTTGCCTGTAGATCTTCGAGTTTGTACGACAAGACATTAGACATAAATCATCATTGGTGAAATCCAAATGTTCTTCTGGGGTCTTTTCATCGGTCCAGCCAACGTATGCCTATCTTCTCGCTCCTCACGGTTTGCTGCATGACCCAGTCGATCACAACCAGGAAGATCATTGGTGATAGTAGGCGGCAGCCTTGTCTTACTCCTGTCTCTTGTCTTCACTTCAAAGGTGTCACTGAGCCTTTCCATTGTGAATCACTTGGCATGTGGCGTCTTCATATAGCTGTTGAATGAGACTGATAAAGGTTTGTAGTATTCCGTAGTGTTGAAGCAACTGCCAAATTACTTCTCGTTTGACGTCGATGGAGTTGAGCTGACTGTCATTCTATACTCTGTTCTATGATGATGCATAGCGTAGCGTTGCAATTCGGTCTGCACATGATTTGTTTTTCCTGAATGCAGCCAGCCTGTTCCGGTCGTAACTTTGATGCAGCGTATTGTTTAGTCTCTGCAGGATGATGTGACATAATATTTTGCTTGGGTGGGTGAGGACAGGAGCATGATTCCTTGCCAGTTCTTGTAAATACTTAGGTGTCCCTTCTGTGGGAGTTTGACAAGGTAACCCTTCTTCCAACCAACCTAGAAGTACCTTTCCTTCCTTCCTTGCAAAGCTTCTGCAGTAGTGGTGTGAGTGTGTCCGCTGTTGTCTCTGCGTCTGTTCACAGTGCTTCTAGAGGAATTCCATGTCGTCTTGCTGCCTTGCCGGATTCCAGCAGTTTTGTGGCGATCAGGACTCCACTTTTGCTTTTGTCAGAGGGCCTGTGTTCACTGACAGTTCTATGACTGTGCTGCTGGTGGTATTTGTGGACAAGTTGCAGGTGGTGGTGGTTGTGGTCAATTCAATAGTTTTTTGAAGTGGTCAGTCCATCGTTTCCTTCGTCTCTCCTCTTTGGTGGTAACTAGGTTTCCTTCACTATCTTTCATTGGTTTCATCTGCGTTGATCTCTTCGCAGACAGTAAGTAACCTAGTGTTGTCAGGTCTCTGTTCTCCTAGCTGCAGCCTGTTCTGCTTCGCTTGCCAGTGTGTCATAGAAGTGTCTTTTATCTTTACGCACACTCTACGTCACTTCTTAGTCCAGTGTTTTGTAGGTTGTGTTCAGCTCCTCCTTTCGTTGTTCATCCCTACACTGCACTGCATTGCACTTCACTGCACCGCACTGAACTGCACTGAACTGGTTCACGTTCTGCTTCACCATCTTCCTCTCCCTCCTGTATCAGCTTCCATGTGTCCGTCAGGATCCATTCCTTGTCTTGTTTCCTCTTCCTTCCTAGTATGCTTATGCAGGTTTCTTTCCACATAGCCTTCAAAGACTCCCAGTGTTCTTCCACACAGGTTCCTTCGGGAATGTTGCTCAATCTCTCCCATTTCGTCCTGATGACTGACTGATTGACTGACGTGAAGATGTCCTTTGTAGTTTCGTCCTTCAGTTCAGTATCGATTCTGGGTGTTGAACTTGAGCTGTAGTCTATCACCAGCTTCTTCTTTGAAGGCTTTTAGCTTGATTCGGAGGGTAGGTTCCTTGCACTAGATAGGGAGTGGTGTGAACCTATATCTGCTCCTCTTCTTGAACTGATCTTGTGTCGAGTAGGCTGACTGCATCTCCACTTTCTTGAGATTGAGATGAAGTCGATCTGATTTGTAGTGTAGTGTGTCCACCAGGTAAAATCCATGTCACTGCCTTTTGAATATCCTTGTGTTTGTACATACTGCCTCGCCTCCAATCACCAAATCGTTGAATGCGCAGAAGTCTGCAAACAGTTCTCCATTTTCGTTCATTTCACTGAGTGCTTCTCGACCCATGCACAGTTCTCTTCCTGTGTTGTCCACTGCCAGTTTGACATTCATGTCACTCATTAGAATTTTGATATCGCCAACTGACGTCTTGTCCAGTGTTGATTGGAGTTGTCTGTAGAATTCCTCCTTCTTCTCTTGACCTGCACTATTTGTAGGTGCGTAGCGTAACACTGTATAATTGTGACTTCCCTTCCGTTTGAGTTGAATCTTGCTGTCATGATCCCGACTGTGGAGGAGGAGATTGGTTTCCATTGCTTGAGAGTCTTAGATGCTGTTGGGGACATCATGATAGCCACTGCATAATTTAGTGTGCTGGTAGTTGTCGTCTGTGTGACAATATCGGAGTAGATTATTGATTCTTCAGTTGACGGTTTGGAGAGTCCACTTCCATTCCATCTACTTTTGCAGATTCCAAGCTCTTCTATGCCATACCTTCTCATATCTTTGGCAATCTGGGTAGCCTTGCTAGGTTCATACATGGTGCGGACATTCCATGTCCCCATGTTTACTTTCGCTTTCGTAGAGAGAAGTGAGAATACATGGGTCAATTGGCTTCCCGAAGGCTTTCACCAACTGGCGTCATTTTATCTTTTCGATTCCAGCGAGGAATAAATTTATTTTGATTTTGAGGAAGTCGTACCTAAGCCTAATTTTGTGCTTGTTGCTACTCATCTGCCAAGCGTATCGAAGACCAAGACTGGACAGATGTCCTCCATGCATCACTCAATCGAAAGTAAGCATTGGATATTCAGGCCTTAATTAACTTCAATCAGAACTACACAGTTAGGACAAATGGCTTCATATGTTACCGTTTGGAAAACACTTTGTATAAAATGTAAGATTTTTTGGCCGGGATTTATGAAAAAATCACTTCCACAATAAAAGTTGATTACATGACATTAAAAAATTATCTTTTGCAAAAGATTTTAGGAACTAACTTACAGTAATTAAGTAATAAGGAAAGGAATTTAAAAACCACACAATTACCAGTATTCATTCGGATAAAATAACACAATACTGATGCAGTTAAGTGTATCACCTGAAGTGAACTTGTAGGAAAATACTTTATTAACTTCGAGTTTCAGCATCACTGTTTCGGTATAACACAAGCAATTACAGTCTAACCAATTTAATACAAGAAGTATTTTCAAAAAAGTCTGAAACTTGAAAGTACTCCGTCTTTTACAGGTGCTGTCGATCGACATTGAAATAATAAATAACAGACGGTGGATACAACAAATACCTTTACAGTTCAACCTTACTTCATTTTGAAGAATCTATCTCACTCAGGTAATTTCAGTCTAACTTTTGGAATATAAAGAGCTCTGTGGTTAATTTAATTTATTCACTTGAACATCTCGAGTTTATTACATAACTTTCATATTCTATGTTCTTTGGGAAAATGTTTTTAACTCAGTCTAATTCCTTTACACTCCTAAATATATATTGATTGCTTTGTGTTCTACTTTACTCTGTGACAAGTTTCGTTAAAAACCACCTGTCAGTAACTTTTTAGGTCTTCTTTCTTATTGTCTGTGATTTTAACAGCATATTTTTCCTCCTCCACTTTTCATTAAACTTCACTAGTTTTCATGTTTAGTTTTGCTCGAAAAAAAAGACGTTATGATTTCACTTATGCTACTTACATTTCAAGCTGCTGTTAGCTGCATACAAGCTCTGTGGTAAAATAAATTCATTTCATTCTGAGAACTCAATCCTCTCACTTTGAACAGAAGTCAAAAATGAAGATTTCGTATGAAGACTGCTGCATATTTGGGTAATTTATGAGCTAGAATTCGAACCAAGAATGTTAAAATGGATAATTTATGTCAAGGAAATCCAAGCTGTGGAATACTCATATATTATGAAAAGTCGAAGAATATTAACTGAATTGAATAAAGAAGTGAATAAAATCGGAATTTTAAGCCAAAATTTGAAATGAATGACAGTGAATAAAGTAGATGAAGTGGTGATATTACGTAACCAAACAAACACATAAACAGCTGGGACTGTATATATATAGTCCATCTGATTCCCAGTAAACAACAATGTTTCACAGTGACATAGTGAATAGCTGGAATTAAATTGAAACTAAGACCATTGGCACGACTGTGAAAAATTAGTGATTGTTATTTTCTGAATGAACAGACTTTAATCTTCCAACTATAACCTGAGTGAAACACAGTAAATGTGTGTTAATCAGTTCTAAATGTGTGATGACTAGCGCTTCGACAAACCCAAGTTTACGCCCTTGACAATTTTTATACAAAATGTAAGGGTTGTTTTGTTATCAATCCTGCGACTTTTATCAATAATATGTTTTGTAAAGAACGATGATGGTTGTCTACCACTTGCGCTTGTCAATGTTTGTGAACCTAGCTGCTTTTGTAGTTATTTTGGTAAATTTACCCCCGTGAACAAGTGAATATCTGGATTAGTCCTCCCTATGCATATGTGTGCACACACGTTTAAGTTGATAATTGTAATGGGATGTGACGCATTTGTTAATACAACTTGAACGTCAACTTTGCTAATGTCAGACCTTAGTCTTTGTTATAGAATTACGGTGTAAGATTCCTCCCTTCATGGTAGGGTGATATAAATGCTTTTTTTCGGGACACAGTACAGACTAGATTTCAACACTGGCTGATTTTTGTAACGATTCATGAACTTCAGTGGATATCTATTATTCTACTAACGTTTCAGTTAATATTTTGGTGTCATCATCCATTGAATCTTCTTTGCAGATACACAGAATCCTTTTTAATAGACACAACATCAAACCATGTTTATGTTGAGTTTTACAAAAGCTATGGGGACTTAAAGAGTGATCTGTTCAAATGTGTTCCCTTTATATCAATCGCTTTATTGAACTGTCTTTCCTACGACTCAGGAGTATATCCAAGAACGGCACACGATTTTTTTATTTTCACGTATTAAGCGTATACTGTTTTGTACGGTGTTTAATCTTTCTACATGCTTGTTACAAGGAAAATTACTACAAGCTATATGATCACAAAGAATGTTGATGGTTTTAATTAGATGCACTTTGGTAAGTAAGGGGTAGGCATCAAAGGAATATAACCTCTTCAATATAAGGGTAAAAATTGTGCATTATGTGTATAATGTGATTCCATTTTAACTGATATACTAGACTGATCATAGTGTAACAGTATTGTTTACTGCATTGAGTTTTGGACATAATTTATTGTCCATAGTCATATTGAGATCCTGGTCCTTAGCTATCTAATTGATGGATAATGTTCACTAGATTAGCTACCAACCAACTCTGATTATTTGAGGGAGGTGGAACAAAAGGAAATAACTGATCATAATGGCCTTCAAGTTGAGCATCAATAGCTGAATTCGAAACTTTTGTATGGGGAACTAGAGGACATTGCCTATATCATTATCACCGTTCAGGCCCAAGATGAATTACTTTATGTGACTCCGGGATGTTAATAATATATTAAGATTTTTTAGAATATTCCTTTATACATATGGGTAAACATGGTTTCGTTAATTTTATTCATCTGAAGTATGTTCATATCCCTTCACCTTTGAACTATTTAGGCGTGACTACAGTAACCGACATGTATGGTTGCAATCAGTTGTAGTGTCTCTTCCTTTATTAAGGTTGGAGTATCTGTATGAATCTGATATATAGGTATAATCCAACACATTGTTTATGCAAACAGATAGTGTGTACTAAAAAATACTACTCACTAAAAGTTGCTCAATAAAATGCCAGATAATAATCTTCGACAGTGCAGTTTTAAAGATTCTGAACTTTGTTAGATTTCAACACTATCAACACTGTCTTGTATTTGGTTCATATCAGGAAGAAAAGCAAGCCTTATTTTTTGTAACAAAAGATAGAATTTTGTCATCATGTGCAGATCCCAGAAATGATAAGATCCAGTGATGAATGATTTTGATTGACACATGATGAGCACCAGAATGCTATTTATATCACCTATTGGTCCTAAGTAACGGCATTATGTGATCAGTTGTGGTGTACAATCCCAATGAAAAGTTGAAGTGCTCGACATTAGAGTGTACTAGTTTGTGCCTTAAGCTGGGTTGAAACAGTTGTTCTGTGTTGCAGCGGTTCTTCATCTGACGGCAGTTCATCATGGTAAACAAGTTCAAATTGGTTGTTTGCTAACGCAATATCGGACAAGAGAATTACTTAACATTGGGTCCAGTTTTACTATTGTTGGTTTATCTGGTATTTAAAAGGTCTGCTTATGTCGCACACATTACTGATTGCCTTTTTGATGTGTTGTGCTATCCGAAATTTGTAAGATATAAGAACCTTTATCCATGATTGTTATACGTTCTTCATGAAATTTGGAAGCCTTCGAAGCAACTATCTGTCACAGACGATTTATTCATTTCATTCAATTCTTTTGTAGGTGAAATTGTCTCTGGAAATCTTTTAACTGATAGACAACATACAAAATGTACCACTGGATGTTGATTTACAGGTTATTCTTATGAAGCTCTTAAAGTCATACTGAGAGAATTTCCTCTTAATCTCATAGATAAGTGAATGTAAATCCCTTCATAAAATTTTAAATTGTCAACATAAATTAAATCAACATGTTTAGACGGGTTAAATGCACTATCTCGTCTGACCTAATCTGTCTGAAAAATATATTCATCACTAGTACCACTTTATCCCTTCACAGTTTGCCTTACAATACACTTAAAATGTGACCTTATGTTGCAGCCCAGTGTTTTGCTTAAAGCTCGTGATTACTTCAGAATTTTGTTTCCATTTCTATTATGTTCTTTGTTTGCTTATCTCGTAACAGAACTGAATGTAGGATTTTACTTCAGATAGTTTATTCTTAATTTAAGTGATCAATGACTTTCTTTGCTTAAACTTTCCCAAATTTTGTTGGATTTTGAAAAAGGGAATTAATAAATATGTAGCGGAGGCACAAAAATGTCATAACCACCAAACATATATTATGTATACTGAGATATCAGTATTGATGGAATAAGCAGCAATGACTGTAACTTCATATTAGTCGTCCAAGGTTTTCCTGGTCGCCATAGGACTTCTTGGTGCAGACGTTGGAATGTCACGGAATAACAGTACGGAAAACCCTCAACGCTTAAATTTAAGTTAAAACAGTCAATATATGGATTTCATAGCTCACTCGGTAGAACGCCAGGATGGTAACCCAGAGGCTGTTTTTTTGAATACCTTAGCAACCTAGGCTTTTGTTTCACCTTCAGTCATCAGCCAGTATTATTAATATCTGTCTACCAAACCGCGTCTCTCGAACATAATTTAGTTAAGGCTATGACATGCATCACTTATGGATACTCATAATTCTGTGATGTTTACAACACTGGACTAAATTAACCAGTATCTTACCTCAAGGCAACCGTCGAATCCACCCTTGTGTCAATCGAAATGTTATCAACTCGGTTCACTAAAGTAAACAACGGCGAATACGATTACCAATGGTTAAAAATTGATACCCGTTGCCCAAGAAGTAGTTGTATTAAATCAATAATCTAATGGATATGGCTAACATTTTAGGCTATGTGTGCTGGATTTGAGTGTTAGTGGAGGGCGACCATCGGGCCAGGATTATGGCATACTGGGCTAATGTGAATCTTGTCTTGCAGACAAAGATCCGGTTAAAGGTATTCATTGTACATGAAAACCTGCATACACGAAAGTCACTTGCACGCACCTCCAAATTTATGATCAGCAAGTACTTGAGTAATAAGCCACTAATTAGTTCAATAAATTACCAAACCAACACACCATCTTTTATTGCTCACCATCAATAAATACTCACTGGTACATGATACAAGGGAGAGTATTGCCTGTTTGGGGATGAACTGAACGTAGAAAGTTGAAAGAATTCAACTCAAAACTAAAGGGTATATGCCTGTATTTTTTAACTTTATTTGTAAATAATTATTAGAAGTGAACGTGTTTTAAAAACGAAAAGAACTTTGCATTCAGAGGTTCAATATTTTCAATAAATTTCTCTAGGTTATGATAACTGAACAAACTGAACTCATTCTATAAATGGATAATTTCATTCTCATAGTTAACACTTTACAGTATATTACAGATAGACATCTTCAAACGGCATCTTTTTATTACTTTTAGTGATTTCACTCATGAGATTATCTTTTACAAACTCCTCTAAGTTAGAAGAATATGATTCACGTTTTTGAAGAAGCCCTCCATTGGAAGTATATTCCAAACGAAAAGAACCAGATCTTTCTGTCATTATTTAAATTTATGTAAGAAATGCGAAAAACGAGTGTAATCTTATGTTATCTATACTCCATACATTTCTTTGACCCTGTCTGGACCCAAAGTAGGGACAGTTAAGTTTAAACAGACAAGAGTTCAGGATTTTCGTTTTGCTTCTAGTAGCAAATGTAATTTCTAGAACAGGAGATCAGCCGGTTTAGTAAGCTATACTCAAACATAGAAACTTAAGTGGAAAGTGTGTATAGAATTTAAGTTGCCCTCTAAGTATATACATCAGGGTTAATTCTGATCTTTCATGTAATACTAGAAAATTCCTTGTAATTTGATGACCTGAAACCTTTTGCGTATTAAAACAACTGCGTCTGAGTCATGGTTTTTTGAGTAATTATGTGAAGTACCCCACCACATTCTTAATTCTACGAAGCATATTTAAAAAAATGGAAAGCTTTTCTATTTACAGTTGTCTAGAAGAAAATGGTTAGTAAAACTGGAAGTTTCTTAACTCAAATAATTTTAAACAGTGTCTCAATATTTTTTTGATATTATTACTTATATTGTACCATCATTGATTGGAACGAATTGATAGATCTCTATTGGCATATATGCTTCTGCGTGGATACCCCGATATTGCTTGTGTTTTAATTCTATAAAGTAATGATGGATAGTGGCTAGAAAGAGAATTCAGGATGCGCAATTCGTCCTGTTTAGAACTCGTCAGCTGGATGTATAATACAAACGATAATACTAAGAAAAAACTATACCTGTCGCACAGGGAGTGACTATCTTGTATAGGTGGTCCAGTGGATAACCCTCTGCCGTTTGAAGCGATCGGTGTTGAATTCGAATCCCAGTGGGAACAAAGTCACTCACTGGGAGGCAGGTACATCCAGCTGACGAGCCCCAAATAGGACGAAATGGGCATCCTGGATTCTACTACTAGCCACTATCCATCATTACTGTATAGAATGTCTCAATATGTCAACATAAGTCAGATGTCTATTTCATACTGGACTCTTCGGCATAAGAGGTGTCGCTAAAGCCCTGTACTAAGCACATAAAAAACAGATCTTTGATAGTTAGTCTGAGCATATACGCCAGTTTTATTTATTAACATTGGTTTATTATGGTTAAAGAAAAGGATTGCTATGTCTGAGAGGTCTCTACTGTTTTATTCTTTTGTATAGGTAGAGATGATTTTTACAAAATGCCAATTTCCCTTTTATTCTTGGGAATATCTGTAAGACCTTTGTACCATTATTTCTTTCAGAATGCACAATACGACTTGCTGAGTTTATCATCGCAGTTATTATGGAGTGTTTGTAACAGAGACTGAATTATGAAAACAAGCTACGAAATTTACTCAGTAAAGAAAATGGTAGTTAAACAACTGGGAGATTCATTTTTCTGTGGTGCCTACATTTTTCCACAAATTCTAGTACTGATTTTTCCACATGAATATTACACAGGTTTTCAATTTTTTTAGATGTAATGTCTACTTTGATTAAGTTTTTCTGACAAAAGCATAGGAGGCCCATTGGCCGTACGTAACCTTAAGTATCCAGATTAACTAGGGTTCAGAATTCTTGGGAAAATTCTGATGTTCATGAAAGAGTATGTGTCTCCTGACTATAAAATAACAACTTTTTACGAAAACCAGTGTACAGGCCATGTGAGAGAGAATATAGTGATTATTAAAAGTTGAAATCACAGGAGCATAAAACATACTTATGGGCCTTCGTTGTTTCCCGACAACATTTTTTTTCATAAAAGTTGTACTTGGCTTATTTTTTAATTCAGACATCATTCGCAGGATCTAAATACAAACTGTTAGGTCGTTTCTTGTATAGATGACCCTTTACAATGATGTTGATATCGCATTCTGCTGTTCTAGTGAAGGTATACACTTTCCCTTTAAACACCAATCCAGTGAAATCTTTCAAACATCTTTATGGGTCTGTCATGGGTTTCGTTTCGAGAAGGGTGTATCGCAACTCTACACCACGTAGGCTTAATTCGTCACCGTACATTTATCTTTTCTAATCAAATATATCAATAGTCCTTGGCTTGTGCATTCTGAGAATCTGGAAGCTTGTTGAGGAGTGTCCAAAATGTAAAATACTACTTTAGTTAAAAAGATGAAGGAAAGCAGGAGTAAATATAACAAGATAGAGATAGCACCCATTTACTGCAGATTTAATAAATACTCATCAACATATAGCCCATATCTACCAGAAGTGATTTTTCTTTAATTTAAAATGATCACCTTCAGTATCATCTCTTGACTTACAGAATGTAAGATATGCAAGGTTGTAAAAATTTCTCACATGTGATATCATTTTTTGAAATAATACAACGCTCAAGAATGATATTCATCTTTGACTTGTATATTCCAGTTTCTTTATTTTACGATCCACCAACTTTTATAGATCTTCAGTGTGACTGCACATTCTGCTGGTTTAAACAGTATTTTTTTACCCTTCACTTTGCGGTGAGTTGAAATTAGTCTTTAAAGTCATAGGCTGTATAATCACATATTGCTTGATATGATTATTTCATTTGATCTGCGCTTAAAATGATAGATTTGCAGATTATTTAACTGCTTATTACGATACTCATAGTTCACGAAGTTTAGTGTGGTGATACTACAGTAAGTCTTGGACAGATGGAAGAAATCGCTGTTTAAAACTTTAGACTTCAAACATTTTGACTTAGACCATTAATATTTCATTTGATCGTCTTAAATAACTTTGATGAATAATGAGAAATCGAATACGCCGGTGACCTTCAGATTTGTCTAAAATATTTTAAGAACTTAAATGTCATACTTACTGTTCAATATGTGAAATATAAGTTTAAGTGTCATCTTTTTCTAGAGTACTAGCGGTTTACTTCACTTCAAAGTTTACGATCTGTCACATTTTAATATTATGCGTTACAGAAGAAAATCGTCCTTTTTCAAAATGTTTGTTTTTTGATAGTTCTTTTGTCTTCACCATAACATTTTTATTTGGTTTTCAAGGAAACCGAAGATTTTCTGTTTGCTTAACTACTTGTCTACAGTTTTGAAAAATCGATTTTACGTTTTGCATTTTACTGGGGAAAAGTATAAATTATTCAGACTAGTAGAATACTGTCGTCAATATATTAATCAACTCATATTGAGAAAAATAAAATGAACATGTGTATTCAGTTTTGAGTGGTTGAAAGTAATCAGTAGAAGATTTTCTATGTTAGCTTTCGAAGGCTTTAATACCTTGTATATAATTTGCAGAAGTAGTTTTTATAAAGTAAGTCATTTGGTCCTAGGGATATGTTTACACAGTACATCTGACTGACTTCGATTGTTTGTTGTTATGAATATGGTGTTTCTCAATCATTTAAGGCAAAATATTCCATTCGATTACCTCTGTGCCTGGATCTACAAGGGCAGAGAAACTAATGTCAGCGCATAGAAAAGATAAGATATGATCATAAGCACTTCTAGTTGTTGGAAAGCAATGAAGGGTGAATACAGATACTAACCTTCAAAAAGTTTGTTCCGATAAAAGGTTTTTCTTCTGTAACAATAAAACCATAGGTTTCACTTGCAAATTTTGCCTATTAAACTAATAAACTGATCAACTTAAAATCCAATTTTCTCAACAGGTGTTTAGAATCTATACGATCAAATCAAAAGCTGAGGATTTATCAGAATTCAACATAGATTTCCTGATGACGGTTTGTACTCAGCCATTTAAAGTGCCTACCTATCTTCGTATTGTGAGTGCGATTTCTGTCACCTTTTTTTTCAGTAATCTTCAATATTCGTAGCTTTCCTAATATTTTATGATGAGGATGAAGCCTTGTTCGACTTGTCACTGTATTTGACAAACACAATCATCTATGAAATACAACACAAATACTCATAAAGGTTTGTACAAGTCTGCGGTTGTATAGCTTTGAGAATGAATTCACCGAAAGGGTACTTCATGATTGAATATTTTGTCCTACTCATAACAACTGGTAAGCACTGCATATAGAGGAATAGGCCTGGTTAGTCTTCTTTCTGTGATGATGCATGTGCTTGATACTCGTGTCGTATTCACCGTGTGATGTCTTTTTCACCAGTTGGGGCATTTCTTTGATCTAGGTGTCCGAAACACGGATTCAGTCTGTCTTGATTGGTCACTGGAGAGCAACCAATTTCGTATTGCCTATTCCCAAGTCATAGCTAGATTCTGTCGACCACTTTACAGTGCGACCACCAAGCTATAAGACTCACCATATGGAGCACTTTGTTTGATGCTAGTTGGTTGGACGCTGTTTGCCAGCAACTGATTCAACTGACTGTTCGTAAGTTATTCAGTAGTTATCTGGCTAATACCAATCCATTATGAAAACCACAGTGAAACCAACCAACCTTGAAAAGCTATTCCAGATCAGATTGTCTATTTAATACAGCCAACAGTAATATGGTTTTATCAACTGGATTACAGTTCGAGCAGAATTTATTGCTTATAATCATGTAAATCCATTAGCTGTATAACATAATTTGACTTAGTTAACTTGGTTGCCATTTAGTTCTCCTGATGTATATATAGGTCTGTATTTATTATCGGAATTGCCTTCTTCAAGCTTTGCAAGTGAAATATAGCAACAGATGACTACCGCTATTAATGCTAAAACGCTGTCCGAAAAAATTGTCAACGTTTCAGTATGAAACTGTAGTATGTTAAAATCAGGTATCAAATCATACAACGATTTCCAGTGTCTACTTCTTGACATATTACGGATGTCAAAGCAAGTAAAACTTTCAATTCTGTCTTAGTGGAAATTGAAACTTAGAGATATCATAGGGTAAGAAGGAAGTCTTGTAACCTGGCCCAAAATGTGGTAGATAAAGCAGTTTACATAGTTTTTCAGTTGAGTTTGAAAGTTGAAGTCGAATTAGACAGTTTGGAAAATGCAAACTAGCCATGCAATCTAACTGTTTTTAGTAATCAGAGCGGACCTAGTTTGATCAAAAATATAAACTGTTAAACTTCCTCAGAACAGTTTATAAAGATGTACAGTAATGAATAATTCTAAGCAATTATCTGAATGAAATCAGCTTTCAAAAGGAGTTAGAAATTTCAAGAAGAATATCAAAAAGTCTTCTTAGGATGAATGCATGCTTTACGTATTGCGCAGTTTTACGGGTAATTATTTTGATTTCATAAAGCATGTTGCTAGAAACTTTAATATCAATGGAATAAATAATTAAAAGACGCTTTCAGTGTTAAGATTAATTAAGTGATATAATCCAATCACTATACTGACTAGCTAAGTTGTTTTCAAAGTCTATATTTGCCAATGGCCACTTATGCTCACATGACGAATGTTATGATATCCTGAAATTAAATACAAAAAGAGTCATGATACAGCTTAAGCAGATGTAATGACTTATTGCCACAATAGCAATTGGCCTTATTGTGATGCAGGCTAAAATCTGTGTGCATGTCGGAGGATCACGCTATGAGTTATATGTTCGGGACGATGGCTACCAAAACTATCCGGCTTTGGTATTTGGTGCAGAGTTTGAACGTTTAGCCCACCGTTTAATGGTCAGTTAACTAAACTATTGAGCCATAGTGCCACACTCTTCGTCAAAGTATACTCGAATAAAAACCAAACACACATATGTACTGCATTCCTTTGTTTTAGTAAAAAAAAACACTTCAGAGTTGCTTATCAAACATACATTTGTACCAATAGATATATATATATATATATATATATATATATCATACAGATAAATGTTTTCACGAAAGTTTCTTGATAATCAGGACAATTTAGGTTGGCAGCCTGATTAAGCACCACTAGTCTTGCAGTATTCTACTGTATAAATGTGGTAGCCTGAACCATTTATTTGTTTGTAGGTTTAGGCACATTATAATAATAATGATAATTTTCAAGTAAGGTACAGAAACGTAAGAGAGATTACAGTATTACAATTTGTAGACAAATATATAATACAACCATTCTCTCGCTGTTTCTACTTTATTATATTTATACTCTCTTTAAAGTTATCTCAAATAAATGCGTGTGTTCCTACTTAATAGTGATTTTTTGAATAAGGGTGTGAAAATTCATGTACAGCTAAGTGGTTAGTTAATTTCGGCCTCTCTCTCTCTCTTTATATATATATATATATATATATATATATATATATATATATATATATATATATATAAGAAATTGTGCGTAACTCAGTTGGAGATAAACATAAAAAATAAGAACAAGCGAATAAAAAGTAAACACCATTCATAAGAAAATAAACAGCTTCTCGAATTTCACATGGTCTAGTACTACACTGTTACCATGTGAAAATCTGTTGGAATTAATTATCGTTATATTGCAAGTTATTATATATTATACCTAAATTCGTTGTTATTACAGGCCTTCTATAGTTTTTTAGATATATTTCAATCCAGTGAAACTATAAAAATTGCTGAGACAGTACATAAAACTGTTCGTTGAGTATAAATATCATTTTTACTTTTACAGAAATTACATTCAGTTTGTTACAAAAAGAAGTCTTTGGCGCATGTTCATCAAGGTTAAGAGAATCTGTTGTTTATAACTGACTGTCAGTTATTGCCTAACTTAACTAAATTAATCTGATATCTCTAATCACTGACATAAAAGTATGAGGAAGTGCTATGGGATGTTCTGACGTCTGTATCTAGCTAACTACAAATCAAGTTTTATAACCACCATCAATTTAATATTAGAGGCCAATGAGTTTGTTCGCTTTACAGCTGATCGCTGTTGCGCAAACTATAGTATGCATTGAGATGTATTTCTAAAGTAGTGGTGTAGATCACAAACACTATCAGTGAGATTAGTTAACTTGGTGAAACCATATTTCCACCTTTATAACTTATGATTACACTTGATAAAGGCAGATCAGTTAAAAAGAATATTCATTCTCATTCAAAACCACTTAATTAGCTTCTAATGCAGTTCAGAGGGAATATATATTCTGAGAGGTGCATACTTAACAAAAATAAAATAAATAATACTGCTAATGTATGAGCCTGTCTTATTGCGACATTTCAGAAAATTGGGTATTTAAATCCGAGAAGCTTATTTGCAAATCCCCAAAGTTGGAATGGATTTGTGATTCACCTAATCACGCATATTAGACTAACTCATAAAAACTATAGGGTGTACCCTTTGCTGCAAAGTGAACAGAAATTACTTCTACTCGACTTTACAGCTTGCAATTCACAGTAAGTAAGGGGTACCTCTGTTCGATCTTGAAAGAATGTCTCAGATTTTATCTTGCTACATGATGTTATAAAGATCGAAAAAAAAACACAGATGTGCGAATATTGAGTCCATTATCTGTCATTTCAACAATAACTTAAAGCATTGTTTATGGAGATGTTACAGAGACCAGAAATTATTTCGTTCTACTGATAGCTCCAATTCAGTCAGCATTTAATATGAATGTTAAATGTGTTTAAAATATAATTTCGAATGAAAGATAATTACCTTAATTCTGTGCAACTGTTGACAGGACAAATATGCTTACACACGAAATGACCTTTATCAAATAAAAGCAAAAATAAAATATAGGTGTTCGTAAGTAGCTAATGAATTATCAAAAGTGATAAGTCAGTACACTTTTAGGTTTTGTTCAGTTACGAAATAAGTTTTTAAAGTATCTTTTTTAGCAAATGTTTGAATGAGGGATATGTAACTTTCAGGCCATTGTCACAATGTCTATCACAGATTAGATTGAAAGGATGTTCCTTAAGAAATACAACTGATACAACTCCACAAATGTTTCTTGTATTATCTGAGATTTCAGACATGTACACGTATAAAAGTTATGTTTTATATGAATTCGAAATGTTAAAAAATTGTATAGTTCTTATCACTAACTGAATCCCTCGAACTCACGGTAATTCATTTTACCTATCCATCGAAATGCTTTCGCACTCCCTGCACCTTGAACAACCACCAGTATATTCATATGGAAAGTAAGCAGATCTATCCTGGTGTATCACATTCTCGGGAACATTGACAGGAAATTGAATAGTCATGTGCGATAGTAGTCATCAATAAATACTGGTAATGAAATATGGGACTCGAAGCCAGAAACGTCTAAACAGCCATTTCGGATTTCCTAAAGGCGTGAACCTGATTTGGAAGTTGAGATATTTGTTGTAGTCATCTAGAAAAACAATTTTTGCAGCAGCAATTACGCCCAGAGAATTGTTTTCCATTCAACGTTAACCTTATGCGCAGAAAAAGAGCTGTTTACACATTTGTTTGGCTTAACATCAAAATAATTTTTCCTTTTAACCAGTATTTTTCTTGAAATCATAGCATTACAAAGTACTGACATCACTTTGAACTGTTTACCGTCCATAGCGTACAGCAGTGAGGTAATAAAGCCAGTGCAAACTTCCGTGGTGTTGAACTAATATATTTTCATCACTAATTGGTTACGAACTGCATGATACTTAGCGACATTTCTTATAGCTGAATATTCCAGTATCTTAATTGTGGTATCAACAGGTTTTTCGATGGAAATCACCCAGTAAAAATCAAAGCGTCTCTAATGTGACACTGCAGTGTCATGAACTTATGAAGTATATGACTTAAAAAAATAAGCAGTCGTAGACTGCTGATTCATTGATTTTGCTATCCAAATCGGAGATATTAAAATTTGACTTAACTGTTCCAACTGCTTGAAGCCAAGGTCATCTACGCTGTAAATATATAAATCCATCTGGTAGATATGAGTTGTTTAGATAAACTAAATTCAGCTATCTTACCATAGGAATTATCAACAGATGACGTCCAGCTTGTTAAACGTTTGCAAATTGGTCATCCACTTTACGTTATATCGTCCCTTTCAGCTCAACATACGAGATATATTTAATTTATTTAAGTACACATCTTATGGGCTGAACTCAGAGCTAAAGAAATGGCCGTTCTAAAGGTGTGCATCAGAAGCTTTTGACTAATATTGATGTTCAGTGATTTTTTTGCAATGTTAAAATTCATCACTTTCTGGAGCGCATGTAGTAAACTGTATGCGATACCACTTACTTACGAATGCCAAATAGTCTTATATTTTCATTCACCGAAATAATTTCAATACTTTTAGAGATTTATCTTTGGCACATTGTATTCTATAGTCAGATAATAAATTAAATATGAAGTTTAAGCATTTGATTAAAAGAACGCTTTCTCGAGGATAACTAGTGAAATCTATCCCGATCTTGAGACCATTAGTATGAAGATAAGTTACTTGTTCAGGAAAGTATTGGTGTTTTATAACGTCTAAGTTGAAGCCTGCTCATATGTTCAAGGTAAACTTATTTCATATAGAAAAATATTGTCTTTTTGAAAACTGTCCTAATAGTTTTCGAAATTCGACCTGTTCTCTGCAATGGAGACGAGATAAATATTTCGCTAAGTTGATGTCTTATTGATAACTAATCAGGGTTTCAGTCATTCGACAAAACTGGTTGTGGATGACAAGTTAGTGATCACTTCGTTTTGCACATAAATGTCTCTGTAGTTACTATGCAATCCACCGAGCATAAAAGAGAATAAGTACTTGTCCTATTTATGATATAACTGTGATCAATTATAGGAATGACTTGACATTTCAGTGGTGATAAAACTTCCCACTGATTTTTCTCGGGAAACAACGTAGTAATCCTGACTTTTATTCAATGAAAAATATAAGCAGTGAATATAGTACATATATTTTTTAGTTAGGTAACTTATATATATATATATATATATATATATATATTCATTTGAACGGAGTGTGGTTTTCATATCCAGAGAAATGATAGGAATTATATACTGAATTATTACTGTTATACAAAAAAAATTATGTAACTTATCAGGTGCATTATTTCTCCTCTTCGATTGTTTGTGCAGTAAAATTCACTCAACAAAAGAGCGCGCTGTTCTTCAATCCCAACATAAATGAACAATTAAATGAAAAACATAGTTGTTTTACAATTATGAATTCACAGTGTTTTATACTGAGATGATGAAATATATTTTGAATGAATAGAATATTTTTTTAAAGACAATATGGAAAAAACTAAAAAGTTGAAAAGTTTCCCACTTATTTTGAGAATAAATGTAGAAAGACACTTACATGAGTAAAAAAAAAGATTCATATATGTGGAAGTTCGATGAAGGTTTTCAATTTTATATACGTTGATTTATGTATATGTAGTTTATATTCAAAATAAAAGTCATAACAATATTGATCATGAAAAGAAGATTAGTTAATAATGATAATACCAACTGTATTTGCCATTGGTGCTATGATCAGACACATATGTTTACTCATGTGTATATGTCTAAGGTGAAAACTTTCAATGTAGCTCTCTGTTGTTATATCCCTTTCTGAATTAACGACAAGCACAACTTTCTACAACCATATCTTCATACACTCTTAGTACAACATCACCATTTTGACTATGATATAATAGTGACTGTGAGGAAAGTTGGTTCGGTACACAACATGGACCGGGTATTCTTGCCACATCAAGAAGATGAACTAGTTGTAAGAGTACAGCATGGTTTGTTGTATTATAATGTGTTGATAATGGAAAGGGACACTGACCTAAACAGTAACGCGCATTATAGGCCTGGGGGCAATTACCCACCCAGCCCATCCGACAGCATCAAAATTTATAATTAATTCACGCCTTTGACAGGTTGTATCAAGATAATGATGATTGCTTGTTTGCAGTATATTAGAATGATATGACCTTGTGATATCATACTGATATTGCTGTGGACCATTATTTTCTCGATTGTCGTCATATGGGTTTGGGGTTATTTGTCGATTCGGAGAAGCATCTTCATTTATACCCTGAGCATCGATCATTCCATTCACTGAATCCATATCAGCATAATAATAACGATCTTTACTAGAACGATTATGACGACGTTGGTAATGTGCTCGTCGACGTGATCTTAGTTTGGTGAATGTTTGTGCATCCTGTTGTACACTTTTCCGTTGTTCTTCAATGTGCCTCTGCTGTTTCAAACTTTCACTGAGTAACCGTTTCAGCCGTTTATAGCGTCTTGCTATTTTTTTATCTTTTATCTGTTTCAAGGAAATTAACACTGTGTAAGCATGCTAATATGTAATGAACTATTATGCAAATATCTGTAACCCCTTTAATAAAAACTATTCTGAATAAAACCTGGTTGGTTACTTACTCAACAGAATAGTAAACAGCAAGTAAATGAATATGAATTTAACACCACATTTTTAAGCACCTATACTCATTCACTGATGGAATGAACCAAAAATAATCACCAGTTATTTATACACTACAGAATTATCTTACTAAGATTTCATTTTGCTGAGTTCTTACTGTTTTCAAATAGCCAATCAGTTCTTTCTCCTTATCTACTTGTGCAGTAGGATTTCGCTGTGTAGCTAAAAACATGGTGTTTTTCGGAAATTCAAACAGGTTGGGGATCTTGGAAGTGGTCATTTTTATGAGATCAGGCCACATTCATATCAGACTGGTTTAGTAGTCGAACAGCTTGTTCTTCAGTAGTAGCTGTCGTGAACAAAGTGGCACTATTAGCATAACACATTTGAGTTCTATAAGGTATACACCTTGTATTGATTTATATATTTTACCCGTTTTGACCGTGATAAACACTTATTAGGAAGTTGTAAGGACGTACTTTTATGTTATTGAGTTGTGGTGTATATTGAGATCACCCTTTAATTATCCTATTTCTGAGAAAATGGACTCTGTAACTTTGGAAAGATTATTCATGAGGTGCTACTGGTACACTTTGGAGTTCAAACAGTAGGAATTTGACCAATGCAACACCGGTAAATTAGTGGATTTTTTTAGATGAGCAAACTCTACATGTGATGTCTGCAGAAAGGAGAACCGCATCCTGAGAGGTTTAACAACCACTTCCGTATGTATCCGGGACTGATATCGTTCTAGCATTCTTAAATATCGGAACTCTTTCATAGCCATATGTACTTGTTGCTAAATTAATTTTCAGAAAACTCCCAGTCTTTATGCACTCCGAATACATGACATGATTTGCTGGGCTTTTCTATAAGGGGAGCCCGAAATTCAGAAAATCTAGAGAGAGTTTATCACCAATATTTGAAATTTCAGACTATGGTAGAACTAAGACAGATATTTATCCGCCAACTTAAAGTGTCTTGGAAAGTTGTATGTTTCAGTATACTTGATACCTAGCGATGCTGTTTTTACATAGCCTTTTACCAGAGTTCAGAAGTAGACAGTAGAATTGTAGGGAATGAGTCGAGAGAAGCTAATTTCGAATCATTTACTACGCTTGATAAGAACAAACTGCTTATAGTAAACGAAAATTAATTGGTGACTTTATTATTTACGTAATAATGCAAAACGCTTGGTAATCTCAGTGCATATAAAGGTTTACAATAAACCAGACATTGGATTTTGTAGAGAAACTTCGAATAAAAGGTTGTGTCTCATTTTCTGAAAGTGCTCATTTATTTTTGTGAGCGTAAAAAACTTGTACATTAGCAACAGTAAACATATGCAGCATATTCTATAAGTGATTAGCCGCACCTGACGACACTGGAACCTTTTTCTTTACGTACATAAAATTGATTGGATGTAAATTCCAGTCTTCACACTGTCTTTAGAATTAATGCTATAAGCCATCAGTATGTATATTGGTCACCTTTTTGGTTTTATAATTTATAGAAGAACTAAGCCGTATAAAAGTGTCTTCCGAGTTATACTGATTTACGTACCTTATGCTGTTGCTTTTTAGTGGAGTGAAATGAGACATAGTGATATAAAGAAATTAGAATATTCGACTGTCATTTAAAAAACCTGTACATTTTCATTACAATATCCATCTCTAAATTTAATTGGTGGATACCACATAGCACATGAAGTTTTCAGCTTAGTCCTATTAAAGTTAATGCATAGTTTATATTTCTTTTATGACATTTTACGTACACCATAAATTCATATCGACAAAGGACTACTATAAACTTTAACAGCGTTTATCAATAAGCTATAATACATGAATTATTACTGCCAGATTGTGAACAAACTGAGTAGGGGAAAAGATATTTCATTGATTTTAACCTGAAGTAATTAATTTTTCCAATATTGACACGATGAAAAGTAGAAGCTGCAAAAAGTATTATTCATTGATCGTTTATTAACAACCTGTATATTTTTATACATTTATTTGACAGTTATAGACGCGTAGTGTCTAGTAGGCAGCTTGCATAAAGATAACAGCATATACTGTCTAGTAGTAAGAAGGAAACCCATCTGTAAGTATAGCCTTTTTCCTAAACTCCATTCTCCATTTTAATCTCCTACTTTCACTAGTTTAATAACGTTTCAATTTTGAGCAATGTAAAAGTACCAAAGAAAGAATATAAATGACTCTTTGAAGGCTACTTGCATGAAGGGTAACTCTTGTCTCCTTAATTTCTTTTTCTAATTTGCTTATTTCCATTTAGTTTTATTTCAAGAAAGACTTAATCAATACTATACTGTGTTGCTACCGAGTCCATTGGATTGTACTCTTGCGGGTGCCAACCTAAGCTATTCCATCAAATAATCTAGTCTTTGTGAACAGTTGAATGAAAATACAATATGCTATTAAATTAAAATCTTAAAAGCTATTTGAAATGAAAATTTGTCGAAATAAATGAACAGACGCGTGCAAAATTCCTGATAAAATCTAATTGCTTGAGGTATGTAGATTGACAGACTACTTTCATCCTTATATTTCGCTTAAAGACTGAAATTATGTCGGCTGTCATTATGAAAAAATATGCTTCTTTTTAAAAAATGCCTAAACATTACATGGTTTGGGTGAAACAACTGGACGCCTTAATAAACTGCAAAATCTCTCCATCCATTTTTAAATGAATAATAGTTTATTGTTTTCCCCATCTGGTATACTCCATTGTATCAATCTGCATTGAACACTGCATTCAATATAAAAAATGTCTATAATCTCTGGAAATTAAATGCTACAGTTTAAAATTATAAGCTTATCGAATTTTCACCACTGATATCAATATGAGTATTGGTAATTGAAAAAGTCTAACAGTTGGTGTAATTATATTGATAAAGATCATTTCCATTCAATGGTAGCATATATTCGTGCTTGAGAATAGAACTGATTACTGATGAACAAGCTGCAGGTTATTCTAATATTGCACTATTCATACCAATATTTTTGATAAGTTGGTGGTATTTTAACTGTTCAAACATAGTACTAAAAAATTATATTAGGAAACCTGACTCGAACTATAGGTTCCCATTTTCGATATAAAGCTGTCATGAAATAATCATATTTTTATAGGAATGAAAGTAGTAGTTCTTGGTTTTAGAAAGCGAAAGTAAACGTGGGGACATGGAATGTCCGCACGATGTTTGAACCCAGTAAGGCAGCCCAGATTGCAAAGGAGATGAGAAGGTATAACATCGAAGTGCTTGGGATTTGCGAAAGCAGATGGAATGGGAGTGGACTCTCCAAACTGTCAACTGGAGAATCAATAATCTACTCCGGTCACCCAGACGCCAACCACGAGCACACTGAGGGAGTGGCTATCATGATGTCCTCAAGAGCATCGAAGGCTCTCATGCAGTGGGAACCAATCTCCTCCAGGATCATGACAGCAAGATTCAACTCAAAAGGAAGAAAGGTCACAATCATACAATGTTATGCACCTACAAATAATGCAGAGCAAGAGAAAAAGGAGGAATTCTACAGACAACTTCAATCAACACTGGACAAGACGTCAGTTGGCGATATCAAAATTCTAATGGGCGACATGAATGCCAAACTGGGAGGGGACAACACGGGAAGAGAACTAACCATGGGTCGAGAGGCGCTAGGTGAAATGAATGAGAATGGAGAATTGTTTGCAGAATTCTGTGCATTCAACGATTTGGTGATTGGAGGCAGTGTGTTCAGGCACAAGGATATCCACAAAGCGACATGGACTTCACCAGATGGACACACTAAAAATCAAATCGACTTTATCTCAATCTCAAGAAAATGGAGACGCAGTCTACTTAACACAAGGTCAAGAAGAGGAGCAGATGTAGGTTCAGACCACTATCTAGTGCAAGGAACCTTCCAAATCAAGTTAAAAGCCTTCAAGGAAGCTGGTGATAGACCTCAATTCAAGTACAACACTCGGAAACTGAAGGATGAAACTACAAAGGAGATCTTCAAAGCAGCCATCAAGACAAAATGGGAGACATCGAGGGACATCCCTGAAGAAACCTGTGTGGAAGAACACTGGAAGTCTTTGAAAGCTATGTGGAAAGAAACCTGCACAACAGTATTAGGAAGGAAGAAGAAAGAAGACAAGGAATGGATCTCGACGGATACCTGGAAGCTGATAGAGGAGAGGAGGATGGTGAAGCAGAAGATAAACCAGTGCAAGGATGCTCAACGACAAGAGGAACTGAGCACAATGTATAAAACACTGGACAAAGAAGTGAAGAAGAGTGCACGCAAAGACAAAAGACACTTCTACGAAACACTGGCAAGTGAAGCAGAACAGGCTGCAGGTAAGAGAGACCTGACGACATTGTATCAAATAACCAGGTTGCTATCAGGGAAGAGACCAACACAGATGAAACCAATAAAAGATGAAGAAGGAAATTTAATTACAAAAGAAGAGAAACAGAGGAAACGATGGGCCGACCACTTCAAGAAGCTCTTGAATCGACCACCACCTGCACTTCGTCCAGAAATACCACCTGCAGCCGCTGAATTACAAGTGAACATAAATCCCCCAACGAAAATGGAAGTCCTGAACGCCATAAAGCTACTGAAATGCGGGAAAGCAGCAGGACCAGATGGAATACCGCCAGAAGCACTGAGAACAGATGCAGAGACAACAGCGGACATGCTCACACCACTATTGCAGAAGGTGTGGAGGGAAGAGAAGGTACCTGACGATTGGAAGAAGGGTTACCTTGTCAAACTGCCGAAGAAGGGAGACCTCAGTGCTTGCAAGAACTGGCGCGGAATCACTCTCCTGTCCACCCCAAGTAAAATATTAAGCCGCATCATCCTGGAGAGGCTTAAAGACGCACTGGATTCAAAACTGCGACCGGAACAGGCAGGCTTCAGGAAGTACAAATCATGTGCTGACCAAATTGCAACGCTTCGTATCATCATAGAACAGAGCGTAGAATGGCAATCAGCTCTATACCTCAACTTCATCGACTTTGAGAAGGCCTTTGACAGCGTCGACCGAGAAGTAATTTGGAAACTGCTTCAATACTACGGAGTACCGCAAACCTTTATCCGCCTCATTCAACAACTATATGAAGATGCCACATGCCAAGTAATCCACAATGGGAAGCTCAGTGATGCCTTTGAAGTGAAGACAGGAGTGAAACAAGGTTGCCTACTATCCCCCATGATATTCCTTATTGTGGTGGACTGGATCATGCAGCAAACAGTAGGCAGCGAGAAGAGGGGGATACACTGGACGACGGAAAAGAACCTAGAAGACTTGGATTTCGCCGATGACTTATGCCTAATGTCACATAAACTTGAAGATCTGCAGGCAAAAACTAACAAGTTGACAGAAGAGGCAGCTAAGACGGGACTTCAGGTGAATATAGAGAAGACAGAAGTGATGAAGATACCGCACCACCAACATCAACAACAACAACAAACTCCAATCACCGTCAACGGGAGAAACTTGAAGGAAGTAACCTCCTTCACTTATCTAGGAAGCACTGTTTCAACTACAGGCGGGACGGACGAGGACGTCAAAGTCAGAATCGGAAAAGCAAGACAGGCGTTCATTAGCCTGAAACCAGTGTGGAGATCTTCTGCACTCAGCATGCGGAACAAGATACGGATTTTCAACACCAACGTCAAGTCAGTGCTCTTGTATGGCTCAGAGACTTGGCGCGTCACGAAAGGCATTTCCAATAAACTACAGACATTCATCAACAACTGCTTACGCTCGCTGCTGAAGATCAGATGGCCAGAAAAAATAAGCAACAAGGAACTCTGGGAACGAACCAACCAAGAACCTATCACGCAACAAATATGCAGGAAGAAGTGGAGATGGATTGGCCATGCACTGAGAAGGCCGACTGAGGACATCACGCGTCAGGCCCTCGAGTGGAATCCCCATGGGAAGCGACGAGTTGGACGTCCGAGGGTGACATGGAGGAGGTCATGCGAGGAGGAAATGAGAGCTTGTGGGCTGTCGTGGAACCAGGTTCAAAAGATCTCAGAGAACAGAGGTCACTGGAGGCGTGCTACTGAAGCCCTATGTTCCACTAGGAACCCAAGGGACTAATAATAAAATAATAATGATGGATGTGCTACACGATTTCCAGGTTCCTACTGCATGCAAAATATCCAACGAATAAAACAGTTTTACTTTACTTAGATTTTCAGAAGCAGTTGCCATCAAAAGAATTAAAGCAAGCTTTTGTACCCAAAAAGAGGTCATTGTTATCTTTCAACTTCTCTGGTTGCCACTGGTATGCTTCGTTATTCAGTATGAACCGTTCCGAAATTTTTGCATTTTCTTCGCCGTTTCACAACCGATTTCCCAGCGGATTCTTACAATATTCCCACAATTTTGCTATCTGACCTAAATCGATTAAATCTAACTCAACTTTTGCCTAATATAAACCTTTTATTTACATTATTAACTTATACATACACTTAAGTAATTTTGTCTATTCCGTTTTTCTATTGAACACACTTAGCAAAATGATGATTTGACTATGTTGACGTGGGAAAGCTTTGATTTTAGCAATAACAGTTTATTTCATCTACAGTTCCTCAATCTGATTCAATTCTTTCGTTACTTTTCACCAATGGACCATACTCATTTTGATAATTAAATTAAGTAGAATGAATTTGTCTGTGTATCTATCATAGTTTGACAGTCTAAATGTGGTTGAACAGAAGGCGACAAAATATGGTGAGTTCACTTTATTCTACCTAATCTTCTGGTTCAGCTTCGATAAGTCTTCTTTGTGAATTTTAGTAACCAGTTTCACGCTTGTCTACTCAACGTCTAGTTACACTCGCTGCGTTAGAGGTATGACGCAATCTTCAAAAGCTGACTGACTCAGAATTTCAACCTAGCTGCATGGATTCGGCTGTACAATTCATTAAGTTACAGAAATTAAAAGAATGTAAGCTTAAAGGAAATGGAAATCCAGGATAAAATACAAACCACAAAAACAGAATTAAAGCGATAATCTTTGCTATGCGCCGTATTCATGAGATTTTTTGATATGCAGGTGACATAATATTTTAGTTTGTGTAAGTGGCATTACTTCAAGTCTTGAGACTAGGAATTATACATTTCTACTTCGTATCCCTCGTATTAATCACTTTTGAAACTGAATCCTCACTCTGGAATTGATGTTTACGTGTACTAATTAAATTTGAAGTGTAAACGAAAACTAGGTTGGCGTACACAAAATCTTCAGAATGCACTGTCTATAACTAGCAGTATTCTGTATAATGAACTTAAAAGGCATCAGAAGAACACATGTTAATAATCGTGGTCCATAATGTTAGTGTAAGTTGGTCATTTGTTTCATTTTGTGTGTAACCGCTATTCAAACCAGTATTTCTGGTAAATATTATGTGTACTGTCTACCTACATCCTTTTTTGAAATAACCACCCGTGAAAGTGTAGCTTAATATGGTTAGTGGGCCTTTTCATACTTAAAAGCCCGGGTAACTTAAAATAAAAGGCCATGTAACATATTTATTATTTGACTTTCTGCAATAAAAAACTGCTTCCCGTTATAAAAAATTGGATTGATAAAGATGCATCGTATAAACGGCACCAAGCATAAATGTTCCTGGTAGGGATAGGTCAAAAGATTGGAAATGTGCCGAATTAAAGTTTCATATATTGATGGAATAACTATTGCTGAAATATTCCAACTGTTAACAGATTACAGGTAGTAATTTTTGTTCAAAACTTTACCGAAATAAAAACTCATCATTGCGTGTAAAACTTAGCATTAAAACTGTACTTATAATAGATCAAAAGTTTATATCCTCAGAAAATAAACTAATGACGTACGCAAACCTTATTATAAACACATTTTTCTTCACTGGACACTAAATCAAAACGATGAGTTTTACACATAGCTATGTAATTGAAACTTAAGCATTAATGGCTTATCAATGTATTAGTTTTTGGATAATAAATGAACATGATATCTGTAAAACACTTACATTTTTTGTTGCAGTTTTCGCATTCATATTGCTAACTCCATCAGTATGAAATGTATATTGACTGTTTGGATAGTTAACTGACCTTTGTTTGCGCTTCAAATATTCAGCTAACTTGGGATCACGATGATAAGTGAATAAATGTGGTGCACTATGTAACCAATTGGTAGAACTGATAAGATTCCGGTTACTTTGACTTTTGTTATTCACTTTAAGGTAATCATGTTGTTCTGTATTCACATAACTATCATTGTTATATAAACTTGTGTATGAAGACGAACTTTTTCTTGCGACTGAATGAATTTGTATTACAATCTGTTTGCTTCCATGGATTTGTTGATTGGTTCGTTCTATCAGATGCAAGACAGGTTGATTCAGTGGTATATGAAACCATCCATTGGGTAAATTTATCAATGATGAATTCTTTGTAGACTGTGTTCTACATTGTAAATCATCTGGTTCAAAAATAGCTGCTGTTTGAACATCTATGTCACTTGCATTATTTAGGTCAGAATGTAACCATATAGAAAGTGGCCAGTAGAAAGAAGCGCTACTGATTTTGCTGTTATCAGTAACGTTTGAACATTCGAAATTGGATGCTGTGGGAATCGTGTAATTTATTGAGTACAGTTTTGCTTCATATCTTATACGTATGCTGGCTGCTATTAAATGTTCATTTGAAGGCATATCAGCAAGGCGAAATACTAATTTATGCTTTTTAACGATGTGATCTGAAGATAAATCCATGCCAAATGACTCCACATTACGTTTGCTACGATGAAGAGGTACAATATCTTCTTCGCTGTTTTCATGCTCATGAGATTCTGAAGAAAGTACCCACGAAATACAAAAATAAGTCAGCGGTTTATTGAACAGGTCATAAAACATTATCGAATTCCTAAACTAAATTTTTTTAAATGCTTAGCATTATGTTATGAAATATGTTCAGAATAGAGATATCTTTGCTGGAAGGTTAATATCGTTTCTATGAATATTTGTATTGATATTCGCTTAAATGTCAACTGATTACACTCAAAACGCTTAGTGAGTTCCCAGTTGTTAGAAAGAAGTGGGTCCAAAAAGGAAGGTCATCTGATCAAGGAAAGTGACAAAACATTGAAGTGGTTGGAGTTCATTTTATTGCAATGTCACTAATGGACCCTAAAATCTCATTTCGGATAATGATTGGTTAGTAAAAAAAACATAAAGCTTTAGCACTTCAACTTACAAAATATATATCATCAAGACTGCACTAACAAATAATAACACTTGATTGGAAAAGTCAGAGGGAAATGACGGAAGAGATACAAGGTTAAAACTTAAAAAAATATTAGAAAATTGAAAATAAACTCACAGTTCTTTAAGATAACTATGAAATTTTAATCTAATTCGATTCAATCATAAACTGTTTGTTTGGCTAGTCATCCTGCGCCAGGTAGGTTTTTGAAAACATGCATTATTATCCAGTGTTGGAAGGTTGTTCGCTTTATGCATATATATCACTTAACCTACTTCTGTGGATTTGACTTCATTCAGTGCTGTTAGTGAATCCTTAGTAGATGTGGTGTTGAATATGATCTCATCAAACTGCTGAAGTGCTGTCACAAAAGTTAGGAATATCAATATATAAATCACTTTTGAAAGTAATCAATAGGTTTCACCTGAAATGATCTAGAGATACAACTATGCATATTTGAATTTCAAGGAGTTCATTATATTGCAAACTATGTTTGAAATCTTACAACTCAGAAAAATCTTCTTTCGATCTTTTAAATACGCTGGGATTATACTGATGAAACCAGACTTGCTGCTAAACATTTTCCAGGTCATTCGTAATAACTATAGTCTGAATGATAAATTGGTTAGTTGTGGCTAGCAGAAGAATCCAGAACGCACGTTTCGTCCTATTTGGGACTTGTCGGCTGGATGCACCTGCACCCTAATGATGTTGTTCCCACTGGGACTCGAACCTTGTAACCCCGCTTCAAACGCCAAGGCGTTATCCACCATGCCACGGAGGAACGATATAGACTTCTTGTACAAAGGGTAGTAGTAATTACTATTTATTGACATACTTGTTATTCTGAATGTTCTGAATGCTCATATTCTTATACATGAAAACTTTAAATATGACATTTTATCCTAGCTTTTTTAATTACTTTAAAGTTCAGATGATTTACGTTTGGTAGTATAAATACTAAAAGCTATTAATTCTTCAAGTACTTTCAGTCATTCCAAACATATATCGATTAAGCTATTATAAAAGCTGAAATTTGTTCGCATTGTATTTGCAGGGAACCTCGCCTGGTTAACTAGTTCACTAGTTACTAGCCGGTCCTAAGCCCGAATAAAGAGGGAAGATTGGGCATAGGTCTAGCAACCCTAACCCGGAAAACAAATCTAACCGCTAAACAAACTTCAAAGCACAAACGATACATAAAAAACAAAAACAAAATTATTCCTCGCTGGAATCGGAGAGGAGAAATGACGCCGGTCGGTGAAAACCTTCGGGAAGCCAATTGGCCGATGTGTCTTCGCCTCTCTCGATGAAAGCCAAAGTAAATGTGGGGATATGGAATGTCCGCACGATGTTTGAACCTAGCAAGGCAGCCCAGATGGCAAAAGAAATGAGAAGGTATCACACTGAAGTGCTTGAAATTTGCGAAAGCAGATGGAATGGGAGTGGACTCTCCAAACCGTCAACTGGAGAATCAATAATCTACTCCGATATTGTCACACAGACGACAACTACCAGCACACTAAATTATGCAGTGGCTATCATGATGTCCCCAACAGCATCGAAGGCTCTCAAGCAATGGAAACCAATCTCCTCCTCCACAGTCGGGATCATGACAGCAAGATTCAACTCAAACGGAAGGGAAGTCACAATTATACAGTGTTACGCTACGCACCTACAAATAGTGCAGGTCAAGAGAAGAAGGAGGAATTCTACAGACAACTCCAATCAACACTGGACAAGACGTCAGTTGGCGATATCAAAATTCTAATGGGTGACATGAATGTCAAACTGGGAGTGGACAACACAGGAAGAGAACTGTGCATGGGTCGAGAAGCACTCAGTGAAATGAACGAAAATGGAGAACTGTTTGCAGACTTCTGCGCATTCAACGATTTGGTGATTGGAGGCGAGGCAGTATGTACAAACACAAGGATATTCAAAAGGCAGTGACATGGATTTTACCTGGTGGACACACTACACTACAAATCAGATCGACTTCATCTCAATCTCAAGAAAGTGGAGATGCAGTCAGCCTACTCGACACAAGATCAGTTCAAGAAGAGGAGCAGATATAGGTTCACACCACTCCCTATCTAGTGCAAGGAACCTACCTTCCGAATCAGGTGAAAAGCCTTCAAAGAAGAAGCTGGTGATAGACCAAAGTTCAAGTTCAACACCCACAACAGAAACTGAACTGAAGGACGAAACTACAAATTAAATCTTCACGTCAGTCAGTCATCAAGACAAAATGGGAGATATCGAGGAAGATCCCTGAAGAAACCTGTGTGGATGAGCACTAGGAGTCTTCGAAAGCTATATAAAAGAAATCTGCATAACTGTACTGGGAAGGAAGAAGAAAGAAGATAAGAGATGGATCCCGATGGACACATGGAACTGATAGAGCAGGGAGAGAAGGATGTTGAAGCAGAAGGTAAACCAGTGCAGTGCAAGGATGAACGACGAGGAGAGGAACTGATTACAATGTATAAAACACTACACTGGACAAAGAAGTGAAGAAGAGTGGACGGGAAGACAAAAGACACTTCTACGAAACACTGGCAAGTGAAGCAGAACAGGCTGCAGGTAAGAGAGACCTGATAACATTGTATCAAATAACCAGCTTACTATCTGGGAGGGAAGTGATCAACACAGTGCAGATGAAACCAATAAAAGATGACGATAGAAATTTAATTACGAAAAAAGAGAAACAAAGGAAACAATGGGCTGACCACTTCAAGAAGCTCTTGAATCGATCACAACCTGCAGTCACAACTACCAGTGAACACAAATTCTTCTCCTCCTGAGCTCTATAAAGCTACTGAAATGCGAGAAAGCAGCAGGACTAGATGGAATCCCACCAGAAGCACTGAAAACAGACGCAGAGACAACAGCGGACACACTCACACCACTACTGCAGAAGCTTTGCAAGGAAGGAAGGAAAGGTACTTCTAGGTTGGTTGGAAGAAGGGTTACCTTGTCAAACTCCCACAGAAGGGACACCTAAGTCTTTACAAGAACTGGCAAGGAATCATGCTCCTGTCCTCACCCACCCAAGCAAAATATTATGTCACATCATCCTGCAGAGACTAAACAATACGCTGCATCCAAAGTTACGACCGAACAGGCTGGCTGCATTCAGGAAAAACAAATCATATGCAGACCGAATTGCAACGCTACGCTATGCATCATCATAGAACAGAGTATAGAATGACAGTCAGCTCAACTCCATCGACGTCAAACGAGAAGTAATTTGGCAGTTGCTTCAACACTACGGAATACTACAAACCTTTATCAGTCTCATTCAACAGCTATATGAAGACGCCACATGCCAAGTGATTCACAATGGAAAGGCTCAGTGACACCTTTGAAGTGAAGACAAGAGACAGGAGTAAGACAAGGCTGCCGCCTACTATCACCAATGATCTTCCTGGTTGTGGTCGACTGGGTCATGCAGCAAACCGTGAGGAGCGAGAAGATAGGCATACGTTGGCTGGACCGATGAAAAGACCCCAGAAGAACATTTGGATTTCACCAATGATGATTTATGTCTAATGTCTTGTCGTACAAACTCGAAGATCTACAGGCAAAATCCAACAAGTTGACAGAAGTGGTAGGGCAGCGAATACTGGACTTCAAGTGAACGTAGAAAAAACAGAGATGATGAAGATATCCAACCAACAACAACAACAGCAGGCTGCAATCACCATCAACGGGAGAAACCTAAAGGAATAAGCCTCTTTCACCTGTCTAGACAGCACTTTTTCAACTACAGATGGCACAGGCACAGATGAGGATGTCAAAGCCAGCCAGGATTGGACAAGCAAGACAGGCGTTCATTAACCTGAATTCAATGTGGAGATCTGCACTCATCATGTGGAACAAGATCCGGATTTTCAGCACCAACATCAATTCATTGCTTCTATATGGTTGAGAAACATGGCGCCTTACGAAAGGCATTTTCAACAAACTACAGACATTCATCAACAACTGCCTACGCTGGATCGTTACTGAAGATCAGATGGCCAGAAAAAATAAGGAACAAGGAACTGCGGCGACGAACCAACCAAGAACCTATCACTCAACAAATATGCACTGGAAGGAAGTGGAGATTGATTGGGTATGCACTGAGAAGACCATTCGGGGACATCATGCGTCAGGCCCTCGAGTGGAGGCCAGATGGGAAGCGACGAGTTGGGCGTCCTAGCTGAGGGTGACATGGAGGAGATCGTGCGAGGAAGAAATGAAGCTTCTGGCTGTCGTGGAACTAGGTTCAAAGGTTTGCAGGGAACAAATTGCACTGGAGATGTGCTACTGAAGCCCTATATTCCATTAGGAACCCAAGGGACAAATAATAAACAATAATATTTGCAGGGATCTTTATCAATTCTACTGAAGGTAACCAATGACTGACGCCTGAACTGACTTCTAACGTAATTCGCATAAAGACAGGGTCGTTAATCTGTGTCAACCATTTCACTCCAGCGAGATAATACTGTCCAGATTGAAATCATGTATCTGTGAACTATGTAGTTTGGTTAAGAAAGACACAGATGAGTGAGACTGAGCTGTAAACTGTAACCGTGATTTTATTTCGAAACTAAAATTTTTATAAATGAAATATATTTGTCAAATCCCAGTAAAGAATAAAAAAATGTTAAGTTTCCGTAGTGAGAGAGCTAGAATAGATTAGCTGACTGAACTAAATCAGTTTGACCAAGATGTTTATGAGCTCTACCTCATACTAATCAAACAGTCATGAAGTGTTTGCACAACCTTCTTCTGGTTAGTGAGCATTGATGATCGAATGAATGTTTAGTGAATATTCATATCAGTCAGAAGTGTATTTTTTGAACCTTCCTGCTTATGATTTTGACGTTAGTTTCGTCACTGAGCGGCTCTTATTTCATTGTTTAACATATTTTATTTTTCTTTAGAAAAGCATGGGTAAACACCACGAATGGTTTCGATTAATTGTGCCATTCTCACTAAGACTGCTGCAGTTTGTAAGTATCCGATTTGACAATAAGTACTCCTTTACTTGGAACTACCAATAACTGATAGCTGTCTGGACGACAGCACTAGATATTTGCTTCCCTGTTTGACGAATTTGGGTACAGAAATCCAGACAGCAGCTATGATCAAGCAAAGGAACTATAGCAAACAGTGCTTTTTAGCTTCCAAATACCAATGATGATGATAGTTACGAATAATAAGCAAACGAAAAATGAAATAATTGGAACAAAAACGCCAAACCAACGGACAAATACTAAAAACTAGGACCAACTCATCGACTTGGTTCAGCTGTGCGCACCTGCTCACCAAGGAAGATATCTAACATGCGGGAAGTAATAATAAGTTCGGGAACTTTCTATCTTAGTATCCTCTTATTTTTAAGGTGGTACTGTCTTTCTAAATATTATCCTTTATCCTCAATTTTCATAGTTGGGTAATGGAACTTTTATTCCAGAAATATGCTAACCAATAAAAACTAATTGTGGTCACATGATCTACGTTTGTTGAAGAATACAATTGGATAAGTAATACTTAAGATACTGATAGTAAACAACACAACTTCCCCAGGATATAATATCTTTTATGATGTCAAAGAATCCGATTAGCAATTAGTAACATAATGTTAACTATTTGACTTGGCTATAGAAGTATTCAAAACGAAATGAACTGAGTAAAACTCCTCATACGTCGTACTAATGCTGTTTTAGTAAAATGCTGAACTTATTTTGATAATGATTATTTTCTAATAGTAAAGGTTGCTGCGAATACACAATTTCTAGTAATGACATTGTGAACTCATCAACATCTTGTAGAAAACTCATTTGTTCCCTAGAACTCAAAATACTGGCTACAGAAAAGAGTATAGCCTGAGAAATCTGTCAGTGAATATGGTCAACTAATCGAAACTATTTCAAGTGTACTGGCTAATCTTCCCATTGATCACTAACTATGCTTTTTATTGTACAATTAGTATGTGTGGCAGTTAAAAAATCGTTAGGTTTTCGGTAACACAAGCGTACGCTGATTCAGGAAAAAGTAAGTTCGAATTTAGATAAACTCATTGAGAAAATGATCACCGGAATAATATTCTTGAGATCAGCATCTAATATTATATAAAAGAAATAAAATTATATTTATTTCGTATACGCTGAAAATTATAATGCCACTGAGTTCAAAGAATGAGAAACAACGGGGCTGTAAATCGAATACGTAGTCGTGAACACTAAACTGTGTCTAAAATGTCGTATCCATTAGTATCATTTTTACACTATTCATGATATTGAGATTACGGGAAATAACGCACGAAAGCTCCAGCTACCACTGAACATGAACAGTAGAAAGATTGAAATGCACGTAAATCACGTAAAGATTTTCATAAATTTTGAAAACAAGAAAACTAATTAAAAACTATCCAGATTAACTACTTTTCACATTTATTGTTTGTCCAGTACACAGATAATGTGTGAAGTCACAGAAATAGATGCCGTCACCTTTTCTCATCTTTAAAATATTACGTTTACTATTTGTTATTAAATATTTGTAATGTAACAAGTGACCAAATTCACTATCATTTTAAGAGATTTAGTGCTGCTTGAGAACTGTATCTTATTACTCTGAAGCACTATGAAAACTCCTTGTTTATTATACAGAGGATTTAAACTTCATTGTGTGACACATTTGATAAACAAAGTAAAACAATAAAAAATTGATGAATATTTAACACCTAAAGTTACTTCACGAAGATCTTCCTGAGACATTCGATGAACTCTCTAACATCCCTATTTAGAAAGCATCAAACATGTAAAGCTATTCTTTCAAGGATATATTTATTCAGGAGGAAGTAATTTTATTTTATTTTACTTCTGAACCTAACATAATGTAGTAATTCTGTTAGTATACCATTTTATAGTTAGAAACAGAATATTAGTAAACGTAATGTAAAATGTCTCTCACATTGCGTAAACTCAAGAATTCTCAAAACATTCTTTATAATTTTAACCATTTTGAAATTCAGGTAGACTTTATTTGTTCGTGACAATTATAGTATAATTTGAACTTGCCACTGAATTTTCAGAATTAGTTTTCTTATAAACAGTTGTAAATAGTTGTTTTTCTTAGTAATTTCTGCTTCTAGTTAGGGCTAAAAGCTATTCTAAATTAACATTAAACATATGGATAATTAATCATAATCAATCACTATTTACTGATACTTGTAATTTCCTGTTGTTATACTGGATGGAATTGCTTGAACTCTGTCGGCAGACGGGCTCTTATTCGGATCCCTAGATATTATCTAAATATTTATCGTTACAATTTGTTTAGTGGAAGCAGGTAGTCGAATCCAGAACGCTCGTTTCACAGTCAGTCAAACCTACACTAAATTGACCAGTTGTTCGACTGATCATTAAAAGAAACTATTAAAAATTAGTATTTAAATATCATAAATTTGCTAAACCTAAGTCCCTAAATTATACTAAGTCTTAGCATTATAAATATTGGACGTGTGACTATTAGTTTCTCTATCTTATAGATGTGAAACTCATTGTGCTTTAAAATTTAGTCTAAGGGTGAGCATCCTAATGCCAAACTAATACCTTGATTTCAGATCCTGATAGTTTTGACTTTTAAAATGAATTGAACAAACACAACACTTCTGCTGAAATGAGCACTGACAAATATTTTCTGGTTTATTACTTATTTTAAAGTGATAAGATGATTATAACCTAAATTTCTAATATATAAACCAAGATGAAATCTAAACTCTAAAGTTCTCAAGAAGCTTTTCCTCCTTCATATTATGAATTCTGAAAGTGAAATGCTGAAATATGTTTTGTCGATAAGTGAGACTAAGTTACTTAGAAGTTTTAAAGCTCTGACAAACAACTAAGTAAGGTTGACAGGACAAGCTTTAATTTAATTATATTTTCTCATACAAACTAATAACAGTCATTTCATACATTACTAACTCTTTGACATTCACGACCAATGATAAAGAGTGAATTCAGAACTAAAAGTAGACATTTTAAAGAACTGATTAACCGGTCAGTTAGGGTTTGGAAAAAGATGAGTAGACATTATGCAATGCACTTGCAGCAAGTGAAGGAATATGTGGACGATCAAAATGTTTAAGTGAATTAACTCATTTAGCCCTTTAGTGAAGAAGGACATTAAATAAAGTTTCTTTTTAAGAATAGCTAAAGTTTCAAGCTGTGATGCGCCCTGAATTATATGATAGATAGCACACATAGGTTAAGTCCATCCTGAAAATATGATTGAAGTTGAAATCTGAATTACCTAAATTTAATACACGTATGAAAAAGTTGCTTACATGCATTACAGTATCCCAAGCTAAATAAGGAAGAACATTATCTATTGATATTTGCGATTTCCCAATTCATTACTATACTGCACCGAGTTGACCAATCTCTGTTAGCACATTAATGTATTCCGTCAAAGTGAAAACCAACAGTTAATCTTTATAACTGTTTACTGTTTTATCATGCATATTCAGGTGTCTACACGTATTTTCGAAATATGTAGTCGGTGAATAGCGTCACTCTTAAGTAATTTACATATGGACACACAAGGTCAGCTGGTATTAAAGATCCTGAAGTACGCACTGCAAAATACTTGATTAGAATGGTGTACATTATTGTCGGTTCATAATCAAATACACCTTGTATTCAGAATTTGGAACTTCATTCGTACCATTTTTTTTTTACAATTGACCATTTCAATTTTGGTGATTTTCATCTAAAATGAAGCAGAGTACATACCTTTCAGAAATGAGGTCAAATACCTTTTACTTCAAAATATTAAGTATTAGAGATACCTCATATTCCTGAAAAGGAATCGTACCTAAATTTATCTCGCTTCATTTGATCGCCTACATTATTTTCGCATTGATAGGCATAGTACTTAATATTTTTCATAAATAATACAACTTAATGCTTCTTTTCAGCTTTGAAAGTATACGTTGAGTATGAAGCTCGTATTTTTATGTTAGAGTAGTAGTGAATTATTTTAAAATAATATGCTATCCTAGTATTAGTCGAAGTCAGCAGTTACATTTTGAAAACATTTTATCCAGAGGAATTTAGCACTAATATGTACAAGTGTTCTGAAGCTGCTTGTCAGCAACATCACTTGTCTAGAATTGAAGATAAAATCATCTTTACTTGGCTTTGTATGCAGACTGAGATACAGCTATTAATGAGTAATCCAACATCCGTAGCAAGCATTTTGTTGATGTCTTGATGATTCATTGTTCAATCTGGTGAGACTATTGCTTTTGTAATTCATTGCAAGGTTTATTGACACTCAGAACTGTAAAAATTTCATGAAAAACTTCTGCAAATAACTGCTTATTTCAGCTTGACTGTGGATTGTTTCAAGGACAAAACCTAATTATGGAAAGTTTTATTTACTTATCAACACTGAGATAATCGAAGATTATTTTTGCCGACGAAATATATACGTGTTAACAGTTAAACAGTTGAAGCATTTTGTGTAGCATCAACAACTGACACTTCCGAATGAAAAAAAGGAAAGTATGATAGTAATCTAATACTGAAATTAGCATCAGATAGGGTGGATAGATGCATTTTTCAAAAAGGTGTAGTTAGATGAACGCGACAAAATTATCGTCATTTAGTAGTTCAGATAAAAAAATTCTTGGGAAATACATGCAGTTTTATGTTTTACGATGTTGATAAAATGAAAAATTGTAGGTTTACCGAGTTGCTATTGTCTATTTGGTAGTGCAATTGCACTTAAACAAGAATAAAAACTCGTTAACCAAATAAAATTGTTATAGATACTCACTACAGTTTCACATTTTCCGAAAATGTTTTTATTTGGAGCCTTCTTTCATTATCACGCACACTATTTTGTTCATTCAAGCACGTGAATGAGTTTATTCTGATGGGTTTCAAATTGATCCAAGCCACATTTTGGAGTCAGCTAAAAAGTTTTTCAAGCTCAACAAACCGTACAAACAGTATAGTAAATACTTATGACTAAAAACATTTTCTATATAATAAATTGACTTTCAGCTAGTTTCAAGTCCAGATCAAACTAATAAGAGCCTATCTTTGGGGTTGCCTGATAAATCCTACCTTCAAGTTGGATAATCAGTGATATGTTTGAATTCAGCCACTAAGTAGTGAAATTAACATTTCCTGAGGCTAAAATATGAAGATTCGCGAAATCAAACACTTCCGCAGCAGACAGTAGAACAAAGTCTGCGAAATTTGGAAATGCATTGAAGTTACAGTCTTTTCTGAAAGGATCTACCGTTAAGTTCTATGGATGCTCAGTTGCATAAGTACTATAATTTTTCCACAGTAGTTTACAACTGCAGAGTAGTTATTGTGATGTTGTATGGTTCTAAATACCGAATAGATTCACGAGTTGATCACTAAGCTAGAACAGTCACTACAATGATGAACTTTGAATAATGTCAAATATGACAATAACTGAACAAACTCTTTTTCACGCAGGTGGCTAGTTTGTCGACCTACAAACCCATCATTTATTTATTCTGTACCAGTTGAAACCTCATCATTCACAGGTAAATTTGCTAAAAGGCAAGTTTTCGTATTCATGAATTAAGTGTAACCATTCATACAGCACTTAAAACGGATGTCCACTAATCGATAAACCGTAAATTTGGCGTATTTTTTATTATCATGCTTATACTTATATATATATGTGCTTCTTTATAATTTCCGATTTCTCCTCTTTCTCAACTTATCCTACAATAAACAACCACACACATCCATATTCCACTGTTCTTTTAAGCCTAGACATTTTTCCCCTGTAGTCAATTATTAATAACGAGTCTGAAGATATATGATTGTTTATCATTTTATTTCTAAGCCCACTTCTTTGTTGTTTTTCATCTTTGACTTTATTCATACTTCTTAAATTGAATCACTTCTCAGAATTGAACCTGTTCTCCTGATTTTTTATTATCCCATAGTTGCTTTAGTGTATTAATATGATGATAATTATTTTCAGTTCACTTATTCTCCATCCGCTTCCCATACTCTTATTGTTTTCACCTCAGCATTTTCTATGCTTCATTCTCTCTAGCCCCCACAAAAGGTGGAGTGCATAAATTAGAAACGAACTTAAAACCACACACACACAAATACATACATACTAGTATACTACTAATAAGGATTGGAAAATATTTTGGCGCCGTTTTAGACAAAAAGTATTGAAATAATAATGATAGCAGATGAATAGAATAAGTAGATAAATAGTTTATTTCATATTTATTCATTGCCCATTTTGATATTTTCATTTTATGACTGATTGTATTGGATTTCTCAATTTAATACTTTAAAGAATAATATTAATAATCATGGAAATCACCGCACCTCTTCAGGCGGTACTACCTGTACTGCTATCATTCCTGGCATTAACAATAATAATAATAACAATAATAATAGTAGTCAGAATGGTGGGAACAGAATGCGTAGCGTTTAGGATGGGTCTATGTACAAATTTACATATTCATCATTGCTTGTGAAATGAAGAAAGACATTAAGGATTATATAAATCACGGTAATAGTATCACTGGCGGTAGATGTTGGTGGCAGAAAATAAATTTAACTTTCATTCATGATACTGTAGTCTCATTTTCTTGCTTTTCTGAGGTATACAGTTTGGTTTTGTACCTCCCGTCTGACAGAATGGTGGTTATTTATTCTAATTTCTACGTTTGTTTCTCATTATGTCCGCAAAATATTCAAAGATTGATGATTGTGAATTTGTTAAATCTGTAAATGTAAATAACATGTCAATCTGGATAATGCATTTGTTGATAAATTATCGGTATATAAAGTAAACAGAGTTGTGCCTTCCATTAAAATGACTCTTTGGAACAAGGGATACTGGAAACAAAATCAAAGTTGTAGAATGGTGATGTTTTTTTGCTGTGTTAATAATTCATTTTGTTTCCGATTAAGTTCACTTTTCAAGATAAATCATGTTGTTACTCCGTTCACTCCCATTGGTTTGCCCACATTTAATTTTCAAAAGTATAACACGGTTATATTTGAAGTATGTATAGCACGGGATATTACTATATGGTTATAATAAATGCACTGTATCCAACGCTTTGCTGCACTTCTCACTGGTGAATAAGATTTGCAGAGCATGCTGAAGAAATTTCGAAGTTAAATTATTCTGCCTGTTTACTAACCGGTAGCTAAACGCAAGCTTATCCTTCTTTTGCGTTCACCACCAAGGGAAACCTACATTGTGGAAAAAACCTGCTCTCCTGTCCAAAGTCAGAATTATCACCAGTAGGTGATTTAGTTTGAAAGGTTGCATTAACATTACATGTAATTTGGTAGGCAGCCTACAGATTTCTTAAATAATAAGTGTGGGCCTATGGCACAGTCATCTTAGCGTCAGAATCCTATGATTTTACTACTTATTTTGTCAGACAATATTTGAAATTCGGTTCATAAGAGTACATAATTTACAAATTAAGATTCAAGAGTGTTTCACTTCAGTTGGAAAACAGTTGAAAATGAAATAAATGAGTTCCGTTGTTAGTATTCCCCGAAGCTTTCTCTTTTGGCTGTCTGTCTTCCGCTAATATTTCCAAATCCAATAATAAAGTTTATGTTAATGATTCTATCTAGAATGACAATGAAAGCTTCATGATTTAACCATCCAACTGAGAGGACACAACACCATCAAAATAAATTAATCTAAACTTAGGGTGCATGGCTAATTGCTGTGTTCACTAGTTTCCCAGTAGGTTACATACTTATCTAGTTGGTTAGTTACAGAAGACTTCCCATTTCTCCCAGAATATTCTACGGATAGCTATCAACAGTCTGTGGTGGCAACTATTTGGAGATGGTAACTGTAGCCTATCCGTTCATTATCAAAAACAAGTCGTTATGGTAAGGTTGGAGCTACCTTTCTTTTTTCATTTAGTTTTTATTCAAATGTGGTTCCTAACCGATTCAACCATACTCGGTTGATTACATGCACTTCAGATAGAATTTTTACATTATATCACCCACTTAACCACCTAGATAGCTTCTTCTTTTCTCCTTTACACCGTAGATGAGAGCAGAAATATCACCTGGTCCCAACTAATTTCATTTATGCATGTCACCTCCTAAAAATTTCGTAGAAAATTATGTCAAATGCCATCAAAATTACGCTTACATAGGATGATCAAAAACTCGAGGTCAGTTTGGTAATATTTCAATATTAAAGTAGAGTACTTATCATCAAACAGAATGTCTTTTATCAGGTTTTTTGGAAGAAGCTGGTTTTCAAGTGATTTTCATCGTAGGCAGAAATCAGTTAAGTGATCACTAAGAGACAATGAGCACTGAACGTTTGTAATGCTCTAGTTTTCAAAACGACATCTAAAATGGAGCACAGGATATTCAGCATTTACACTGAGTATCTAATGTGTTTGTATGGGAATTGGCTTATCGATAAATCATAACTTTAGTAAATTCACAATCCAGTATTATTATCTAGTCTTAAATATGATGTTACATACTCTGCAAACGAAAGTACTGTTATTGTCGTTGTCCAGTTAAAAGAATATAGGACGGTAGTACTCAAATAAACGTGTCCCCAGGATTCTTACATGTTTTAATTCACTACTATCAAATGGTGACTGTCTCTAAACCCCAAACTCAATGAGTTTCACAAGACAAAAGACTGTCGACTGACTGATTGTCGGTATACTAATATTTTGTCATTAACAACAGTCATTTATATACAGCATGTAAACCTTTCTTGGTAACGGGCGAAAACTGAGTCACAAAAAGATCGACGAGATCTCATGACTGCTTGAGAACTTCATGGAATGGTTAATTAGTGACTGAACATTAATATTCTCAGTACAAGGACTGAATGCAATTTCTTCAGTCACACACGAGACAGTGTGTCTAACATTAAAAAGATCTTTACATTAATGATAAATCAGTCACCTACTTTTTAAATTTCAGTGGTTTTCCATCTTTGACGAAACTAAAGAAAACGCTTTTGCAAATGAATTATACACTCTGTTGCCGAAATTCCTCTTATTGTGAAATACAGAGGGCTTTATATTATCTATAGTTCGAAGGTGAGAAGTTGTTCTGTAAACACTTCAAATTTGAAGTGTATATTTGACTTTGGGCAAACGTATTTATGGAATGTTTTAGACTCGACATTACTATATTCTGCATCTTATCCATTTAGAAAGGTAGGGTACCTACCAGCTGTTGTTGTGATCTAAATTTTCATCTCGGTGGTTCAGCAATAATGATGCATGACTATCGAATAGAACCTCATTTATTCACTTTCACCTAGTATATCGAAAAATTTCCATAACATTAATATAACAGGAGAAACAGTTGTTAAGCAGTGGGTAAATGACAAGAGGCCTTGCAAGAGTTATTACTTTCTACTCAATTTGACTATCTGTTATTGAAGTATGGAAATATAGTCAAAAGATTGTACTTTACCATTCACGGACAACTTGATCATGACAGCTTGTCCAGTCTGTGAAGACAAAAGGCTGTTAGAGAATAAGTGATCATGATTATTTAATCAGATGAGAACTATTTCTTCGGTTATGAAAAGAAGGGGGGGTGGTGCCATGATACGTTTTTTAGTAAAAAATAAAGACCGCTGCTGCAAAATAAACACTAATCAATTCATAGTGGGATAACATTCACTATATTTCGCTTTAAAACAATTAAGGCCAATAACAAAATCTCAGCTTCCTAGCCTTGGAATAAACACGGTATCCTATGCGCCTCACATGTGTATCTAAGTGTCTACACTGCATCCATTGACTGAGAGACTTCGGTCCAAACAGATAACAAACTTCGGAAACATTGGGTTACTTGCGTAAACAAGTGTACTTTTATGACTGGTTTAATGCTTAATTTTTGAGTCCTCTAAACGTCTGACGTTATTTCTAACTGTCACTGGAGTTTGCTTCAAAAACCGAAATATAAAACTTCTCATGGTTTTCGATAAGTAGTAGTAAACATGAAACCACTATCCATTTGATATGATGTAAAGTGGTCTCACTATGCAGCAAATATAGATGTCACCCACTATTTCAAAATGAAATTAAATATATTTTCATGATCGCACAGACAGGTCAACAAAGATACTGAATATTTTCATATTTCATCGCTCAGCTAAGTAATGCAACATTACAGGGACTTAAAATAACGTATTCGGTGTTATTTGAAAATGAAGAGCTTTGATTTCTGTCAGTCGTACTGAGAATTATAACTGAAGGAACAATTTGGCTTCATGTTAGTAAAAGATTCCACTTTCTAAGAATTGAGGTGGCTCACTTAGTGATTTTGTTTCCTTGCACAACGTTCGATGATAACTTCCGGTAATAGTAACAAGCACTCATTTTTGTGTAAACTCAAGTCTAACCACATTTGTTCTTGTCAAGAACTTGCATTTATTAGTCTGTATTGGTGTTCTTATGTTCCATTTTAGTTTGATTATTAGAAACACCACACACGAAAAAGTATTGTTTAATGAATAATGTTTCATATGAATATGGAAAATAAGTTACATCTGAGAAGTTATTAGTTAAATAATAGAATTACAATCTACCACAGTGCCCAAGTTTTACTCCAATAATAATGGTGTTCTTATGGTCTCAACTCATCGGACATTTTATCTGGAGGTTTTTGGAGGTTTATTAATTGATTTTAGGGTGGAATTCACCATGAGCTAACACCAGCTGGAGGAACATTGGAAACCTAGGAGCACTTGACGGCTGTTTCGTCCTAGCATGTGACTCCTCGGCAGTGCTCACCCATGAACCCGCCCCGCCAGGGATAGAAGCAAGGGCCTTCAGGTTCTATGGCCAGTACGTTACCACTGAGCCACTGAGTCGGAATCCAGTGATCCACATTTCTATTTCTGTCAGTTCACGAAGTAGCGCTACCTACTTCTAATACCATCACTGAGTAACTGTCCTCATTCAAACATTGTTTTGATTACGATTTAGTGTCACTTACGTATTAAGAATCAGAAGACAAAGGCTTGATTGTAGACAGTGTGCGACTTGGATTTCTACGGATCATCAGAAAGTCTAACCATCAGCTAAAAACGTAATAAAGGACATTTTCAGGCTTCAATAATTCCTAGTCACCATAAACACGGTTTTCATTATCGATAAACTTATCTCTTATAGTAATTCAGTGTACCTCCTGCATGTAGCTTCCATCGTAGATTTAAACCAGACGTAAGGCTCACCGCTATCAAGATTGGAATTTCATGTTGTACATAAAAATAAATATTTCCGTTGATAAACATTTGCACCCTAACTTCCAATGGCAGCATAAAAATGGCTGTTTCTTCAAAACTTGCAATATAAAATATCCTTTGATCAACTTATACTCTAGTACAACAAACTCTGGTCACTACTGAAGATTGGAATACGCATAAAGTTTCTGGGTGACATCAAAATTCAATAAATTGTTTTGCTTGAAACGCAAAAATTTTGACAAGAACTGTAGTGTAGGATACAAGTTTATATGAACTATGATCAAGATTTGACCGAATGGTTTCGCAGATATTTGGCACTGAGTAAAGGTTTGACATTAGATATAGTTTGTATTTTTGTACATTACAGCCTGTTTGAAACAGAATAATTTCAACGTTTTGCATGGAAGCCTGTGACTTACACAAATATGAAATATAACTTATGTCAGGCAACAAATGTTCTCAGAGGACTCGTGTGTATGTGCTCCTATTTTGCTTCGAAAGAGCTTCCAGAGGTATTTAAAGTCCCTTCACTGCTTGATCTACATTCTTGCAGGAAATGGTAAGCCGAATACTTACAGCATTTCAAGTACCTTCAGTCCGGAAAGAACATCTGGTAGGATTTGTTTGGGTATGCCTAAGAAAAGAAACGTTCTATATCCTTATGCAACTTTAACAAGATTATTTTTGATACTGAGTGGTGACTGAAGATAAAACGAAAATCTGGTCCGCGGCCGGATTCGAACCAGCAACCACTATGTTTCCGGCCCGATGCTCTACCAGTTGAGCTACGATGTTCGACTGCTGATCAGACTTTTATTTCACTTCAATCACCAAGGGTTCTGCCCAACTGTCAAGTGAATTCGTGACGGGTTAATATCTCTTGACTGTATTCATACTATTTGTCTGGTCGAAACTTCTCATCCCAACCCAAATCTAACTAAATTAGAGAGGAGAAGCATCATGTTGGTTATCATTTTGACTATCTGAAATAACCATGGTAGTCGGGCAAAATCCTTGGTGATTGAAGTGAAATAAAAATCTGGTCAGCAGCTGGACCTCATAACTCGCCTGATAAAGCATAGGACAGGAAACTCGGTGGTCGCCAGTTAGAATCCGGTAGTAGTCTAAATTTCCACTTCACCTTCAATCATCGTCCAGTATCGATACTAATCTGCCAAACTACGGCAATTCCAGACAGTCAAAACGATAAAAAATTGTTTTTATCTACTTTGGTAATACGGTTAATATTAACTTTCGAGCATGTTAAACAGGCTTTAACCCAGATCTATTTAATAAAAGCTAAAGAAATTGATATTGTCGACTAAAGCAAGTGCCATAGCATAGGTCTAGCACTCTAAATCTTAGATGTAATAAATCTCCAAACTTAAGGACATTGGGTCTTACATTTCTTATCAGAAAATATCTCACCAATTAATGCAGTTCAAAAAAATGCTTAGCAAAAACTTTAAAATGTACAAAAGAAAACTGAAATATTATATAGGTTCTAAACAGTATTTTATTTCAGCAACTTAGTTGTTAGTTAACAGTCGGTTAGCAGATAATTTCAACTGACTTACATATGACAACGTAATGATGAAAACTGTATTAATGACAAACAAGAGAAAGTAAAACTCTGCATAGAAGTGCATCATTTCAACTTACAACAGTTCACAACAAGACTTAAACGTAGGTAAATCAAATTAAATAGACATTCAACTAAACAAATGAATAAGGTAGGACAGAAAAAACTAATTTGTTGATTAGGATGTTAGATATTTCGAAAATAATTAGCAGTGAATACAACCGCACCACTGTGGTGGATTTTAAACTCATTCACAAAATGTCGTTAACTACTGATTTTTAAGGTCTTAGGACTTCAACTGAGTAGCATGCACTTCCTTACCAGGCCCTAGTCAACAGCTGGAGATTCTGTGAATTCATGTCATTTACTGGTTTGGTGATACCATACCTACCTAAGACTTCGTCCTGCTGCAGTTACCAACGAATTGTATGAAATTATGTAAAGGTGTGTGCAATTCAAGCCCAAGTCACCTCACTCAGTGCATGCTGACTCTCACACTGAATGATTAACACTGCTTTTCTAGCGCACTATATGTAGCCTAGATATTATTGACGATTTTATTTTCTCACGCAGCATCAGTATCACAAGGATACGTGGCATTGGAAACGCGCAGCTCTCCATTATCTTCCTTCGGTCACATTTACGTCTCAAAAGCTCACATTAATTAGACGGAAGCGATTGTTGAACATATGACTTGCACTCTGATGGGTGGTCACATGTCTTGGCGATAAAGATATGATGTATTTCGGCAGGTGGAAAATTCACCATCTTTAGATTCCGGCCATAACCTGGCTATATTATTGATGTTTATCTTAGAATGTGAGGCGCTGGAAACATCGCCTCACTTCACTCAATATCCCTAAACTAAGAATGTATGCAGGCCATCTGAAGTCTAAAAGGAAATTCAAAAGATACTCAGATTTTGAACAAAACCCTGAAATGCGTCATAGCTTTAGACCTTCAACAAATTATAGGCGAGTTAAAAAATCCATATTTTACCCAATGTTAATATTACACTTGGAAAGGAAATTTAGCAGTGACTGCATATTGGTTGTAAAATAATATTAGTTTACAAATTATTATTCATCACAAACATATATCAGTTTTAGAATCAATGAAAACTTGACAGCATTGGGCAGCTATTTAGTTCCAGTATGGAATGTTTAAGCAGTAAGTACCCACGACCTCATTGGGGACCAAACGGATCAGGTTTCACAGGGACCACCTCAGTCATTCAGCTACCAGGTCGGAATCCAGTGGTTCGTATTTTCTCACCTCCAATTTCCTATCAGTTCGAGATACAAGGCAACCAGCACCACACACCCTCAAATTGAAATATTGATATAGTTAAACGTCTTAAAAATCAAGGAAAATTAAGTGCCAGTGAATGTAAAATAAACCTTGATGACGTGGTACAATAAAAGATTTTGCTGATTCACAAGACAAATAATTGACGGTTACACCTTCAATGCAATCTATAACCCTGATTCATAACTTGGAAAATTGATCACTTATGATGTGATCCCGTTTTTCGAATTATTTACAAGGCTTCTCTCCAAGATCTAATCTTGTATTGTAGCGAAAACATTCTCAAAAAGCAAGACGGTTTGGAGATCATTAATAGGTGCTGAATTTATGTTTGTTTTTCACTGAATATTTTTGGTGGCTTCCTACAAGAATCGGCCTAAAAGATATAGTTACGAGACCTTAAAACTGCTGAATACATTTTTAATATTTTTGAAAAGATGTGATCAGATGATTTACACTGCCGTAAAATTTATTCAACCATCGATAGTCCCAATAGAAAATGAACATCGACTTACCAATATACTTGTGATGTCTTATTGCTGTGATCATGCCGAGGTGATGACGATGGTGATGTTCTGTTTGCTTCTTTTCTTTTTCATTTTGATTAATATTATCTGCTGAAAACTGGTTTTCACTCAAATACTTTTCATAATCTGGATGAAGTAAGTGATTATCCTCAAAACGTCGAAAACTATGCCAATCATTCATATGACGTTCATGTAACTTGAACATGTAACTTGGTGTTTTAGCAGTCAACTCCGCTTTTGAAGGTTTTCGAATATTCTTATCATATTTTGAAAATTCCCTGCTGATACTATTTACTCCGCTAGCAGTTGTCATACTGGGTGTATAATCCAAACGTTGGTTATCTTTTAATAAATTTATTTGTGTTTTTAATATTTTTTCCAGTAAATAATTCCATGTTCTTAGCTCAGATTCTGTTAAAATTTCAGAATTCAGCTGTTTTCCAATTGATGATAAAGACTGTAGTAAATTAATTAAATTATATTGATTCGGTAAACTGGCGGATTCTTGACCTTGTTCAATGGCCTCTATTGTTCTGGTATTGAAAATACTCAGAAAAACAATGATGATAACCCACGTGAAATAAATACAAAAATTCGCTCTCCACAACTTATTAGGAGCCTTGTCATAGCATTTTTGTGTTAATGTGTCAGTTGTACAGCATGTTGTTGATGAGGGTTTTACAGATTTTGTTTCATTCGAATGAAGTACTGATTGTCTAGTGAAATGTCTGCAACCAACTTTAACATCATTATCATCATCAACTTTAGTGTAAATTAAATGCTTAAGTTTATTGGTGTGATGTGAAATACAATATGTGATAAATAACAGTTGGGTAACAAATTGTAAATAAAAAAAGCAAATTTTTAGTTTATCAAATGCATTATTACAAATAATTAGCAAAGTTGTCTTATTCAAATTGACGCAAATAAATTTGCATATCCTGTTTAAAAGTTGTCTTTTTCTGATAGATGATGTGAGATGATACGATCCAGTTTTCTCAACTGAATACTTTAGTTGTAAAAATTTTCCGCATACATTATTGAAAAATTCACTGAATTTGTATGCAGAAATAATTTTTGGTATTGAAAAGAAATCTTTTAATGATAGACGACTAAAGTTAGACGTTTTGAGAAATATAACTGTTGACGGCGTCAAATTGTATAGTTTTGTCCTTCCTGTTTCCATAGCATAAGGATGCATTCATAAGGTTACTACTGCTTTGGATGTTGACTAATGGCGCCGATTGATTGTCGCCAAGGTATTAAGTTTGGCGCCGTATGACCTACAATCGACAGATATGAAATAACTGACTTTTCCCCCATTATCTTATAATTCTATTTATCATTTGTATGAAAGAGAGAAAGTTTTATAAAAACGAGAGGCAGAGAGAAAATGGAAGAGACAAGGATAGAAAAACAGATATAAGTACACATAACCCACACGCTTGAAATAAGGGTGGGATAGAACTGTTGTTAGGACAGACATAAGCTATTATATGCGATCACCTACACTATCAGATTATGTGGAAGAAATTGACAACGCTGCTTAAGGCGTACATTTCATACTCTTCACACCGTAAGAAAATTTTCATACAATACCACAACACCAGGTAAAGTGGAATATCATTGGTTAGGTAACTTTTAATAAATTAGGGGTGTACATTTTAAAACGCTTTCATTGGCTTAAAATTCTAGCCATGTAAACGAATTGAAAATAATTTAAAGGCTAAAATGAAGATCACTGAGATAATGTTGCTAATGGCGACATTTCTGATGTTGGAATATTTGAAGAATCTACGGTTACATTGTCATTCTGTGTGTATGTATGTGAGAGTTCAGCAAGTGAATAAAACACAACTCACTGTTTGCTCTATAGCACCCGTTTGTTCTACAGATTAGTTTTGATTTTTGTACACTTTTATTCATCAAGACAATGAAGACAAAAACCCATAAGTAAAAAAATCATCTTAGCTTAAAAATTATTCCTCCGTGTTATGGAGGTATTTATGATTTGGTAGAAATGCATGAACAGTTACGAAAAGTATATCACCTCACATGACAGTCAGCGTCACAGTTCATAAATGAACGCAAACCAGGGTTTACGGGTTAAAAGAGAGTTTACTTTTGTTTCCATGCTTTTGTTGTTAGAGGTGTTCTGAGGCATGACCGTTGATCAGCACTTTACTTTGGTTACTGATATGAGAAGTCGCTGCATAACTCATTCGCATACACACAGCAGTTATTTTCAGAACCATTTTAGGCCTCGTGGACATGTTTCCAGATGTATTAATAAGCGTCTCCTTCATCTTTGAACCAAGGAAGAATTGGGTCAAGCTTTAAGATAACACTCAAAACCAACTCTGGAGAGGAATAAAATCTAACGATTTCAGATTAACTAAAATGCAACAGTATGATATCTAGCTGATCAGGAAGTAAAACGATAACCAGTATTTAAGACGGGACTATTTTGCATGGAAATTCCAAAAGAAGGCTAGTTATTATTTTTGGTGCACTTTCGAAAGTAAGTACAGCGATTTTCCTATAAATGTCAAGCCATCAATTTACTCATCCGTAAAGTAAACGTCAACAAATTTTCCGAACTTGCATTATTATGTCTCTTTTATAAGAGTAAAACCAGGTGTTAATTTTAGATGCTACAGCAACCGCTTTTTGAGTTATACAGTAATTATTTTTGGGTTCTTGGTATTTAAGACTCATCCGGATCGGAATGCGCTCAGCTACAGGTTTTACGGAAGGAAAAAAAAGAAAAAGGAAGAGAGCTGGTCGGTTGACACTTCACTATTAATAATATTCATAATTTATGTAAAAAATTCTCAAGTCAACTTATTATCTCGATTTTTGTTTCGATTGAAAAAGATATTATTACTTCTAAATTTCCAAACAGTGGTTGAATGGCTGAATTCTATATACATGCTGAAGACCACTCATAATACAATAATTCAGTCCGACAAGTTGAGACGGAACGATTTTACGTAAACCAAATCTAAGTATTGTTCAGGTCACCCAGTTCAACCAACTAGTTAAGACTGAGTTAGAGTTGAAGATTTTTGGCAGATATTGAAAATGATATTTACTTGTCTTGAGAGGCAGTAATGTAACACAAACTAACAGCAAAATATGTCTGTAACAGAAAGGACCAAAGATTCTATAAAAATATGGTAGTTAGTAGGTTGTCTGAATGTGAGTGTTATGAGGATTAATCAGGTAATCTGATATGAAACTGAATCTTTTCGAAAACAAGTTCCATAGTCGGTAACATGAATAAAAATTTAAATCCAAATTAGTTGAAAACTCCAACCAAGAACTTAGCAGTTGTTTTGGAGCTTTTGACCATCATTTTGAGCTGTTTAGAGCAATTTAGATGTGACAGTCAAGAACAGTTTATCAAGACTTTTGGGGGCGAAATGCCTGAAGACCGATCTCAATATTCAGCATCCATTCACATCGTTTTTTAGTCAAAACTGAAAACACTTAATCATGATTTACTGATACTAGTATCATTTTACCTTGCTTTTCAATAATTTTTACTCCTTTGTGCTTCATCTGGATTCTACCTTCCTATGATCATGTGAACAGTGGTAACTTGGGGCTATATGGGATTATGTCAGGTTTTGAATATTTCTACAACTGTCTGTCTGTTTGTAGTCACTGGCTACACAGTCCAAAAATTATTTGACTACTATATTGTTGATGGCTTTTATTTTAGGAAGCAAATATAACAATCAAAATTTTACTTAAATACAACCAGTATAAATATCATACCACATTCTATTTTTGAAGTCAATGTTTGCAAACATGTGAGAAACCAGGTTTTCCCAATTTTGTATCTTTAATCAAATGTATATAGTGTGGAAACAACAGTCAACAAGTAAACAGCTTTATGTGAACTGTTACTTCAGCACACCCTCATGTTGACTACTCATTATGTCTTAATAGCAAAATTTTTATTTTTCGTGACATTGTAGCTGAAAGGGAAAAAACTACTAATTTAATTTAGTTTAGGAAGCACAGATTACCACAAAGTAAGGAAAATTTGCCATAAATCGCAGAGTTAATCGATTCAGATGATACTACAATAGTAATGGTAAAATTCAAATGAAGTGTGGAACTATAAGAACTGATGTTATTGATATGTAAACAGTTGTGTAAATGCACAACCACATAAATATCTCCTTCTAATCGCTTGCTATATGACAAGGGTTCATTTTCCCTACTTCACTGAAAGGTGGAATCAGAGACTTCGGTGTACTTCTTTGTGATTGTTATCAACCTCATTAGCAACATAATCATCAAGTGTCAATTTTAGAAGAGAAGTTCAACAATACGAATTTTAAAAACTAGCGCGTATTTCCTTCTGATACTCTGTTTTAAACATACACACATCTTAGACTGTCTAGATAATTTATTAAGCTAAAAATGTCATACATATATATACATATTCTTTTAAAGGAGGCTGTGTTTAATTCTAACCACAACGATATAATCTTCAGTTGTTGCCGTTGTTGTATTGACTACCTAACGGTTTCACAAAGGCGCGTGTAACTGTACATAAACAATCTTCTGCCAATATGTATACATCTAACTGTTTTCTTTGCAAACAGACATATCTGCTGAAAATATAATTTATACGATTTTTAAAAATACAAAGTTTTTCACTTATTATTTCTCTTGTACTGTAATACTGATAATGGCGCCAAAATACTTTGTGTAGACCACCTTATGTAAAGGAAAAGGAAATTAACAAAATAACCATATGCATAGATGTATGTCAAAAGTGTGGAAATATGCGTGCGTATACGACCAGATTGGTGCATGTGTGTGGGTGTGTTTTCAAATGTATGGTGGGAGACACTAATCTACTTAAACAAGTTTTTTTTAAAAGCTTAATGACTGTGGTGAAAAGATAAATGAACTTCGATTTTAGTTATTAGCCAGTGATGTGTGGCCTATTAGTAAAATGAGATGTCCCTGTTTCTGTGCATCTAAAGTGTGACAGTTATAATTGAAACTATCGACATTCGTAAATGAAAGTAGCCTGTCAAATCCAGTTAGCTTGACCAATAGAAGAAAAATGAATCGAAGGGGAATTTTAAAGGACTAGCAAATTACCAGATAGAAAATTGATTATCTCAGTGATTATGTATGACCGTTTATCACGTGTTGCAGATTAGAGAAAATCCTTGTCGTCCGGAATGGTAAAACAGACAAGCATAACCTTCCTTTAATTATCAGAATTCAATTTTTCCTGTCACCTTTTTGCTACACCTGACTTTAAAAGTATGCTGAAAAAATGGGCATGTTATTGACTGTAAATCAATAAGTTCTCACACTTAACATATATTGGAGTTCGCGTACATTACAAAGTAGTTTACAATAAACGGCAACTAAAAACTCAAATGGTCCACCGTGAGTAAGGCATTAGTATCAATCAACTCTATTATGAGAATCCGAGTGATTTATTGTGAAGTATTGTAGTAGAAAAGTAAAATTCAACCATCATACGGAAAGGTTAAGTCCTGAAGACTCCACAGATGCAGTAGAGAACATCTTTAGCTCAGGAAACGAATGATAATCGTTTGGCGTTCTCTGGGATTTGAGATTAGCTCCTGGACATTTCATCACCTAGCTAGGTGAATTTCTCAGCATTTACTTCAAATGGAAGTAAATGTCAATGAATTCATTTTGATAAGTGTCCTCTACCCTAAATGACAAAGAAGTAGAAAAAATGTAAAGATGTTTATTTTCTCCGTGAACATCTTCTCAAGGGTTCATTCTGAAAGCTGTCTTTTCACAAAAATACTATTCAAAGTATAGGAAAATTCAGAGGAATATCTGGTTAAATGTCAATCAAATGAATTGTGAAGATAAGTGTAGCAACTGAATATTTGAAATGTTACTTAACACGGGCCAAATTCTGGAAATTCTGAGGATGGTTAAAAAAGTGAAGAAAAACGAAAGTGAAATAGTTAAAACCACCTAATAATAATTGAATTTCTGCTTCTGGAAAATTACAAGGGAAGTAATACAAAAACTACACTGCAAAAATGTTAAGGCCACGGTAAAACCAATGGATATACTTATTTTTTTGAGACCCGAATTTGTAGACTGGCTAATGCTTCAAATATACACAAAACATACATAGATGAAGAGTTTTTCTCGTGCAAAGTTTAACTACACTGCCAAAATTAACATTAGCGAGGATAAAAACTAAATGGATAAATAGAAAGTGTGATAATTTTTGCGAAGTGATCTTTGGAAAAATACTGATTTCGTCGATGCAATTATCTCTTTTAAATTACATTTATTCCTCTTATAGATAAAAGATGAGGTCGTCCTGCAGGCAAACTGAATCCATGTATGATAAATTATGTCTATATTTTAAACTGGGTATGTCAGATTAAAATACAATAAAGCAAATAGCTAATTCGATTTTCAAATTTAGCTCTGACACAGTCTATCAACATATCCTAGTAAATTATGTGTAACTGTTTGTTATCCTTAGTGAAAAATTCTTAACACATTTGTGTATTGCGTCAAAATAACATTATTCGCATTCTTTAAATTATGAAAGTAGTTGCTACGTACATTGAGAATGTAAACTACTTTTTACGAAAACAATCTTACCATCCTTTTCTGCCAAAGTCAACCAATTTTTAATTAATGTAAAGGAAAACCTGGGCACTATGGTAGAGTATAATTCCATATGAGACTATTTATTTGATGTAGCACACCATGACACAGTATAATTTACTTGATGACGTTTTCGAGCAGAATTTATTGCTCATTTCTATATCAAAGTAATCATACGACTTTCAAACTTCCTTTTATAGTCCAACAGTTCATAAATTATCTTTGTCAGTTACTGACACTTTTTCACTTTGTAAATGTACGTTCCTACCATAACTCGTTTTCAGATTTGAAGACAGTGATGGATTTTGTGCACTACTGCCTATTAATATATATATATATATATATATATATATATATATATATATATATATATATATATATATATATATAATTAACAGCACCCTCAGCAAACTTATTCGAAGCAAGATTGAGAATATATGATTTAAGGTGATTACCAAAAGCTATATTGAGTTAGCTACTGAATTTTTTATTTGAATTAGTCATAAAGTCATGCCATAATTCCCTTTTATTCACCAGTCGTTGAAAAATAAAGGCCATTCTAAGGCTAGTTTTTATCGATGCCTTTACAACTACTATTTTACCGCATATCCATAACAATTATTGATACAATAGTAACAATTTGACAATTACTATCTTTCCAAGTGTTAAGCTATATTGTCACTACGACATAAACTTCTTACCTGATAGTAAGAATTTCGACGGATTTTAGTCATCTGAACTTTTATAAAACAATACATTTTCCACTTCCGTTATCAATTATTCAAATAACAGCTTCAATATAGAACAGAAATCAGTTACTGTGTTAAGAATGTGATTGAATCTTGAATTGAATATAAAAAGTTTCTTGCTTGGTGGTTATGGTTGTGAGTCTTTCCGACCCAGTGAAGACAAATACATATTCATTTACTCATAAACACTTAAAAACTTGATCATTTGCTCAGAATATTATTTTAGCTTCAACCAGCTATTTGAAATTCAGTGACTGCAGGGAAGTTGAGTTCGTTTCCAATGTAACAGAGTGATGAGAACCACAATTAACAGTGAAATACTTATTATTTTGACAGATGACCGTTCTTAGAAACTCATGCTTCTAACAGCCAGTAACTGTCGGAACAGGTCTTATTACACAAAAGCACATTGTATTTGCATGTAATTTTTATGCACATTGAAATACAGTTGTAAAACGATTAGCTAACTCCTGCTGATTGGCTAAATTAACAGTGAATCACCTGATAAGGTTTTTCCTAACCCCGCATCGGCACGAATCAAATTATATAGCTGAGTTATTTATTTCAGTGATTGATGACAAGAAATATCGCTTTCTGACTAACTAGCTTTCTGCCAGTTTCATCTTGACGGACAGCTAATGTAGCCCATGGTCTTATTTCATCATTATTCATTGATTTTATTTCCTATTTATATTTCATAACTAATTTAGAAACATAATTATTCTAAAAGAAGCTTGACAACAGTTAGAGTTTTTTTGGGTGATGCAAAAGTAAATGATTGATAATAATATTTGGCTTATGTTCCTAACAGACACTTAAATCTTTGAGCCGTTGTGAAATAACACAAACGCTTCACGTTACTCTTTGTAGTTTATTTCAACATGAATTCAGGTGTCAATACTCTTACCTATCCCAAACAATTTCTCAGAAGATAAAGAGATTTCTTATGTACCAAATAATCAGTTGGCTATTTCTCATGCGATTATCGAAATATTATTTTCTAAGCTAAAAGATTTAAATATTGAAGTACTAGGCATGTACATATCACTGTTAGTATGTTTCGAATCATTTTTAAAGGGTATACTGTATGTTTTCATGGCGTGCAGAATATTTACATCCCATGAAGAAACTTTTAGCTGTTTTACGTTCTTCAACTCAAACTGCCAATTTTTGAGCCTTAGATTGTAACTTTAAACAATGTCACTTAGCCAGATGTAAAAAGTAGAAGTTGAGAGTTTCCCCAGAGATGCCTCGTCAAATAGTCTTGACTGATCAGGATATGATTGACTCTTGTTGTGGTTATGCTTCCAATCTCCGTACACGACAGAACTAAAACATGGTCTTCCGTAAACACGGATATCCTATTTATAATCTCAATTCTATGATGAAATTTGTAATCTTTTAGGGTTTACAGAGTTAGCAACTTTGGCTACATCAGTTTTACCTCAGGAAGTTTTAAAAAATGACTCAACCATTCAAATGTCTCACTATCCTCGATTCAAGGAGGGTTTTATCTCTTTATTCAAGATTCAGCGACAAAACATCAAGTTGATGGGCTCAACACAAATGTCAATATCGAAAATTCAATTATTCAAAATAAACGGACCGTCTCTTTCTCATGTAAAGCTTATTAATATTTCAAATCATCTGTTCTGAAAAGAAAATGGGATCGTTGACATTTATGGCAGGAACATCGGTCTCAGTTAATGGACCTTCTGTTTAGTCACAATACAGCCTAAAGAGGGTGCATAAATAGTGCTACACTGATAAATTCAATCATACAGTATCCTTTGTGACTCCTCTTGACAGTTTGCCAAGAGAATTCCACCTTTTCAACAACAATTTCGATAGGCTTCATATTTATGAGAAATAAATCGACGCTGCCTTTATTATTTGTAATGAAAATTTTAACCTCTAAATTCTGCTTCGAAATTTCAGTAGTGCTTCTCAGCCTGTCAGCTCCCATCTAAAAGCGGGGTAGAACCTCAATTTCTACCTTCTTAATGTCCAACTACAATGAACGACAGATAATTCAATTCAGAGATCTATTTACGGACAGCCGACTTAAAATGTACAGTTTCTTATTTTAAATTTGGGTGTACTTAAGCAGGGAAATGAAACATATCCATTAACTCTAGTCAAAAATCAGCAAAATGTCAATGATGAACAGGAGAAACTACGACTTACCCAAGTAGAAAATAGATTTCCATCAAAATTTAAAGAAAAGTTCAAAAATTTTGTTTAGTGCATACACCTTGCTTGGATATAGATTTTGCTCTTAAATGTCAAACCAAAGGGTAGTAATATCGGAAGCATTCTTGGGAGCCTATTATTAATATTCATGAGTAGATATTCTTATACCACTAATCTTTTAATCGGCTATCAAAAACTCATTCGTCAGTAAGTGAAGCATAAGCTAAAACATCTGGCCATTTGAATGTGCGTATATGAGCATACACGCCCATGCGGAGCTGAATACATCAGCCGTACCGTGTACCAGCTTGAATAACAAGTGTCTGAGCGAAATCTAGCCTGGTTAACGACAGGTTTTGCATCAAGTACGACCAACTCATCCAAAAGGAGTAACAATATAACATATGAAAGTAGCCGATTCACTTAAGATTCAGAAGGTGAAGTGACTGCTGTGTTTCTGAAAAAACCATTTTCTGTCATAGCCATAGTAAAGGACTGATCATTCTAAATAATCTCATTTTTTGCTGTAATACTTTGTTCATTTTCCTTCCTAATCCTTATCTGCACTAACTAACTTGTCTTTTGTTATCCTTCGTCTTTTAGGTTCTGATCGCAAACTATTCTGAAATGCTCTGTGCTCTGCACTGCGTTCATGAAAATACAGCTGAGAACGGTTCATCGGAAAGATTTTTTTCTTTACTTCAACCATTTTTCCTGTCTTCCGCTACTACAAAAACAGCGTAAGAAACTCCATATTAAATTATGAGGAATAAATTTTGCGCGAAACATCATCCAGTAAGTAATACTGAATCACGTACCCACTCACTCACCCAATGTGTGCCAACCATATCAAATAAGCAATCTAATATGGGATTTTCGACAATCACTGCTTTTATTTTACTCTTACAAAGTTTAAGAAAAGTATCGTCTAACGAGTAATTGTAATCACTATTTCTCTGCCTTTACATGGACACAATAAACTTGTAATGTCTCAGATACTCAATACTTCTCTATATAAAATGGTAAATTTCAAAGTATCTCATTCCCATTGCTATACAGGGTTCAGTCGCTTTACCTCTGTTGTAAATGGGTTCCTATACGGATGCCTCTATACTGCTGGGTATTCTTGATGTTGTTTTCATCTTGGTGGCTTGCGTTGGAATCCAAGACGCGCGTTTCACTCCGTTTGCTACTCTTCCGCCAGATGTACCTGCTATGTAGTGAGTGATGTTGTTTCTATTGAGACTCAAACCCAGTACCCGTCGCTTCAAACACCAAAACCTTATCTACTAGACCACTGGAGCATGAAAGCCACCACTTACGCAAGGCGTATTATTTGTTGTTGTTTGACACTTGTGATTTCCCTTTGATATACACGATAAACTGCTTGACTTCTGTTTGACTTTCGAAGCGACGGGTACTGGTTTCGAGTCCCAGTGGGGACAAGGTCACTCATTATAGTGTAGTACACTCAGCTGACAGAAGGAAACGCTTGTCCTGAATTCTACCGCAAGTCACTAAGATGATTACAGTATCTTATTCCCATTCTAATTCTTGCCTTAACCAACCACATTTCCTCAAGGAATCATGGGCGTACACTTCTGAGGAGTCTCATACTATGATGAAACGGCTGTCCAGTTCTCATCAACTGATGCCAAGCCATGATGAATACTAACCTTAAGTTAAGTGCTTTATCTTGTGGACCACTCAGATAACGATGTCGGGGGTTTCGTTTTGAGTTTTGCCTTGACACTGGGTTTTGTCTGAATTCGATCATCGTTTTTGTGAAAGTGTCAGTTGTTTGTCATCGGGTTGGTTAGTTTGACAGTTAGTACGTCAGGTTGTTCGTACATATGCACGTTTGTTAAATTTGTAAGTAAAATATCAATAAAATTCACTACCGATGCTTCACTTATACTAGTTCGATATCCACCATACTGTTATTTGGTTGTTCAGTTCATTAAGGCCACAAAAATTTTCGGTCACTTTTATTTTTATTTTCACAAGAATGTGTACAGAGTGTGAATTTCACTGTATAGCTTTCTAACAGTATTCCATTGAAGAACATTTTCAGCAGGTTTCAAAGCCTGTTACCTATTTTGATCCATTTTTTCCAAAGTAGAGTTGATTAAACTCCTCATTAGAGAAGAAGCATGTGCTATAATAATCAAACGTATAATCTACATTCCAGTGGACATTAAGGGTACAATTCTCCAAATGCTAACCATATTATGGAGTTGGAATTCATAATTTGAACAAAAAATTGAAAAATAGTGTGCTTAACTAAGTTCGTAAAAGCATATGCATCAACAAGTATGCATAACTAACCATCAGCTTCCGATAATAAGGCTATTTTATGAAAACCCCTGGTCAAAGTTACAACATTTGAGGTAGGTACAGATAACTGGCGACAAAAATTAAGTAAATTATGACGATAGGTTGAACTCAGTGCGTAAAGAATATTTTCAATGTGTGTTGACGCAGTGGTGCAAACATAACATTCTTCTCTTGAACTCTAAATGTTCTAGCTTCGAAAAGACGGTGAGGACTACTGAAAAGCCTGTGAAGCAGGACATGAGATTTACTGTATAAGCGGTTTGTAAACAAATATTTTTTTTACCAGAATATTATAAGGAAAACAAATGTTAAACTATGAATTGATTTTTCTAAATCTAGGAACATTTCCGCTCGATTAACCAGTTTATTTCACAAATGATTATCAGGCATAAATTTCCTGGTGGGAAGGCCATCAACCACTAGTGTGTAGCTACATACAGCTGATGAGTTCCAAAAAAGGAAAGCTCGTCCACACCAAGCAAATCACAGCACAGTCCTTCTAATCAGAACTTCGGAAAAATTTTTCAGCACATGAAAAAATAAAATTCTTGGTACTTTATGTCACTTAGTGAGCAGAGTTTGAAGAATATTGTAACAGTCTTGTCCTACTTCAAGGATACTGAGGTTGTGATTGTAAAAACCTCAGTGTTTTTCTCAATTGCTAACGATTTCATTCCGAAAGCGAAATGTTAATCAGAATGTTAAATTCAATGAAAATCCTTACAAGACGAAAATGACCTTAGTGTGATCCATCTACTGTTGACACAGTACGACAAGACCGTAAAATATGGAGCCTTATAAGTGAACTGCAGAAAAACGCACTTATGAGTATAACATAATCAATTTTTTACTCAGCCATCGTGTGAATGACGTATGTTCATAAGTTTATAAATAAAAGTAGATAATATAATAAGAAAGCGAAGGTAGTCTGAGAAATGTATCGTATCCACACAATACGTTCGAACAGTCTAGTCACACATTTACTTGTCAAGGTATTTTATATGATGGATGAAAATAGGGTGGGGTAACCATACCAAATTACCATAATACACGATTAGGAAAATATACGGATAGTGAGGAGAAATAATACATTTTCACACCTTCCTTGGTATTAAAATGAGAAAGAGATTACCAAAGTAGGTTTAAGGTAAGAATAAATTTCGACAAAACAATAAGAAGACGTAAATTGTCTGAACCGTGTAATGTATTTGCGCAACACATTTCGAACTATCTGATCACACACGTACTTGTCATAGGTATTTATATAAAAACTCATGAAGATAAGGGGTGAGAAAATAAAAAGGGGTCAGGTAGGAAGGCTGACTTAAAGGCCGAATAACAATGAAAATCAATAGGGCGAAAAAATAATAGTACATCGAACTTGGTTTTTCAATAGTTGAATTTACCAAGGAAGGTTTAATGTGACAACAAATTGTTTATGAATACATAAAGGTGGTTTCAACTTCCTAATAGCTAAGGCTTCAACAAATTTCAGGATCCCTCCCCAACATGTTTTGTAAATAGGTGTAAAGGAAGTAGCCACATCAATCTTGTGACCTGTCTCAACGATATGTTTAGCGATCGAAGAGCTTGGACGTTTGCTACCAACATTTATAGGTTCAGGTGATTTGATTTGCTTCTGAAGCCACTTTGGAATATGTTCCGAGGCCCTTACTTGCATGGATCTATTAGTCCTCCCTATGTATGTGTCACCACACGTACATTTGAATTGGTAGATACAATGGGATGTGACATTATCGTTCACATGCTGTGGGGGTTTGGGGGAATATAAGGGCTTCGTGGTTTCGATTACTCGAACCCTGGCTGCATAATAAGTCCTTCTAACAGCAGCGTTTAGTCTCTGCTTAAGGATTGCACTCTGAGAGTCACCTTTGTACGGAAGGCTGATGAAGACATCCTTCTTTGGGACTGACTGCAGTTCTAGTTTTGACGCTCTGCTGATTTTGTTCTGCCTGATAAATGTTGATGGATAGTTATTTTCCAACAAAATATCGGTCAGTGTTCCTCTTTCATCTTCTAAAGTATCCTCGGTGCATATTCGTTGAATTCTGCTGAATAAGCACCTTACTAACGTTCGCTTGTACTGAACTGGGCAAAAGCTATGGTAATTCAGATATTGCCCTGTCCATGTGGGTTTTCTGTAGATAGATCGTTTTATGGATCCATCCTGCCTTCGACTAATTAATATATCTAGGAACGGCAAGCAGTCATTTTCCTCTCTTACACATGTCAAAGATATGCTGTTCTGTACTTCGTTCAGTCGGTTTAGAATTGAAGTAGCCTGATTTGAGTTTTCACAAATGATCAGGATATCGTCAACATATCTTCGATACAGATGGGCTTGGTCTATTAAGTTCTCGGCTAAGTTCTCAACGTGTGACATAAATATGTCGGCTAGGAGGGGACCTAAAGGACTTCCCATAGCGACACCATCAACCTGGCGGAAATGTTCGCCCTCAAAGGTGAATTTAATATTGTTTGTACATAAAAGTAACAGCTGTTTTAGGTGATCCAAAGTAATGGGTATCGGAAACTTATGCACAGAAATATAACCACATAAAATGTCAATTGTCTTGACCTTATCTTCATGAGTTTTTATATAAATACCTATGACAAGTACGTGTGTGATCAGATAGTTCGAAATGTTTTGCGCAAATACATTACACGGTTCAGACAATTTACGTCTTCTTATTGTTTTGTCGAAGTTTATCAAGGGAACTAATTGTTTTAAGAATAAATTGTTTTCGAATGTGAACAAAGCAAGAAGAACAATAGCAGAATAATAAGCATCCATGTATTTCATGGATTCTCCTCAGCTGCTTTACAAGCTATAGAATATAATGTCTGTGATGAACAATAAGTTATACAGTGGGTTAGATAGAATAGACAGATTCGATTGAATTCGGTCTGCACTCAAGAATAGACAACATGAAATTGGTTGCACTCCCGTGACAAATTAAATTAGGTTATACAACGTACTTTAATAATAACTTAATGCTAACATTAGCGTTCTAATAATTTTTTTGCTATATTATCTTGAATGTTCATTCTATCACTGTATTAATAGTCAACCTTTGATTAGTCTTAACAACATCAATGTCGGTCGATCTAAACCTTTGTTACCTTCCATCGCAATTCGTATACGATTTTGTTAATGTGCTAAAGTATGTTGTATAACTTATTATTCATCACAAACATTATATTCTATAGCTTGTAAAGCAGCTGAGGAGAATCCATGAAATACATGGATGCTTATTATTCTGCTATTGTTCTTCTTGCTTTGTTCACATTCGAAAACAATTTATTCTTACCTTAAACCTACTTTGGTAATCTCTTTCTCATTTTAATACCAAGGAAGGTGTGAAAATGTATTATTTCTCCTCACTATCCGTATATTTTCCTAATCGTGTATTATGGTAATTTGGTATGGTTACCCCACCCTATTTTCATCCATCATATAAAATACCTTGACAAGTAAATGTGTGACTAGACTGTTCGAAACGTATTGTGTGGATACGATACATTTCTCAGACTACCTTCGCTTTCTTATTACATCATGCAAAAGTAAGTTAGTATAGATTTATTTGTCAAAGCATGAAGAACAGGATTTCTTGATAGACAATGAAGTCTGTAGTACAGTAAATTTCCATCTTCCATACACGGCATACCCAAGATCGAAGAAAGAAGTACGTGAATGAAACTAGTTGAATTTCTTATTCGCTCTCTGCTTAGAAAATTGACTGGTGTATAACAGTGGAGTTGAAAATAATCAATGACTTTGTAATGCGTCCCATCTCTCAAAAACAGCTATAAAGCTTGGGTATAGCAAAATCGTTCTTCATGCTCTGGGAAATGCTCACTTTACATCAGTCAGTTAAAGGCAATCCGTGGGAAGGTCTGGATCTAAGTTTCGTGCTTGTTGACACTCATCAGCATATATGGAGCCTCGAAATAACCTATATCTCCTGTGAAATTGTAAGCCGCGCCACCCAGTGTTGTGGTCAGCGACTCTACCACTGAGCTATTGAGGCCACGACTTTAGTTACTAGACTGCTAGCATTATTTCTTGGCACTATGAAATATCTACCCACCTCCAAAGAATACTTGGTATTTTCTTAGACAGTGTACATAATGAGTTTTCAAATTCCGTATCAGAAGAGAGGCATAACCATGAGCAGCAATCACGGATATATTCAAGTCAAACTTTTAAAAAAGAAAGCGAAGAAACCGGTGACTAATAGCAGCATATTTTGACCAAAAGAGTAAACAACAATTTCCTAATAGTTGAGAATATGAATAATTCTTTAAATATTTTCAAACTCTGAAAAATAAACTCCAATAATGACTTTATTACTAAGTATGAACAGGAGAAATATTCCATCATTTCTTTAATTACTTATTTAATTATGAAATGACATCAAAATGTTGAGGACATCTACCATAAAGATACATGGATTGTAAGGTATTCGAATCCCAACACTCATCTGTATTTTGATTCGCATTTGCGACTATTATCAGCATTTTACGCTTGCGGCTGAAACAAAGATCTTCCCCATGCTAGGTACAAACGAACAAAGATTTATTAGTGTCATTCACAGTACTGCAGTTCTTCATCTGGTCCTCTACTGTATGCACTTTACCATCAGAATGTGTCAGTTATATATATAAGGTCATTTTATGGTTAAGTGAAAGTCATAAAATGAAAACATTTCACTTGGCTGACTTCACTGTTCACGTTTCCTCGTCGGGACTTCAGAAATCACCTCTGGAAAATATTTCATCTTGAAGATACTTTCTCTCTTGCTTTGAAAACACAAAGGTCATAAGATCGTACTTACATAACGTTACTCATATTCTAGGAGGATTTAAAGAGAGTCTTAAAAGTCTTCAAATTCCACTGATTTACATAACCATATTTTTTTTTGATACTGTTACATCAGTTTATTTTTTCCTTAAGACGGAAAAGCCATTATGCATACTTCATTTCATTACAGAAAATAGGTAGTGAGCGCAGTCACAGTAATAAATTACGATTCAGCGAAGAGAAACACATGCGAAAAGCAGTTATGGACGTATACGGAATACTTCACTTTTACTAGCATGAAAATCAAACTAGGGTTGAATACTGGTCTCTAAGTTATGTCCCTCTGCCAGTAGTATACAGTCTGAGAAGACCAGAAGTTTGAACCAACTACTTTTAGATAAACGGAGCCGGTTTTTAGCTGCCTGATTGCTCCTCCTTCCACTGTATTTAAAACAAAACCATGGACACTTCACTGCAGTCAACCTGGACTTGATGAATAAAAGTAAAGATTGTATTAATGTCCACCATTTACTCGTATAGGCCAGCTGTACGTGAATGGAGCTTGTGGTAGTTTTTAAATCTCTTTTCTTAAGCATTTGGGAGGTATTCGTTTGCGCCAGCTAGCCGGCTCCATAGGGGGGGTTGAAACTATTTGTGGATATACACTACGACAAATTATAGATTCTGTTTCGACTTCTAAAGGTAAATTGCGGAAATTTGTAGGGTTCATTCTAAAGTTAGCCGCAGAAAAACATCTAAAACCTCATTTCGGGAAAAGGTCTCCTTGGTATTACAAATTCACATGTAATTTTTTTCTTCCAGACCATCATATCCAATTTAAATATTTTAGTTCTCATGTTACTCTTAATAGCCTGGTCACTATATCCATCGTTTCTGATCAGGTTTCAAATTTTAACCATCTTAGTATCTAATATGTCGCAGAACAAATCAACTACATTTTGATTTCTGAAAATCCGACTAAATTTTTCTTCCGCTCCAAAAGAATAAAGTTATAAAAATGGCCACTACACGTGCGTCTCCGGCACATTAACTTCAAGTAATGTCATACTTTTATTACTGGTATTTGAAAAAGTCTTTTCCAAGAGCTTTGGTTGACAGGTTAAGACATTTTGTACGCAACCCTGCTGTCATCTACTGAGATTGATTTTTATTGGTCTAATCAGTTTCTCATTTCGCAAAATGGCGTTAGACAGTATTTTTCATTTTTATACTTGTTTGAGCATCAGCAAGGGTTAGGACATTGCATCTCGCTAATGCTTTCCTATTTTTCCGCAACTCAAGATGAGTGTATTTCATTCAGCTTTCTTAAAATAGTATTTGAGGTTTTATTATATTGTGAAAACAGGGACTAGTTTCAAGTATACTCAATTCTTCCTACCGTGAAGTATGTTTTTTCTCATTACAGTCTGTAGAGTAAGCGTTTTCATAACCACTGCATGCTTTAAAACAATAGATCCAAAAATTTTCATCAGTGGTACTAGTTTCCCACGTGAAAGCAATTTATCCCTCTAGTCTATCGTCAAATTACCAAGTTTTATGTCTGTGGCATTCAAACTAACTTGAAACTTAGAAAGACCTCACTATTCGGGAATACGTATGATTCACTATTTATCCATGGTGCTTTACTTTTCCTTTATATTCTTTTGGATTTTTGAATGTAATTTCCACTCCCCACCAGATTTTTCGTTGGTATAATACGTCGTTAAGTATTGATTTACTACCGGTAATTTGAAGAGAGATCTTGAGCATAAGTTTCTACGATAGCTCAAAGTTGCATATTTAATGTATATTTCAAATGTCATGAAAATAGTCCAGTTTTGTTCTGGGTACTGATAAATAAACATTGGTATTTTGTTGCGGTAGTCAAATCGCAATCTATTGAAAGTTCTAGTCTGTAGAAAGAAAACAAATCTGAACAAGACAGAAAAAAACTGTTTCAAAAACGGTGACACTGCTTAGTGGAAAATGGACAATTCCTCTTCCTATTCTGATTCAAATCCATGCACCCAATGAACAATAGGTATTGCCTCTGTTGAAACTTTCAGTTGAAATAAATGAAGATTAATTTTTATTACTCTTCAAAAGCTTTTATTCACTATGGATGAATTTACACATGCTAATCAAGAGACTTTGGCGCACAAAAAGTAATGAGTCTTATTAAATGCGCAATACAAGTGTTTCTGTGAGAGAAAATGAATAACGTACCTGCAGTCATCTGATAATTATTTTAGACTGACGAAATATGCCCATTTATTCATTAATAAGAACAAGGCATGTATCAGCGAAGAATATTTCTTTTCAACGACCTCATTATCAAGCTGTACAGTCGTATTTATACTCGATAAAGTGACAGATAATTGCACTAAAAAGTTGCTCAGTCAATATGCAAAATATACAATAGTTGGAGGGGTGGTGGTATTTGTTCAATTGGAACAGACAGAAAACGGGTCACTGAATAAGGAGGAACGAATTGATAACAAGTGGTGAGATAAGAACAGTAAGTAATGCTACGAAACACTGTTATATACGAACACTACCAAATAATTGTTTGACAAAGTCTCTTAAAATACATAAAGTACTTCATACGGACAAAGTTGTCCAGTGCCTAAGTTATTTTAAATGCAGTAGTTTTCAAAACTTATTTCTACCGGAATCAAAAGTAGTACCTTCATATCCTGTGAAACGACAACGCTCATAGACTCAAAGATTAAATCGTTAATTTTCAGCAAAATGGACCACGTAAACCTGTTACAAACCAATACTACTCAGGTATTCGCTATCTCTTTAAGCCGGAAAGGAGTTGTACCAAATTTCTTGCGAGAAGCTGTCTCCTATTGGAAGAATATGTTAACAAAGCACCGAAAAAGCTACATATAAAATTTGAGCACATCCAGGGTTCATCGGAAACTAAAAGAGTGAAAATGCTAAAAACTGAATGCCTGTAACTTCTAAGTTTATGAAAATACTGCTTTAACTTTTGATTTCTCGGCATTATTTTCCCCTAGAAATTGAGAATGATAAGCATGATGAGCCGTCTCTATAACAATTTCTATTTTTTAAAGACTGACTAATGTTTTTGTACTACCATATGACCATCACAGACGAGTCAAATTCATAAGAGATAAAACAGTAGTGGGTATATGAAATAATTCAGTTTGAAAATTGTTTAAGAAAACGGTTTGATCGGATTTCAAAAGAACAGTGTTTTGTTACTTAGGGAGATGGGAACGTTCACATGTTGGCTTATGGTTATTAACTGACTTCTGGATGGTAGACATCACGACCTGATATCTTTGGAGCACTCGATAGCAATTTTCCTTGTATGGGACTTTTGAGTAGTGCATGAAAAATCCTAAATTTATGTCTTCGATAAAGGTTTTCGAATACTTAAACAGTCTCATTCCTGATGGAAGCAATGCAATAATGAGCTCGGATGTAAATAACTCAACTTCAGCTGGTGTTGATTTGTGATAAAAAATATCTTTCGTATAATCATCAAATCGAATATTTCCAAGTAATTGTCATGTTTAATCATTTGAAAGGTTTATGGGGACTGAGTCAACTCCAGACAGACATTTATCATAGATTAATGCCAGATGAAAGACCATCAAAAATCTGGGGAAAATAAAAAGCTAGTTTCATTCATACCAGGTTCCCTCAGCTGTGTACATCCCTGGCCCTAAACACCATCGAACTTAGGACTCCCAGTTCCTATATCAAGCACACCGCATTTTGGCCACCTGGTTGGAACGTAGTGGTCAAATTTCTGTCGATTTCCCACATAGATACCTCAGGTAAGCTGTTTTTGAATCAGTCGATTCTCCATAAGTCTTTCAGCTATTTAAAATATTCTGATAATCTTTGTTTACTTTCCGAATAGTGGATTCATCTTGATTTTGCTGAAAACTATTGGTCTATGCATTGGGCCTTATCGGTTGTGAAGACGCATATTAACCTATAACATCAACCGATAGTCAAGCTACATAATGAATTAACAGAAATTCTAAAAAAATAAGCAGCGTGACCCTAATCTAGTGAAAGGACAGGCATATACTCATCACAAAAATGCCCAACGAGGCTAGATTTTGTCCAAAATGTAATTGTGACAGCTGCTGATACTGAAACGAAACAATCACTCAATGCTCCCTGGTGCTTAGTGGCTCCGTAGCTGACATCAGTTTGTGGTCAAAGTTGCTTTTGAAAGCTGTTTTGAAATATGTCAACATTTCATTACGTAACCTCAATTCGACTCATGCAAAAGATTATCTGTGATTTCGCAGAAGAATTATGTTACCTAAACACTCTGTATTTTTCTCTCACGTAAGCCTAATAACTTCACGTTTGTATCTTTGATTAAGTTGAATCGCTAAAAACGAAAACACCCGAACTAAATTTTTTGGTGTACTACTTAGAGAGAAAAATTACTTACAAACGTAGGGTAACATCACTTCAGCAAAAGGAATTGTAATTTATGAAGCGCATTTATCGCATCTGGAAACACTCAAAACATCAAGATGATCTTATGCTATGAGCAAACAAACCTATTTGAAACTGTACTACATAAGATTTATCATCAAAATGTCTAGATGTTTATCTAGTTTTTATGTATGTTCAGGTAGGCTGTGCTTTGAATTTCGCTTTCCCAAGAAAAAAAGCATTTTGGCGTAAATCACTATTTCGTCTAATATGGATTCATTTGTTCCATCAGGTGCTTGAATGTGTTCAACTTTTTTTATCAAACTATTAACAAAATTGTTGGTGTACACCCCCAATGAGTATTTCTTTGATTTTATTAAAGAAATATTAGCCTTAACAACACTGTCTTCTGACTCTCTCTACAATATTTTTCTCTATCTCGTTCATGCGTATATAACTTAGCTTACATGTTGTATTCCGTATCATTTGTACAACCATATTTAATGTGTTAGAGACGGTAGAAGAGATTAATTTCTGTTCATTTTCTCATCTGCATTCAGCTAGCGAAATAGAAAGAGTTCTACAAATAATCACTGAAAAAAATATTTTAATTAGTATGATTTATTAACGGAAAAGCGATTAGTCGAATGTATATGACGCCATCGAGAAACTGTGAGAAAATGATATTGCACTAAAGTGTTTACACCTGCAATATTTAATGTGTACACTTCTTTATTGTCAATGGAGAAAGAAAAACTTTTGATTTTAACTTACGTATAGCTAATATGAATTAAGCAATGGAAGAAATATTAACAGAAAAACGTAGAACAGGTTTAGCTTATGTACTACTTTCAGTGTATGGAAATGATGACTACTGAAGACAATTGAATATCTTATTCACTATAAGAATAAAGTGGAGGAGAAGGTAGTGAATGCTAGGTAGCCTCATAGATGACATTTATGTGTTGAGCTCCTTTCAGCCGTCCAGCACTATCTGTCGAATATATTTGTTTGTACTTCAGAACTCAAGCCAATATATTGTATTTCAAAGCATACCACCTGGTAATAGATAAAGGAATTGAATTACTGCTTATCGTGTAAACTATCTGAGTCTAGTTTTCAAGTGACATGCTTTTCTACTACCTGTTATGGTGAATTAGCTGTCTACTTTTATAACTCAACGTTTTCCAGGTGTTGATCAACAGATTTCTATGGGTTCTCAAATAAGTAGTATTGTTTAGAGAAGAAAGTTAACATAGAGACTCAAAAATATTTTCGGCAGATGTGAATGGAGTTGGAACTGGGGATCACTGGAGTATTAAGGCTGTTCGGGATAATAAACTGATGGCAGAGGTGATAATTATCCCTAACAGTGTTAAAAATGAATGGATACATTTCCATGTACTTTGTTTACGAAAGAATAAAGGAAATTAATAGGCGGCTCTATATATTGGCCTGCAGTTTTTAATCCGACTTTTTAAGAGTTCACTATGGATAACTAAATGTTACGAAATGCTTGGGTTAGTTATCATATGAATAGTGGAGAAACAACCCAAGGGCGAGTGACTTCAAAGGCGACCCTAGCAACTACTGAAATAACCAGTCAGGTCTCGGTACTTAAGCTGGAAAGGTAGTTTTTCATAAAATAGAACCGTAATTAGTAGTTTCAACGATTGTAAGAGTGGCCTTTCAAGTCAACACTGGATTCAAATAAAAAAGCTTTTGATTTTTGGAGCCGAATCTTTTTATTACTAATGGGGAAATTTACTTTTTATGTTATGGTTTTGATATTACTGACAATTTCATTCTGGTAGTGATCTACACAGGCAAGTAGTGAAATCCAGAACTCCAGCGCTAGCCAGTATCCTTTAATATCTGAAATTGGATATCTTGACGCAGTTAATATGCAATAAGTATTCAGAGACATGTTGAGCTAGAAATATTTGCCATTATTTCTAGAACGATTCGGCCAAAAACATTTCTGTATGCTTATCCTCCTGTTGAAACAAAAGCAGTTACTTTTAATATTTTTAAACTGCTAAAGAGGACATTTCAACTAGGATGAAGCTAACTCCATAATAAAACGTTATTCAACAGTGGGATGAACTAAATTATCTTAAATAACTGTTAATATTTGGTCGATTTGTTGTACTCATCCCCAGATTTATCTCGATACAGACAGTGAAAATTCTTGGGAAGAAAATAATGAATCCAAGAGGATTAGCGCTGCCGAAAAAGTTATGTAATATGCCAAGTAAAATTTTGGATTGAAGTGAGGAAATCGCAAGCACAGGAACAAAATAGGATCATAAATAGCTTATTATTGGTGTAAATTAAAGACAGTGGCAGGTTCTATACTTTTGCATTTTCGACCACAGTGAAAATAGAAATTGAACAGTTTTCAATGGAGATTAAGTAAGGTGATTTCAGGAACGTGGAAATGTCCATCTATGATGGATTACTTCTCACATTACAAATAACCCGAAGTGATAACCTTTTCAATTTGCTACACTGTCCTAATTTTTGGTAATTTTACTTTCGATAAGTTAATACTCACTTAGATACCGCTAAAAAAAATTGTTATGACATATAAATATATCACTAAAAAGTAATTATAGTTGTAAGGTTCATAATTAAGAAAGCAGTTCTTATTCATCAGACTAAAGTATCAGATTCATTCGCAAAATATTACATACACTCAGCAGCTTTTTTCTCCAGAATAAAATTCCACTAGTCATCTCCTGAGTTAGAGAATCGATATGCTTTCATTTTGACTCTGAATCTGACTGTCAACCACCATCAATCTGGAAACTGCTATTACTACGTAACAGTTCAACTTATCACATCTCATATATCAGTGTATCAGGCTGCGAGTCATCGGGATAAAAGATGGAGAAATAAGAATGAAAGCAGTCAAAAATGGTCGAAGGTCGCGGTAAGGAAACAAGTAGGAATGAGATGACAATGAAATTTGGCACGACAGTCAATATGAAGATAATGTACAGATGCATATCCCTCACAAATTGATACTCAGTCACATCATCTAGTATCTTCAACCACCGATTTCTGTTGTTACGCGGATCCCAAATAAAAAGTCTAGATTTCTCTGTAAGGTTCACTCACACCAGCAGTCAGAAACTTCATGAACTAATGGATTTTTCGTCAGTCGGGTTGTCCCCAGCCTTTATGGAGCCTGAAACTACTTCTACCTACATTTGGCCACGAGGCGAACGGTGACTAGACATATGTGTAACACATACCTCAACTATTTGAGTCACTGACTTTCCCATTTTTTCTGAAACCCCACACATGACTACCACGTTGCTGACCTGGTGCCACCACAACACACGGCATATGCTACGAAGGCAACGTTGGTCGAACACTTGAAGCCCTCCAAATCCCTCTATCTTTAACGGTCTTGTTTCACAGCCGTGTAGTAGGGCAGGGTGCAGTGTAGAGCAGTAAACTTGTTTCTTGAGAGGTAGTTAGATATCTAGGTGACGCCACAGATGGCGTAGACTGACGAGAATCAATCTCATTGCTCTTATCTATGTGGGGATTTTGTCAGTCACTGAAGTGCCACAGCTTTTCTGACCTCTGAGGTAAGTGAAGTAATTGAAGTGCAATGGGTTCGAACCCCGTTCCACCTACCGGGTTTTTGGCAGCCAAGTATTATTATTAGTCGTCACACAATAGGTATGACTCACTGCCTAACGCACGAATGCGCTCAAGGTGGCTGAGTACATTTCGACTTCAAAGTACTTGACGCTGTCCGCCGTTTAACTCCATCCAGTTAAATAGGTTATGAGCGAAGATCAGTCCTGGAGGAACGATTTATATCTTGAGCTGGATCCCTAATATTCTCTGATAGTTGCTCACGACGTCCATTCTAAACCTTTTCAGTGTCTTTAGTTAGCACGAATATGTCATCTGAGTATTCTAAAGCTACTGGAAAATCTCCTTTGACAAGGTCACTGAGTGTAAAGGCAGACAAGGGGAAAATGTTGTACATCAGCATATATGTGATGGAAGGAAATTAGAGTGCACATTCTTGATCGACACCATTCGTCACACACAACTCATCGTAGAATTCAGCATATTTATGGGTTCAGATCACAGAGTTTTCAACAGAGTAAAGTACTTAACGCTCACATCTTTCAGTGAGAGAAGGAGGCGTTTGGCTTTGTCAACCGACAGGTGTTGTAGCAGTGTTTCAGTATGAAGAGAGTACCTAGGAAATATGTAACTTTGATAAAAGTTTTGTATTCGAACTTACGCAGCCGTGTAAGGGCTTATGGAGAGTTGTCATCAGAACTGAGGACAAGTAGTGATGACTATCAAGGATGCCCGCCGTCCCCGTTCCCGTTTAACTTCGTTATAGATGTATTAATGAAAATGACCTTAGGTATTACCGATTTTACTGAGACTGACCTACTCCGTGGAGGGTATGTGGTTGGTGTGGAGTGTGCATATGATGTCGTCCTGCTGGGTGAAAACGCTGACGAAATGCAGTGTCTTGTTAACGCGTTGAGCAGAAATCTGAATATGTTTGGCATGGGTTTTGCACCTGTCAAATGTAAGATGATACTGCAAGACGGGTGTGCTGCAACTGCTCCCACTTTAATGATAGGGAGTGAAGTGGTGGAATATATCGACGACATCACTCACTTGGGGAGTTGCATCAGCCTGAATGGGCTGCTTGGTGATGGAATCTCAGGTTGGATAGAGGTTGGTGTTGCATTCGCCAACTGGCGTCAACTCTGGCCCCAAATGGTGAGACATGTGACTCCCCACTGAAGGATGAGTGTACTGCGCTGCAGTCGGTTGTGTTCTTTCATACAGCTGTGAGGTATGGCTGTTGTAAGCAGATTATATGGAGAGATGACGGTTATTCGATCAGAGGTGTCTTCGTAGCATTGCTGGCGTATGTTGGAATCACGGTATGGAGAATGTGAAGGTTAGCCGAAGGGTCTTACTGGGTGAGACAGGCGAATTGGGTTTGTTAGCCTCCAAGGACTGAGGTGACTTGGCCATGTGTTGCGCATGCTGAACCACTGTGTACTTCGATGTGCTATGTTAGCTGAAGTTATGGTTGAGTTGGGAGAAGTCTGAGGGTGGCCAGACGGAGAAGTGGTATCAGTTCGTGAAGTGTCCGACTATTGGTGTAAGCTGTGTATGGGCCTTTCGAGGCGATAGTAATTAACGCTTGGATACCCTAGATGTGATCACGCAATGAAAATGTTATTTATTGCATGATGTTGCAAATTTTGTTTGTTGTGCATAATGACATGGATACAGTTCCAAAATGCAAAGACGGTTTATCTGGTTTTCTTTTCTTTCCTTTTTTTATAAGTGTAAGAATAGTTTCCATAAATCTTTAGTAGGTGCTGAGTTATTCCTGTTGCATGTATTCGGTTTTGATTCTATAGACAACGATTCTAGCATCAATTTCCGACCCATCCATGTCAGCTTTACTGTTGTCATTCTCTCCGATTCAATTGTGGGTAACTGCATTCATGTCCATAGCCGAGTTATGTATTATACTAAGGTCTACCAATCTTGAGGTGGCAAGTCTTTTGTGGTCAGAAAGACTAATTCACTCTGGCTTGACCTCACAACCACTACTCGGGATTCAGCAAACTAAATTATTTTACCTATTTGGGTCCACAAGATCTTTTAACCTATGAAGTTTATTTCTGAGTTTTTAAGCTTAAGTACTACTGAAATCCCAACCTTGTTTAGAATCCTACATGATATCTCTCAGATGCCTTCGTTGAACTTCAGTACTGCAAAGGTCTTGAATTCTGTCTTCACACTGTTTTCATTTTCATTTTTAACATCCGTGTTACTATTATTAGTCATTTTTTTCTTACTACTATTAATGGATTTACTGATTACATTTGGAAGGTAATTATTGATGGTTAGAGTATCAGTATCAGTTCATTAGCTGCTTCATTAAAGTTAGGTCTCCTTTCTACTTTAAAAGCTTAACTGAGAGAATGACAACCCACTTTGTTTTATTGTTGGCTAGAGATGTGCTATTGGTAATTTCATTATTCTAGGTGGATACTTTTCCTCCACTGGTTTATTCATTTTATTCAATTCTTTAAACGAAGTTGATTTCGCTTTATTGAGGTTGTCGACCAGAAGTTATTCATCTCTCTCACTAATTGTTTGCATCTTAATTCTCGAATATAACTGCGAATAATACGAATCTTTTTGAGTATTCTATGAATTTCGTCTTTAAGTACAGTTTATTGATACTTTCTATTTCTACTTTCACCTTATCTAATGGGATTGAAGCACATAGATGTAGAGATTTCGTAGATGATTTGATTTTAAAGATATGAAATGTTGAGTGTATGACGATATGTGAATGTAACCGCTATCTGTGAAAGCCATTTGAATTTAATGATTAGTCTTTGGATATGAAGGCCATATGTTTCACTGATATGAGTAAACCTTGAACACTATGTAGTACTGTAATTCCGTTTTAGTGATTTATTAGATGTATCATACAGTGGAAACAGCATTATTTACTGGATTACGTTCCAGACACAATTTATTGCCCGTAGCTATATCAAGATGGCCCCGCAACTTTGAGACGCGATGTATGTAGTTCTAATTTTCTAGCCTCCTTTGTGATATAGGTAGTAGGATTTCCATATATCTTGAAAAGGTACTTAGTCATTTCTTATAAGTTCTTCCAGTTTCCGCTATGTTTGTTAATATAAACAGACATTCGTTGTAACTTTAACTCTAAATGGTGACTTTTCA
>OX104134.1:111458718-111559732 GCA_944470555.2 Heterobilharzia americana | reverse complement strand
TGGATCAGAATTGATTTATGGCACAGATGTAACACACATTATCTTCATCTGGATAGTGCTATCAAATTTCGTTTTACCGTCGCTTCTACTGTCTGTGACTTTCGACAACTTTTGATTACTTTCATCTTTATCTTTCATCTCGGTGTCTAGTACTTGGAAGTACTGACAGGAGGTGTGGTAATTTCGACTGTTACGCAGTAATGTCGGGTCCCACTTTGAAAATCACTGACCACTGACAGCCTCATCCATAAAAGATTATTAATCAATGAAATAAAATTTATTATAATTCGACTATCCCAGATAGCCGTAGTTTGGCAGACTAGTACTTATACTGGGTGATGATGGACGGTGAGATGAAAATCTGGATCGCGGCGGGACTCGAACCAGAGGCCACCAGGTTATAAAACGACAACTATCAAAACAAAAAGCAACCTTTAGAATTTAAACCCAAGGAAAAACACGTAGGTTGTTACACATAAAATTGCTTTTCTGTTACTTACCGATACAATTAAAAATCAACTTTAAAACATCTTTTAGAATTTCATTTCACATTTCACCATGCTTCAAAAGAAGTATTCAATAAATCTAAGCTTAGCAATGTGAGTCTGAGGACGAACGGCTGGTTGAAAAATAAAACACATTGATAGAGCTGTTCCTAATAGATGACTAAAGGTAAAATACACAGTTAGTGTCCAATATGTACAGTAATCTACGTAACTCGTGCAATCGCATCCAGTGCTAACTTTCCCAAATAAGTTAGTCATTGCTACAAGACCTTCTACCTCTTTTCACCTAGCTGTTTTCCCAAGATAGTCTAACTCATTTCTTCCCTTTTGTTAATGTGTTGCGATTTGAGTAGATCATTTATTACTCTGCATTTCATTTTTGGTTCAGATGACACTATAAACGTGTCCAACTGTTTTACCATCTGAATAAAAACTTTTACTACCCATAAAATATGAGTATAAGATATTCTGTTAAATAATTAAACGTACTGTACTAGGAATCAGAACTGTGTCTTGATGTTTGCGACCAGACGGTGTCACAGGAAAATGTACTGTGTGGTGTGATCCACGTATCCAGTTACTTGTTGAACTCCCAGTGGGAGGTGCTACAGGGAACACAGTAGGAGGGGCCATAACACCACTTACTGGAGTGGGTAATGGACGGACGGGAAATGCAGAGCTGGGGCATAACCAGAAGTTTGTGTGGGTGGTACTATAAATGAAGGAGGAGCATATACTGATGGTGGAATAAACGTAGTAGGCGGTCGGCGTCCAACGGTCGAAGAAGGCGTATTAAGCATATTTGTCCGAGGTGTTGGTGGAACCATTTCCCTTCGTTTTTCTCCTTTAGATCCAGTGGTAATCAAACTACTAGAATCCTCAGGTGTACAAGCTTTCTGCAATCCTTTTGGTTGGCTTTCTTCTTCCTCCTCCTCTTGTTCTCTCTTTTCACGTAATATGGATTCACGTTCCAACTCAGAGTCATAAAAAGCCAATGATAATGACTGTAGAGGCAAAATAAAAATAAAAATATGAGATTTACCAAAAAAAATTATATTCCAAATTAGCTGTCAAACACACCTAACATTTCCACTTTACCCACCTACACCTGAAATAAAACAAACGGGATTACACAGAAACTCTAATATAGCACAAATTTCACGTTCATGCTGAAAATACCTAAGGAGAACCGGAACAATCTAAAACTCATATAAAAAAACAGGAGTGTTTTATCATACTTCAGGTGACAGAGGAAAAGGTTCAGAGAAACAAAACAATAAGATCAGTAAAACCGAGACGAGAATCAAGTACCGTAAAATAGTGTTTACCACTATCAGAGAAATAAATAAATATGCGTCGATTTTCCCCGCCTTATTTTTCTACTCTTGTGCATACATCAGGAAGACAGTAATTTCCCGAATTAGTTCCATCCGTTGACTTCATTACTTCAAAATTTATTTACTCTTCTTTAACTCTGTCTAGCATTAAACACCGAGATAGGTATTAGCTACTTAAAAATTACATACCATATCATCTCAAAGGGTCAATGTAAGTCAATCAACTGATTTACCTCTACCTCTTTTCAACTGGAAATCATAATCAACTGACCCTATAAAGCCATGAATGATAATTATCACGACAAAAGTCAACTATTTCGGGCAGAAAATGAGTTTCTCGTGCAGTTGTAGCATGTTGGTTTAGGAAGTTGACTTTCAATCAATGGGTTGCGGGTCTAAACACCGCTTCATCTTTACAGGTATGAGCAACCAGGTGGTATCATTAACCTTCAGACAATACGTGTGCTCATTGCCTACTGAATGCATGTGCACAAGGTAGCTGGATGGATTTCGTTTTGTCATTTCGACACAGGCTTCTCCAGATTTCAAAATAGAGAGTCAGATAGTGTTATATCTAAAAGCAGCTGCTATTAAATCGCATACAATTTACACAGTCATGAAAATCGATACCAGACTTGTAGAGCTGCCTAGAAATGCGAAAGAGCACAGTAGGCTGTTACTCTTAGGAGGCTATCATTATACTCAAACCGAACGTACTTCAACTACCATTGCGTGACAGGCTAGATGGCAAACTGAGTATGCGTAACATATGTCCCAGCCATCTCGGTCAATGAAGATACATAACCTCAGTGACTGACTTTCCTCTCCTCCCTGAAACTCTACACCTGACTTCTGCATTACTCACGTGGTGACAACACGACCCACAGTGTATGCTACGTAGTTAATGTTGGTCGAATAACTGAAGCCTTCTAATGTTCTCCATCTTTAATGGGCATGTTTCACAATTATATGGTAGAACAGGGCGAACTGAAGCGTAGTACACTCGACATTTAGCAGGCAGTCGGATATCAGGGCGGTGCCGTGAATAGCATGACTTGGTGAAGGCCAACCGAGCCTTTTGTATCCATGCAGAGATTTCATCGGTCACTGACCCACCAAGATTGGTGCAGCTTCCCAATTGAGTGAAGTGGTCAACGCGACCAACCACTACATTCCCTACTGCTAGACAGAGCACTAGTGAAGATCAGTTACGGAGCAACGATTTACATTTGAGTGGCGAGAAACACATCTCAAATTACTACTCGGGGTGTCAAGATTATGCATCTCGTCAGCGTCTTCACGTATCAGTAACATGTTGCTTGCATAATCTGGATATGCTAAGGAGCTCAATTATTGTAAAGGCGGACCCCATTCAATAAGTCTGTGACGTACAGCACTGGACGTTCACAACTCAACCGATAACTCACCGTAGGCTAACATAAGCCAACGGATTTTTAACTACACAAACTTCAACTCAGTGGTATACTTAGTTGTGATAATTCCACTAGACATCTTGATCGACAGGGTCAAGAAATACAGTCAGTGTCGGCCGCCCGTAAATGTCGGTGCATACACGAGCAAGTTGGAGACCTGTCTGGTTTTCTTGGGTGATGGCGATTGCAGAACCTAGAACCTTAGACTATTTTTGTCAGGTTGATTCCCCTGTGATTATCACTAGAGGACTTCTTACTTTTTTGAAGACTAGGACAATCAGTGATTGAGACCAGTCAGATGGGATCATATCTGACTCCCATACATTCCGTAACACTTCAGTTAGCCTAACCAATAATCTGCTACAGCCGTTCTTAATTAACTCCTGTGCTATTCCATCTGGCCTTGCTGTCCTTCCTCATTTCAGACCACGAACAGCCTTTTCGACTTCTGCAAGTGTTACAGGCCTTATTTAAATGTTCCATTCAGTATGCTGGTAGATAGCAAGCTATAGAAGGGTTGTTGGCATAGTCTTGATCTGTACAGAGAAGCGTTTCAAGAATCGTTTTAGTTGTTGTCTCTGTGCGATTGACTTTTTTTCTCCGCTACTGACTAGCTAACCGTTTACTTTTAGTTCGGCTTTCTTGATGTCTAAATATAACTGTCTAATGGTACTTATCATTTCTGCTCACTACTGCTCACGGGCATTAGATAGATTCTTTGTCGGTCTAAGTTGGAATGGGTTTTGTCGCTAATCGTGCTCGAAGCATGCAGAAATATGCTCTCTCTCTCTCTCATCAATGAATTCAGAAGTACCCGGTGAGATCCACTGGCTGTTTCTAACCTCGTTTTGAGTGCCAGCTACGGTCTTCAACAGTGTTCTTACAGCAGAATGGAGATGGTGCCAGGTTTCTTTTGGATGAGTGATGTTGAATATCGATAAATGTCTAGTCAATTCTTTGTTGAAAACAACTTTTGGATTGTCATCATTGAGCTGCAATCGGAATCTTTTCGTAGCTGTATATTTTGTGCTTCATGTGTATATACTCGAAAGAAATCGTGACGAATGTTCAACAAACATTCGGAGAATCAGCGTTATTCTTTTACGGACCATCCTCAATACATGATAGCAGTAATCATATGTGTTCACCGCTGAGTTCTGAACAGAGGAATGCTTTTTAGGCAATCTTTATCCTCATGTCTGAAGTTCGTGGTGGTCGGAAACAGATGTTTTTTTTTTTCAGTAAAGTTGCAGTCGCTGATCATGCATGCATTTACTTAATAAGCATTTGAACATTCTTGCATTAGGCAAACAATGATACATATTGTGTGAAGGTTATTGATACTGCCTTGCCGTCGAAATGTGGAGCGGCGCTCGAACCCGCGGTTTACTGGTTGAAAGTACCGAAAACAGTAAACGACAGCTCAAATGCCGTCATCGTTTGGTTCGGCCAGGATTCCGAAAGTGCTACCTACCTTTATCCGAGCTGAGATTACTGGGTGCATGAGTAGAGATCAAAAACGTTCAGTCAAACAGCACATACATGACTGTCAACTGGGATGCAGAAGAGCAGTGTACTTTTTTCGGTTGTACTCAAAACTTTGAGAACTAGGGATCGAATCTTCAGAAACTCGAAGAGTGAGTTTTTCGAAGTCAGTATATTGCCAGGTGAAGTTAGGTGAATAACAACACTTGAATCCTGCATGCATGTCTCGGAAACAGCAAATATGCACGGCCCGAAATGCCAGTTTTGGCCAACAAGGCTTGTTGGCCAATTCGACAAAGGATGAGAGTACTAAAAGCTTCAGTGCTCAGCTTGAATAGCAGCTGCAGGAGACCAGGGATGCTGTCCCATGAACTCAAATAGCTACCAAGAGTGTTAGCTGATAGACGTGAAGGGAAAGTAGGTAAGGATATGTAAGACGGTTAATGATCTGAGGGAGCTTGAGTGGTTACTAGGTTGTGAGTATTATGTTCCTGAGTATAAGACACCAATTATCACTGACTACAAAAACCCAGATGGAAATCGAGAGGACGGAAAACTGGGCTGAACAGTAGTTTAGAACCTCGAAAAGATTGGAAATAATCCGAAACACTCGTGCATGTATACATGAAAAGTGACCTTGTCCGTAATTTAAAATATTAACATAATGAAAACAAATGATGAACGACCAGGGAATTGCTGCCTACACTATGGAAGGCTAGTTCATATCGAGGAGCCTGAAGCAGAAGAGTTGTTAGTAGTGGTGCTTGACAGTAGTGCCCAAGGGTTATCTGCTTGAGGCCAGTCGCATTTGGGCTTTCTGGAAATTTGAGACTGCTTTTTTCGAATCCACTCATGAAGTCACACTACTGGCACAGGAACACCATGGGATATATGAAAGTATGCTTTCTCTGGAGCCGACTCTCCCTTATCATCATTGAGAGACATGAGGAAGATTAGAAGGTAATAATGAGGGAGGTGGATAGCAGTCTGAGGAAACTTGAGTGCTGACAGAGTTGTGAGGGCGGTTGACACTTCCCAGCTGCCCACACAGTGAAAGACTATTTCTTCGCAAGGTACCTGAAAGAGATTTGTGTGACCGCAGAGCCCATCAGACATCTGCTTGAGGCCTGTCACACGCAGCCTTTTGTGTATGGTTATTTTGGACTTTTGTTGTTTCAGTGCGAGATGGTCGAAAAAAACGACAAATGAACCAACACTGCCGGCCTAGCAGACCATGGGGCATGGTGGAGTGTTATTTTGGGGGCCGACCTTTTCCAACCCCCCCCCCACCTTTCACTGAGAAGGCAGCATCAGCATGGCACTGCTGGTCATCTAAGGGAAACACCTTACTGCTGTCACATCCAACCCAGCCAGCAGCAGTACGACTTCGCCCTCAGACCCCCATCATAATGTAGTAATTTACACCACAACGGTAACTGCTTTCGTCTAACCACCATCCAACAAACCTTTCTGGTATGGTAGGACCTCGAGGGAACAAGTGTTCCACCAGTATAACTCGTCGAGTCATTGTGATATGCAAGCCCGATCACCACCTCGAGGTAGCAGATATCTCCCACCTTTTCATAAAGAAGGCAGCATCCGCATTCTACTGCTTGTCATCCGTGGGAAACGCGTTACTTCTGTCACATCCTCATCCAGTCTGCAGTATGACTTAGCCCTTGGACTGTATCATAGCATAGCAATCTACAACATAACCGTAACTTTTTGTCTTAGCGCTATCCAGCTGATCTTTCTGGTACGGTACGACCTCGAAGAAACAAGTTCCCATCAGCATAGCTCAGTGGGTTATTGTCGTATGCAAGCACGACCATTACGTCAAGTTAGCAGCTAATAGTGAGAAAGATGATCAGCTTAAACGGTAAAAGTGGTTTAAAAATAGTGGAAGAATAGCTTTTTGACAGCAGCTGTTAATTAACTACAAACAAAACAAACGCCCGAATAGTTGAGTGAAATGACAATAAAAGGTAAGAATGACAAAACCAGAAAACCACAATTTATAAGAAATATAGTTATTAATATTTGATAAATGTAATATGGATACTTAAGTTCACGTTTTGAGGTATTAGTAGAGAGTGAAACATGTAAGTGTTTTCAAGGTTTCGTTGCAATATCGTATCAAAATGGCTTGTGATAATTACATGGTATACATCTTTTAGGGTTTGTGATTACGAACAATTACTCCACTTTCTTCATATATTTTTAAACTTCAAAATTTTAACAACTGCTTAGTATAACCAACTCCAAGCATACCATAGTACACAGACCCCTCATTATTTCTTTGCATACCTCCTTTCCTTGCATGATTGTAGCTGACAGTTAACCTCGCAACATCGTAAACTTCTGCTTACTCTGTCACCACCATCCATAACGATTCCAACCCACAGAAATCATTATGTTCGAACGACGCTGCAAACGACACATGTTAGTGTCAGGATCCTATTTCAAACGAGACAACTACATTTACTGGTCAAAATTCTGACACTCAAACATACCAATGCTTAAAATTTTAGGAATCAATGATCGGAAACTCCTGATGACTAATGGTAATGCAACCCGAACCAGGACAGACCACTAGGCTATAGATCACGCGTTGTGAAAGAGAATATAATCGATGCCATTTCGTAGCACAAGTTGAAGTAAACAAAGCAGAGCGTCCTTCCAACAGCCATCTTTTGAAAGTCACGAAGACGTTTATGCAATCCGTCTTTATCATCTTTGAAAGTGTGAACATTTTATTAGCATTCATTCGCTGAATACGTTACATTTTCATATCAAATTACTTTTCTTTTTATATTGCCAATTTTTTTCCCCTTAATCTGCTTTTCTGGCAGTGAAGTCTAGCCTTTTGAAGTGATGCGCTACTATACAAGATTTTATGTTGACTTGTCAGTCTGTAGCTTAAGTGCTTTTAGGTTATTTACATGAGTGGTTGAATTTTGAGTTTACGAAAAATAAAGTTTTCAAATAGTCAGAAATAGTTTTATTCAGCTCATAGATGTGTAAAACTGAGCAATACTGCTTAGGAAAGTTTCATTTTGATATACATCTGCATACCTAAGTAACAAAAGTGCCGTAGGATGATAAGTACGAAAGTGACCACCTGTAACGAAAGTTCACCTAACCGCAAGCTTATCATGCGCCAAGTAACTAATCAAGAACGTACGGTCGAATTTAGTCGTGACAACTTAAGGTTTCAAACCTAAACATTTGCGGAACTGGTAGTTCTTCGTCAGCTACGACAGAAAGTTCGTTTTAAATAAATATTTTCTTATTTCGATTAGACACGTCATGAGGTGGCTACGTATACGACCACAGAAGTATAAGAACTGAAAAACACAAAAATCAACGTTTATTTTGTCACAAAAGTTCATCAATTCCAGCTGTCTCCAAAACAAGAAGCGGAGAAAAATAACAAGGGGGAAAATGCGAATAACTCACCTTACTAAAACAAAACAGATACAAAGTAGCAGCCATCCACATAAAGTATTACTACTGTGATGAAAGCTGATAAAATGATTACCCAGCGAATTATTACACGAGCTTTAGTAGAAAATCCAGGAGCCAGTCAGTTTTATAATAAATACACAATATAAACAACAATCCTCTTAACGACTGAAGAACACAAATTATTCCAATATCTTCACTTAAAAAATAGAAACCACTAAAAGCATTGACAGACAGGCAGACAAAATCAAAGTAGGACCTAAAACAAAAGTGTATCACTTCAAGTTGTTACTCCTTACAGTAGCATGAAGAGAAAAAGTTGGTTGAAAAATAATGACATCAAAGTAGATAAAGGCATATGGGAAGGAAATCAATTGGAAAATCAAAGTTAGTCAAAATGTTCAAGCCTCAAAAGACTTCGAAGAGTGAATATATCTGCATAACTGTAATCTATTTTCAGCTATGTCACCAAGGATCTTCAAATATTGATTCTTATCATCCCGAGAACCCCAGACAGGCAATCTATACCACCATACACGGCTTACACCAATAGTCGGACACTTCACGAACTGATACCACTTCTCCGTCTGGCCACCCTCAGACTTCTCCCAACTCAACCATAACTTCAGCTAACATAGCACATCGAAGTACACAGTGGTTCAGCATGCGCAACACATGGCCAAGTCACCTCAGTCCTTGGAGGCTAACAAACCTAATTCGCCTGTCTCACCCAGTAAGACCCTTCGCCTAACCTTCACATTCTCCATACCGTGATTCCAACATACGCCAGCAATGCTACGAAGACACCTCTGATCGAATAACCGTCATCTCTCCATATAATCTGCTTACAACAGCCATACCTCACAGCTGTATGAAAGAACACAACCGACTGCAGCGCAGTACACTCATCCTTCAGTGGGGAGTCACATGTCTCACCATTTGGGGCCAGAGTTGACGCCAGTTGGCGAATGCAACACCAACCTCTATCCAACCTGAGATTCCATCACCAAGCAGCCCATTCAGGCTGATGCAACTCCCCAAGTGAGTGATGTCGTCGACATATTCCACCACTTCACTCCCTATCATTAAAGTGGGAGCAGTTGCAGCACACCCGTCTTGCAGTATCATCTTACATTTGACAGGTGCAAAACCCATGCCAAACATATTCAGATTTCTGCTCAACGCGTTAACAAGACAATGCATTTCGTCAGCGTTTTCACCCAGCAGGACGACATCATATGCACACTCCACACCAACCACATACCCTCCACGGAGTAGGTCAGTCTCAGTAAAATCGGTAATACCTAAGGTCATTTTCATTAATACATCTATAACGAAGTTAAACGGGAACGGGGACGGCGGGCATCCTTGATAGTCATCACTACTTGTCCTCAGTTCTGATGACAACTCTCCATAAGCCCTTACACGGCTGCGTAAGTTCGAATACAAAACTTTTATCAAAGTTACATATTTCCTAGGTACTCTCTTCATACTGAAACACTGCTACAACACCTGTCGGTTGACAAAGCCAAATGCCTCCTTCTGACCAAAAAATATGACAAGTGCCGGCCAGCTCAGAGAACACAATACAACCAAAACCATTCACCTGAGCTACAAATTTTCTCTACTGTTTCAAAATTCGTAAGTATGCTTGTGTTCCTATGGAACATAGGGTGAAGCTTTGATCGATGCACCGTCATCCAGAACTGAAACCTGCCTAGCTTTGTCGAGCTTTCTGTTTTCAAACTTCAGTTAAGTGTCGGATAACTTAGGACCCTAGGATCTTGGACAATCACAATAATCAAAGTGATTCCCCTATGGTTATCACAACAGTACTTCACTTCTTGTTTATAGACTATTGTATTATGAGTGAAGTAGACTACTCTGGCCGGAATAACTAATCCACATACACTACCTAGTACTTCCATTACTCTACTCAGTTTTCTACCACCTTCTTACTTAAAAACTTCAGATCCTGATGTTTCAATCGCTTCAGGTTCGATACAGCTTTCTCAACTTCAAGGACAGTTGGAGGACCGATATCCATATCACATTTAGGTTCAGACTAGTAAGTCGCTGAGCAACTTAAGCGCTGCTGTAGGCTAGTTGAAGTCGGCTTCGAAGTATTCTGCCCAACGTTCTACCTGTCCTGAAAAGTTATCAGAGCCCTATCGTTTACAGAAACGGTCTCACAATTGTTTTCCTTCTGCCAGACTCCTTAATAAACCTAGGTAATTGCTGAATATCACTCAATGCTGATGTCCTCCATCTCTTTCGCCACCTACTATTGATCACAATCACTGTTAAAAATGTTTAGTTACGTTTGAGCTGCTTCTGCTTTTAAGAGTCAGCTTGGATGAGTCTAGAATGTTGGTTACCAACTGTCGTTACCAATATTTCTACAGCAAACCGATAATCACGTCATGCTCCATCAGGATGAAGATTGCTGGCACGCTCAAATAAATGCTCAGTTATTTCCTCTCTAAATACGCACGTACTTGGTGTTTTCATCTTCCAGTGGAACATGCATAAGCCTAACTGCCGGCTGTTTTCTGTGACCAGTAAGGAGCAGATAAACACGTGCCCGTACTAGCATGTGATCGCATTTCAAACAAGTATTCCAGAAAAAGCGGGAATCGTCCACCGATCCTTTCTAACGATGGCCTATCTCGGTCTATCCTTGGTTTGAGACAGTGTCTCACCTTATGCTTGAGGTCAGTTACGGACAGAAACAAGTAATTTTTTAAAGAGTTGCAAAAGCCGACCACCATTGCCAGTTCGTTGGTATAGAATTTTCTAGTTACCTTTAAGATGCTTTACGATTGGCCCAGCTTTCTTACTTAAGCGTTGAAGTCACCTGCTATTATGACTGCGGCTTGCATAAAGCTAGCTGTTCATACTCAAAAGGGTAGTTTTGAATTTGTTAGTAGAATTCATGATAAGCAGAGATCATATGGTGCCACCTGAAATAACGATTGATATCGTATACAGTCATGTTGAATTGAGACTGTCTACCTAACAGACTGGAAGATTTATCAATATTGTGTGTAAAAATCTATCGTTTTTGTTTAGTGGTTCGTAATAGATAACGACAAGTGTGGCTATGGGTAGACCTCTTGATCCTACCTTCGTAGACATATTCGTAGCTCAATTATAGAATACCAAACTAAGTAATGCCAACAAACAAACGAAATTGTATTCGAGATGTGCATATGATACGTTTACCACCCAAGGAATCTACTCAGGTCTTTCGATTCCGTTCATTCAGACGTGAAATTCAGATGTCAACAAGATACTTAAGATGCAATAAATTCTTTGGATTAGAGTATTGAAAGAAGTGGAGATTATCTGATACCACACAGAGTTAACCATAAGCCTACCGGGACGAGTCAATATTTGCCACTTAATAGTTTTTATCCGATTGCTTATACAAGAAGCCTAGTCATAACTTTGTTTTTAAGAGTAACCAGATTGTTCCAAAGAAATAATGAATCGGAAAATATTCGGAAACCTTTGTTACATAGTGGATACCACATGAAGTTCTTTAATAAACACCTTAAATCTAAAAACGAAAAATTGATTGAAACTACCGTGCTGAAAAATAATGTGTTCTTCAGAATACCACCTAAAGATGGTAAATTGAGTTAAAACAATCGGCAAGTGAATGCATGAATCCCAATAACTTATCCAGCTGCGAAATTGAAAGTTGTCTATAACACGAAGAACATGCTCCGAAGAATTAATTTAGATGTGAAACCTCTTTATGTTACCTCCAACTGTATTTATTTATCTACCCGTACCTGCAGTATCATGTTTGTCAGGAGAACGGAGGGTTTTTGTCATTCAGAGGTGCAAGGCTATCTAGCAGTGCCATTGGTAAACACATCATCAACACAGGTCACGCTGTCGATTCAAACAGCTTTGAAGGTAACCAATAGACAAAGTAGTGGTAGATCGTTACATTATGCAAAAGCACTCCGTCGACTCCAACCAAACTTGTGCACAGAAGGAGTTTGTGGTTCACCTTGCATTGCCATAGTGAACTATTCTTTTCCTACAGCTTTATTTGCCATTTTATTGTTTCAGTTTATCGTCCGACAAATTATTCTCAAACATTCATATTTGCATCATTCTCACGTTAATTCATTGTTTTAACCATGGCTTTTAGCATATCCTTTTTCATTGTTCTACCATTCATTCATGCAATTGCACACAATCTTTTTGTTCCCCTCCTTTTATCAGAATTCCTACCACTTTTAACTGTAATCATATTCCTGCATCACTACTACATCGTACTATTTTCTTTGTATGCTGACAGATTTAGTAGTTTGATATGTCTGAGTTACTAGGTTCTAAAATCATCAGACATCTAAGTGGAGCTTGGGAACAGGCTAACACAAGAAAACCAGACAGGCTTCACACCTGGTCGTCAGTGTATCGACCAGATATTCATATTCCACCAGCTTTTGGAACACAGACACACTTAGCGACACCCGACACTGTTTTTTCTATCTTAAGTCAGCGTTCGACTTCATCGGTCGAGAGGTTATAGGGTAGTGTTTCTCACCGAAAGGAATGCCGGGTAAGTACACCACTCACGTTATAGATCTTTACGCGAACGTCCGCAGAAGTGGTGAGTTGTCAGGTGAGCTGCATGCATCAAGTGGTATCCGTCAAGTATGCCCACTTTTTCCACCCTTATTCAATATTATCACAGACGGTCTTATGAAGATCTACCTCTTGTAAGCTGGATTCATAGGGATGGACCTCATCACAGAAAAACCCTTGGCAGATGTAAATACGCAGATGACAGTAAGTTGATAACTGCTTTGGAGAAGCATGTTCTTCAAAAAACAGATGATGCATTATGGTGGCTTAAATCAGTCATCAGTGGTTAGTGCTGATCCAAGACCACAGGACGTATGCACGACTACATCTTACATAAGACAAAATAACTGTCGTGGTGTCAAAAACGTAATACGTGACTGGTCTCCAGCAGATATCCCGTGGGCTCTGCGATCACGAACTACCACTTCCTCTTCACGAACCTCAAAAAGACCTAGCCTTCCACGGAGTGGGTAGCTGGGAAGTGTCAACCCCGCTCACAAGTGCACCCTAAAGTCCCACCACCCTCATCCTTATCTTCTAACCTTCCTTCACATCTCTCAGTTAACGATCCTACATCACCTTTAATTCCTTTCACTTCTGCAGCTTAACACAACCAGCAGCCTTGGTCTCCTTAAACTACGCTACAAATTACACATTAGAGCCTTCAATGTCCGCACCCTCCGTCAAATTGGCCAACAAGCTTCATCAACCAAAACTCTACCAACTCGGGTGATGAATGTTTGCTGTGTTTGTGAGACACGCATGCAGGAGCCAAGTGCAGTTATTCGCTCAACCTCTCCCGGTCAATATTACGAATCCTCAAAATTTACCCTTCGAGTTTCTGGAGATTCGATGATCAGTTCTCACGGTTTTGCAGGTGTAGGTAAAGCATTGAGCACTAGGACAAATAGTGCAGTACTCGAATGGATTCCAGTTGACACTCGCTTACGCGCTGTTCAATGAGTGGTCCTTTTACGTGCAGACGCTGACAAGATGCAGAGTTCTGGACAGTTTGAGTGGCAATTTGAGTATGGTTGGCATGTTTCTTGACACTCGAAGAAGACAAAAAGCGTTAGTGAAACTCGCCGGTCTCTTCATATTCTATGTTCACCCACTGACTGCAGTTTGGATGAAGTGGAGGACGAGTTCTACTGAAAACTGTCTAGCCTCCTTCTGAAAACTAAACGTTCAGGTGTGGTTGTTGTTGCCGGTGATTTCAATGCACAAATGGGTAGTCTAAGTCAGACAAAAAGGCATCTAGGTGGCACTTTCAGAATCTCAGCTGAACGAACAGATAACGGTGATCGCTTACTACAACTGTGCTCAGATAATTGTTTACTTCTAACTAGCACAAACTTAAGACATAAAGAAAGGCATTGTCTGACATGGCGTCCACTGAGCTAAACTCACCGATGGACAAAGATAGACCACATTGCTATCAGTCATCGCTGGAGAGGGTTGGTGGAAGACTGTCGCTCTTTCTGGAGCACATGTTTGGATAGCGACTACAAGTTTTTTGAGCACATATATGTCTCCATCTGAATGAACGTTAAAAGACTCCAGCAAAGAGACCATTACGAGTCCAGCTCGCACTGAGAGCACTAAGGCCGCTTTCAGTAAGAAACCGGTTAGGCAGTTATTGGAACAGAACACTACCACTCATCCAGAAGGTTGGTGCCTTCTCCAGTCTGCTGTAAAAGCAACGTTGAAGACCGTAGCCGACTCTCAGACAGTGATTAAAAAGAGCCAGTGGATATCAGCAGCTTCTTTTAAACTAATGGATGCACGTGAGCGCATCCCTGCAGGGTCTGAATACAATGAGGAGCAAACGCAACTCAAATGTAGACTGACAAAATGTCTACCCAATGACCGCGAACAGTGGTGGGCAACGAAGGCTAAAAAGATGAAAAAGGCAGTGGTGATTGGTAACAGTAGACAATTATTTAAACTTATTGAGGAAACCGGGGCGAAAAAGTCAACAGTTAGTGAAACTTTAGCAGAGAAGGATGGGTCTGCGACTCACTTCCAGCGGAGACGACTGGAATGATGGGTGAAACACTTCGAAGAACAGTTCAACTGGCCTCCAACTACTACTGCGTTGTGCGCTATGCAGTCGGATCCCGAACGGAACATTAAGATATGATCCTCAACACTAGCAGAAGTCAAGAAAGCAGTAGGTAACTTGGAACGAGGAAGGGCAGCAGGTCCAGATGGACTAGTTTCTGACGTGTAAATGGACGGTGGCAGAGTGATTTTAGTCATGTTAGCTGAAGTATGAATAGGTGCATGGGAGTCAAATATGACCTCCTCTAAGTGGTTTGAATCACTGATTATCCAAGTCTTCAAGAAGGACGAGAAGTCCTCTTGTGATAACTACAGAGGAATCAGCCTGACGAACATAGTGTATAAGATTCTAGGTTCTATGATCATCAGACGCTTGAGTGCAGCTGAGGAACAGCAAACCAGAGAAAATCAGGCTAGCCTAAGATCTGATCATGGGTGTATCGAGTAAATATTCACACTGCGCCAGGTTCTGGAACACAGACACGCTTACCGACGCTTAACAATAGCTGCGTTTCTCGACTTGAAGGCCGTATTCGACTCCGTCGGTCGAGAAGTCTTATGTCAATGTCTCTCACTGAAAGAGGTACCGAGTAAGTACACCACCTTATTAAAGGCTCTCTACTCGAACAATTTGTGTGCATGTTAGAGCCTATGGTGAAATATCGGGTGAGATGTGTACGTCGATTGGTGTCCGTCAAGTATGACCACTCTCTCCATCCCTATTCAATTTTATCATAGATGTTCTTATGGAGGTCTTCTTATCGTTATCTGACTACACACGGATTGACCCAATTACAGGAGAATTTTCGGTTGACCTAGAATATGCAGGTGACATAGTCCTGTTAGGTAAAGACGCTGATAAGATACAGTCTTCTGGACACTGAGTGGCAATTTGAGAATGTCTGAGATGCGTCTCTCGCCACCCAAATGTAACTTGTTACTCTGGGACTGGTCTTCAACGATGCTCTGACCAACAACAGGGAGTGAATTGGTTGAGTGCGTTGAACACTTCACTTACCTGGGAAGCCGGAGCAGCCCTGATTGATGGATGGGTCAGTGACCGTTGAAATTTCAGCACGGATGCGAAAGGCTCAATTGACTCTTACCAACTTACGCCATCTGTGGTGCCGCCTCAATATCCGATTGTCTATTAAAGGTACAGTGCACTGTGCTAGTCTGTTCTATTCGACTGTGAAACGTGGCCGTTAAGGGTAGAGGTGATGAGAAGGCTCATCGGGTTTGACTACCGTTGCCCTCGTAGCACAGTTCGTGTGTCGCGGTGTCACCATGTGCGAACGAACGAAACACATTCAGCTACCTTGTGCACATCTTCGCAGTAGGTAATGAGCCACACCTGTTGTGTGGGGGCTAGTGATACTACCTGACTGTTAGTCCTCGGTAGATGGAACAAGCGGCTCGAACCCGCGACCGTGGTTGGTAGTCATCTACCTAAGCTATTGAGCCATGGCTCCACGGAGTCACCATGTCAGTAACGTAGATGTAAGGCCTAGTTTTAGGGAGGAGAGGAAAGTCAGTTGATGCGGTTGTGAACCTTCATCGACTGGAATGGCTGGGACATGTGTCAGCTATGTCTAGTCACCATCTACCTTGTCGCCCAACGCTAACTGAAGTGGGTTCAGGTTCTAAAAAGGCTTGGGGCTGCCAGACCAAAACATAGCATCACTGGATGAAATCTTTAACTGTTGGTTTCAGCCAAGTAAGGAGATGCAGACTAGCCGGCTAGGGTTCACACGACAACAGAACCAATGCTTGGATATTCTAGGTGATATCGCTCAGAACCGACGTCAGTGGTGCAGATGTACCCACGCTTTATCTTCACTTTTACCACTATACTGAATTTAGCATTTTCTTATTCATCCTTCCCCTCTTTTACTACTTTGTGCAGCACTTGACCGAGTTTTCTACCTTTCCTCATCTTTCATCTTACTACTTTGTTACTTGATGTGCTGATGTGAGGTGTGGCAACTTGGACCGCTGCGCAGCAATACTGATATTGATGTCATCTCATAAGACAGAAATTTACTTGTTCCCTATATATATTGGCAAGGTTAAAGTGCAATGAGAACCATTGAATCTACTCATAACTTCAGCATATGAAATTTGAGGCATCTATTCCATATAGTTAATTCACTAGAATCAGCTACAATTCTACTAGTCCAATACTTCACTGGGTGGGAGACACCACCACCCTGATTTCTTAGTAAAACGCACTAAACACCTGCGTGATGCTTAACTCAAGACACATCGACGCCAGTGCTACCAAGCAGACTGATGATAAGCAAATTGAGGGGGTGATTGTGAACGTTGACTACTAAATGTAGTTTGGTGTTACATGTAAATGAGCCACTGATCTATCATTTCTCAAAAACAAACAAGTGAGACTCTAAAACGAAATTAAACTTCAGTAGCGTCACAGACGATGGAAAACATAAGATAACCTCAACACGAGAGAGTAATGAGTTGCAGTTTGTGATTTCAAGCTACCAATAGATGACGTGTTTATAGACTTAAGTAAGGCATTCGATAAAGTCTCATAAAATTATTAGGAGAGCTCTCCTCTTTCGGGTTCAGTGCTGCATTACAAGCCTGGAATGAGAACTTCCTGTACGATAGAAAGCAAAGATTGAGGGCCAGTGGGATACTGTCTAGGTGGAAACCGTTTCTAGATCCCCTATATTTCCTACTACATGTCAGTGAATTACCGCAAATGCTCAATTCTTCAGTGCTTCTATTCGCCAGTGGTGTAATCGTTTGGAGTCATATATAATGATCCTGATAGGTATGCACTTCAAGCAGATTTGGATGAACTGGTAGGTTAGTCCAAACGTCGGTCTCCGGAAATCAACTCTAGTAAAGGTACAATAATGCACACTGGTCATAGCAATTGTTTCTGGCATTTCATTGATGGTACACCACTACTCCCAGTCTTGAAACTGGAAGACTCAGGCGTCATCATAAACCATGATTCGAAAACTTGGGCACTCTGTAATCCAGCTGCAGCAAAAGGCTTCTGTATATTATGGTCACCATCAAAGCTTTCAGGATCAGGATATGTTCACAATGATCTATTCTACTTACATTAGACCTCACTTGGAATGCTGCACTAAGGCGACCAGTTCATGCCTAATAAAGGATGCTGACATACTCGAGTGTTCAAAGGGTAGGTACTAAGCTTGTGGTAAGCCTTCTGAATCTGCCTCATGAGGAACGACTAGATCAGCTAAACTTATTGTCGATGTCTTACCGTAGGAAACGAGGTGACCTCTAGTGGCATTCCGTATCCTTCATAATGACTTCGGTACTGATATGTCATACGTTTTTCTTCTTGCCAGGACTGATAATCTCTGAGACCATCACAAAAAAACCCACAAACTGTGATCGAATCAACTTAGCGTGAATCTGCGTTTCTTTGATCGTGTGGTCAACGACTGAAACTCCTGACCTTAGCAAGTAGTATCGGCACCTTCGGTCATGTTCAAGAACCTAGGTCTCCATGTAGATGTATTCTGCAAGGATTAGCAAAGGCTAACTGGCCAACTATCCTTATCACTGAAAACAAATCGAAATAGTTTTACTACCGGCAACTCCAAATAATTGCTTACTAAAAGTATGCTGGATTTAAAAATACACGAGCAAAATATGGAGGTATTAAGTGCAGACAACTAATAATCCTCCATAAATCGACAGAAAAGAAACTCACAGGTCTTGTCCGGTTTTTCTTAATGATATCTTTGTTTTCCTTTTTGTAGTTTTCAATATATCTTTTCGTCTCCTCAACATTCTGGTCGTTAGTGAGATTATAAACTACAAGTTAATTCAGACTAATATAACCCTACCAATTTCTTCTATCTTTCAAGGTAGCTGTCATAATCTTCTAAGCAATCGAAGTCATCTTCTCGTTTGTTAAAACTTAAGACCGAACAATAAGTTAATTCACCAAATTGAAACAGACTCGCTCAGCACTTTTTTGCGGATATCGATTTCTTTTGCACTAGTGGATCCTCAAACAACTGATATCGAAAATTTGTTTTTCGAATAGGTGTTTTACACTGTCCACATAAACCTGAACCTCGAACAAAAAGCACTTCGACACAGTTTTCGCATCTTCGACGGGTCAAATCAAATATTCCTTTTGTACTTACAGTGAGTGACCACACACATTCACCATCAGCTTCAATTGAGGGTTACTGTACTTGCTTGATCTGCAGCTTGGGCATGTCTGTGACTGGTCGCTCATCTCATAAGGCCCGTTAACCTTGAGCGTACAAAGCAACCTCCTGAGTTATCAAATAATTCAATTTCGTATACCTTCAAACTTCAAAGTTAATGTTGTAGAAATAGTGAACGATAGTTTCCCGAGATCTAAAAACGTCTCATTGGAATACGTTCTTCAAACTTTGCTTTTGGAAATAGCAGGTAGTAGTGATCTAGGCTAAACGCTAAGAAAAATTTCAGTTGATTTATTATAACCGACCACAGTTCACCTTTTGGTTTCGTGAAAGTTGAAACGGCGGAGATAAATAGTAGCTTTTCAAAATTCTTTCCGGCCTTTCAGCGTAATCGGTAGGGGAATAAAAGAAGCTACTACACTGCTATATTTAATGCCTAGAAATAGCAGACTTTAATTTCCCATGGTTGCTCATTTATGTACATCAGAAGTCCAAAACGACTGAGGTTGGATAGGAAAATTTCGGCAGGCGGATCTCACGTTCCTGTGAGGTCCGGGCCCCGCATTCCCCTCGGATTGATATGAAAGCCCAAGGAAAAACTGCTCAGGATGACTATCGAAATAATGCCAGCGGATATTATTTGAAACTGTTTACTCCATTGCCATCATGCAGTTCTCAGAATTCTGACTGCTTAAGTGGGTTCACGTCGCAGGCTGCAGTGATGTCACGAAGATTGCACCTAGGAATTGGAATTGTGCTTTTGGGGGGCTTGCATTCAAATTTCAGTTGACGCCCACATAACAGACGATGTCAAATGTATGTTCGCATAAACCAAAGAGGTTGACGAAAGACAGAACACAACTTCAGGAATTTGGAACGTTGTGCACATATGACCTGCGCAGATTATCCGCATCCTACTGGCTGTGTTGGCGAATACCACAAATTTTACAATTTTTTCGTTCTACTTAGCAGGGGACGCATCCGACGGCAGGATAACGGGAGGAGAATGTTAAACAAGCGAGTGGTGAACACTCGATACCTTTTATCGAGATGCATACTTTCGCATAACCGAAAGTGCGTTTCCTCCCACCAATGCTGGTGAAGTGTGCTAGGACGATGGAAGTTAGTAGTTTTGTACTCCTTCGTAAGTGAGTATATCTTGAGAGGGGCGTGTGGGAAAGCGGCCTGTTTTGACGATCTGGATATCTTCAGAAATGTTGGAGCACTTTGAAGACGTGTTAAATCGCGGGTCTGTCCCTAAGGAACGCGGACTTGCTGACAATAAACCGAAAACCCGCAGCCATACAGTTCATAGGATTTGTCTTGTTATGTGTATTGTTATTATTTGTCCCTTGGGTTCCTAGTGGAACATAGGGCTTCAGTAGCACGTCTCCACTGCACTCCGTCCTCTACAGCCTTTTCAGCCCGCCTAGAATCTTCCATTTCTTCCCCACATGATCGCCCTCATGTCACTCTCAGCTGGGACGCCTGGCTCGTCGTTTGCCATTTGGGTTCCACTTGAGGGCTTTGCCTCTCCCCTTCGCCAGCCAGGTTTCCTTCACTATCTCTCGTCGGTTTCGCCTGCGTTGACCTCTTCCCAGATTGTAACTTGATTATCTGATAAAGTTTTGTCAGGTCTTTCCTACCAGCAGCCTGGTCTGCTTCGCTTGCCAGCGTGTCGTAGAAGTCTCTTGTTTTTCCGTGCACTTTTCTCTACTTCTCTGCCCATTGTAGTCTTTTATAAGTTGTGTTCGATTCCTCTTTTCGTTGTGCATCCTTGCACTGGTTCATTTTTTGCTTCACCATCCTCCTCCCCTCTACCGGCCCCCGTGTTTCCGTCTAGACCCATTCCCTGTCTTGCCTCTTCTTCCTAATACGGTTATGCAGGTCCCCTTCCACATCTCTTTCAAAGGGTACCGGCTTGTCCTACGACGACCAGTTCTTCACGGTCGTTGCTCAATCTCTCCCATTTCGTTCCGATGGCTGACGTGAAGATGTCCTTTGTAGTTTCGTCCTTCAGTTTCCGAGTGTTGAACTTAAACTGTGGTCTATCACCAACTTCTGTGAAAGCTTTCAACTTGATTTGCAAGGTCCCTTGCACAAGATAGTGGTCTGAACCTACGTCTTCTCCCCTTCTTAATCTTGTGTCAAGTAGACTGCGTCGATCTGATTTTTAGTGCACTGTATCCATCTGGTGAATTCTATGTCCCTTTGTGGATATCCTTTTCCTTGAACACAGTGCCTCCAATCACCAAACCGCTGAACGCGCAGAATTCTGCAGACAATTCTCCATTCTCGTTCATTTCACCCAGCACTTCTCGACCCATGGTTGGCTGTCTTCCTGCATTGTCCGCTCCCATTTTGGCATTCATGTTACCCATTAGAATTTTGATGTCGCCAATCGAAGTATTGTCTAGTATTGATTGCAGTTGTCTGTAGATTTCCTCCTCCTTCCCTCGACCTGCATTATTTGTTGGCGCGTAGCGTAACATTGTATGATTGTGACTTTCCTTCCCTTAGAGATGAACCTTGCTGTTATGATCTGATCCTGCTGGAGGAGATTGGTTCCCATTGTATGAGAGCCTTCGATGCCGTTGGGGACATCATGATATCCACTCCATAACTCAGTGTGCTGGTGGTTGTTGTCTGGGTGATAACATCGGAGTAGATTATTGACTCTCCAGTTGACGGTTTGGAGAGTCCACTTCCATTCCATCTACTTTTGCAGATTCCAAGCACTTATATGCCATACCCAATCATCTCTTTTGCAATCTGGGAAGCCTTGGTAGGCTCATACATGGTGCGGACATTCCACATCCCCAATTTTACCTTCGCTTTCGTAGAGAGAAGCCAGGATACATTGGTGAATTGGCTTCTTGAAGGCTTTCACCAGCCGACGTCATTTCGTCTCCCCGATTGTAGCGAGGAATAAGGTTGTTTTTATTTTTGATAATTTCTTTGTGCTTCGAAGTCCCCTTAGTGGTTGGATTGGTTTTCTGGGGTGGGGTTGCTAGCCCCATGCCCAACTATCCCCCCTTATTCGGGCTTACAAGCGGCTACTAACTAGTGAACTAGTTACCTAGGCGAGTTTCTTATTGTGTGCATGAATGATAATCGGCTTACGCACAGAAACGGCGGTTTTCAAGTGTGTTTACAAATACTCCATTTTTAAATTGAGAATTTAAAATGAGAGAAACTAGTTTACAGGCGTCATCAAATCGACGAGGATGCAGAAATCTCCATTAATTGAGCTAATCTGAATGATACAGAAGGGAGGACATCAGTATTTGTCATGATGTCAGAAGTGTCTGCAGGTTATGAAAAGAACAGAAAAATATCACTTTACAGTACATGAAGATTGTGTGTGAGCTCCGGTCGTTTCCATTCACCACTCTTTTTCCACGATAAAGCGGCATCAGGATCGCGCGATATTAGGTGTTTTGCGTTACGTGAGACAGAGATGCTTAACCCGTCTGTATGGTCCCGTGTTTCGTCATATAAACGTCTAGTTAACGTCTGTTTGCATGTTTGTCGTATCACTGGCCGTCAAAAACACTTCATCGACTTCAGATAACAGGAAGCGCTAACATAACCGCCTAATCCACGTGAATTTCCAGGTCCACACATTTCCCATTAGTTGTGTTACCTCACACAACGATGTGGATGAAAGCCATCGAAAATAGTTATCGCAGTAAAGAAAACAAAAATTTTAAGGACCATTATCCAATGGTAATGGAGTTTTGCACACAGAATTCACATTGAAGTAGGCAGCATTATCAAGGAGGTGTGTTGGCTGCTAACTGCCTTCTGTCAGGCGGAGTCAAATGAGAAAAAGTGCTGGGGGAGTTTGTCGCGTAGGTTTGTTTGCAAACGCGTCACTGATTTGGTTGTTTGTCAAGATTTTCGCCGCCATTACGATCGCCCAGAAGCCTCAGACCAGTTACTGTAGCTGAGTTTTCATATATGGCGGCACTCAGGATGTTGGTAACTGGGCGAATTTACTGTGGAACTTTTCAGAAAATTGGAAACCAGTGGGGGCAAACCAGTTGAAGAACTGTTTCAGTAATTTATGATATCTCGTACGAAGTAGTATGTTCAGCGAGTTGGTATTCTGGGTCATAACTGTGCTCAGGATTTTCTCCCCAACCTAAGGATAAAAAGAGAAACGAAAGGAAATGGTGGGGAACAGTTTGAATGCTCTCTTACAAACCAATCAGCACATTCAAAAGGCGCTTATGAAGAAGTAAACCATGCACTATAGAAAACGGCAGCTTTGCGACTTGTGTTTTTCCAAGCAGCCATTTGAAGGCGGTAATCAATTATGCAGGTTGAAATTCGTTTCTCTGTAGGAACCGAAATATGGATGTGTTAGGTGCCTCATGAAAATATTATTGAAATTGAACTTCGAAAAGAAGTGAAGATCTACTGAGTTTTACTTTTTATCACCTGTCATCTGTGCAGTCGACTATGTGTGTACGATCCATCCAGGTATACAAGTTTAAGGAAACAGGAAAAGTGAGAGTGACTTACCTAGCGACAAGAATTTCCGTTTATCCTGAACGCCGTGACGAGAGGAAATTCCGTAATGCAAAAACAACAAATATAAAGGGTTTGAAAAGGTAGACAACCCATGGCTCATCGTTTTTCACTTGTTCGGGTCCTCACCTATTAATTCAAGGAACAGCCGCAGTGGGTCAGTTGCGCTTCAGTAACCACGTCCACTCATGAATTGAAAAAGTAGTCTTTTGAGCACGCTTCGCGTTAGGCGATAGCCAGCAACCTCAGGCTAAACGCCTTTCACTCCTGCTTAGGACTACGGATACACGGCTCAGTGAGCTTCTGTCGTCCGCAGTTTTGCAGCACACGGGCAATCACAATTTGTACTCAGCAGTACGTCAGCCCACCGGTAAACTCCGGGATGCGTAAGTGAGCTACAAGCACGTGTCGACATAGTAGGAGATACAACTTGTGAAGCTCGCAGACTAGACAGCATTTTTGGAGGCGTATGAAGGCATGTAGCCTGGGTTATGGTAGCAGGCCACCCTGCAACTTTTTGGTGAAAGGCGAAAGAGGGAGGAAACGCCGATTTCGACGAGCTAGTACAACGACCCTCTCGACAACTGACCCCATCTCACCAAAAAGAGGACGTGCAGTTGTGAAAAAGGTCAAACCTCTGATGACCACGGTATTTGCAACGTGCCGGTGTCAGAAGTTCAAGGGGCCTCTGCGTGTCACATATGCCTCCAACGGGTGCACTACAACCGTGTGCCCGTTAGGGTGTGGAGTTGTGAGAAGGAATGGTTAAACCCTAGCCACTTGTAGAGGGAAATCAAAGGGCCTGTAGTCGACTGAGTTTGAGTATCTGTCAGTGTAAACGGACTCTAGTTATAGAGTTTACAGAAACCTCTAGGGACAATGAGTAAGACGTGACCCATGTGAGGGAAAAAGAGCTCAAAGAAAACTCTCCGCAAATATATATATGTATTTGCATACATAAATTGTAAGCATACTCAATACTTCAAACTTCAGCCCTTGTGCTGCAGAATTAGTGAACGGCGGTTCCTTAGGTTCTGCGTCTGTCTTGTTAGAATATGTTTTGAGTTTGGAATGGCCAAATATATCTTCCTGATTCTGAAAAACCTGAAAGGACAGAGATACGATTATTAATCAATTTCGTTTCAAGGCAGAATCACTGCATCTGATCTGCAAATGATGGAAAGCTTCTGGGTAAAGCCCACCGGTATCGTATTACTGGAGATATCCATCTAACCTCCTTTTACGAGTATCAGGGGATGGGGCCATAACAACTGCCGAGGGAAGGGAGTTCCACAGTTTACAGACTCTAACCGCAAATGAGTTAGTACTGACCTCTACACGTGCTTCCTCGTGATCTATTCTTAACGGGTGGCCCGTCAGGTCACATTTCTGATAAAAGCTTAGGATCTGTTAGGGTGGAGGAGACTACGGGCGATGTGGTACGCCATGGGCACTTCCCCTCTGATCCTCCTATATTGTACCGGGTGCAGCTGGAGAGCAGCTAGGAGGTCTGGGCGCGGGTTGTGCCGTAACCCAATCGCTTTCCTTGTGGCTCCCCTATCTGCCCATTCCAGGATGTCTGTGTCCTTTTTCAAGCACGGGAACATCGCAAGTGAATGTTCCTCTAGATGAGGGCTAATGTACAGAGCATACACCGCGGTGAAAAAGAAGCAGTTAGACACCCTAAATTCCCGAGAGAAACCTTAGGATTCCATAAGCTCCGTTGGCTGTAAGGCAACAGTGGACTGAGGCCCCTAGCATATCGTTTAGTGTAACCCCCAGGTCGTGCTCCATGTTAGAGTGACAGATACTTATTTCACCCAGAGAGTAGGAACTAAGACTGCCTTTATGTTTGTCAACTATCATAATTCGACACTTCTTCGAGTTGAGCGGCAGCAGAGTTTCTGTGGTCCAGTTAAGGGTTGTATAAGGCCCTCCTGGAAGACCGAAATACCCTTTGGGACCTATATATCCCTCTAAATCTTCAGATCATTGGCATACAATAGTGAACATGAACTAGGGACTCCTGGTAGGTAGCAAGAAACAGTAGTGGGATCAGTATAGAACCTCGAGGCACACCACTCAGCATCGAGAACCAATTAGATAGAGAGGAGCCAACTCTGACTGACTGCACCCTGGTGTACAGATAATCTTTAAGCCAGATTAATAATTTTCCGTGCACACCCATGAGTTGGAGTGTATTACAAAGGATGTCATGATCTACCCTGTCGAAGGCCTTAGAAAAGTCAAGTAAACCAATGTGAATAGGCTTTTTCTGCTCGACTGAGAGTGTCCAGCTATTGCAAGCTATCGACAAGCTGGTATTACATGACCTTCCTGGTAGAAAACCATACTGACAGTCGTCTAGAATTGAGTTCTGAAGTGATCACGAAGTGAGTCATTTATGACTCTCTCTATGACCTTCGCAACTAAAGAGATCGGGGAGATGGGCCTGTAGTTGGTGGCGAGTAGTTTGTTTCCACCTTAATAAACTGGGACGACAGCCACCCGTTGTTAATCAGAGGGTAACCTGCCTTCCAGAAACCAGCATTTGAGGAGGTTTGCTAGTTGGGCGCACAGAAATTCAGCACACTCTTCGAGTGCTCTTGGGTGAATCCCATCGATTCCTGGAGACTTATTCGGGTTCAGTCTCTTTAGTATTTCCATAATTACAGAAGGTTTAAACTCCATGTGGTTTGGTCCCTCTGTAATGCGGGTGTCCAACAGACGCGTGGCTTTGCCTCCCAAATGATAGAAGTTGTTTTGGAATTCATGAGCTAGTAGGTTCGCTACCTAGGAGTTAGAATGGAGAATCTCTAAACTAATAGGGTCCTGTAAACTAAGTCAACTGTTACACTTCTGTTTCATCAGCGAGTACAGTATCCCTTGATTCCCCTGCAGGGTTCTGCAAAGTTGTGTTTGGTGGTTTATTCTGTAATTTCTGATCCTTATTGTACACCTGTTATGGATGTGTTTATAATTTAGCCAGTCAAAAGGGCTATCAGTGCATCCCCGTAGATTCCAAGGTGACCCTTTACGCCTCCTTAGTTTGTGCGTGCTTGACTTAAGTCAGAAGGAGTAGAACTTGTTGGTTCTTCTTGGAATCAGGGGAGTGCTGTCTTTTATCGTCTGTAAAATTATTCTTCTCAACAGATCCCATCTGGCATCGAGATCCGGTAGGTCACAGCAATTTAGGCAAGCGAAACCTTCTAGATCATGCCAGACCTCAAAATCAGTTCTCCTGTGGTTCCTAACTAGTGGCTGATCAGGAACGGGTGGCTTAGATACAAAAATATTGAAGGGGAAAACTGCATGCTCATTCAGGCCAAGAGAGCTGAAAACATTCAAGTTGCTTATCCCAATGAACTGATCTGTGAAAATATAATCTATTCGGGATGCCTTACCGTCAGGCCCTCAGTGGGTACACTGAGAAACATGTTCTGTCAAGGAGTTTTCTAGTAACAATTCCCGAAGGTCATTTAGAGCAGTGGATGGAATTTCTGTGGTAAAGAGTTGAGGAAAGTTAAAATCTCCCATGATGAGAACCTGTGAGAAGTTAAGTTCCAGGGCTCCTCTAGTGGACTGTATTAACATTTTATTTACCGTGACATCGGCTGCAGGAGGGCGGTATAAAACTCTTACTAAACGCAGGCCTCTGCAGCAGTTAATACTACACCGGAGGACATCTTTAATGCCAATTCTGTGAGATTGAATCTCACGGACTTTTGAGGAAGGGCAGGTGTAAAGGGCAACACCACCTCCTGGACCCTCCGGTCTATCCTTTCGGATTAGGCTGAGCTGTCCTAAACGAACTTCCTCATCTTTTATGTTTTCTGATAGCCATGTTTTCACAGAAAGCCATTATACCAGGGCTATACCCATCCACTAATAACCTTAACTCAGGTACCTTGGAGCGTAGGCCTCGTACATTGCTGTGGGTACAACGAATAAGAGTATGAGGGCCAGAAGTCACAGAAACCGGTCAAGGGTGAGAACTGGTGCAGGGTTCTTCCTTCTGGAACAAGTTCGGTAAAAACTTGCTAATCGTCTAACCGTTCTATTGTTAGATGCGGGTTGACCAACAGTAAGCACTCGAATCGCCTCTCAGCCTGTCTTTGTTCCCTAGGTCTGCACTCACCTTTATTTTTCTAGGGAATGTGTCGGATACATTATAAACAGGATTACAAGGTGGTTTTAGCAATATCCAGAGAGTCAGGGTTTACTTGGAGTAGCCTGGGAGTACGGATAGTTGAGAGGTGAGCCAGCCTTGGAAGACGATTAATTCTTTCAGCCCCCATATCGATTTGGAGTATGCTGGCAATATATCTCCACTGCTTTATGTGGTGGATAAGTTCACCAGTATCAGAACCCGAACATTCGGGAATCCCGTGTATAATTACTGAGCAGCTTAATTCTTGGGAGTGGATTTTCTCACCGTTGTGAAGAAGCTCTCGCATTGACCGGGGTCCATCAGGCCTAATCCCGACGTCAGACAGTTTGCGTTTCACCAACTGATGACCTTTCAGAAGGATGTGTTCGGACTGACGCGTACCATCTAGAGGCACTCTCAAAGTTCCGGAAGTGCCTTTAGAAGAGGTTCCACTACGCGCTAGGCGTTGAAGAGATAGACTGCAGGGTGAGGCCCCTAGGAATTTGCAGTCACTCTTCCAATGGTCAAGATCATGGCCCCCACGATCAGTCAGTAGGGAGGAGCCACCTACCTGAACGTTGTAGAGCACGACCGATCCGAGGTTAAGGCTATGGTCTGTCTTTTGGGGCTTATTCCTCCTTTTGAATGCAGACTCAGATTTCTGATGATCCTTTTGGGGGTGACTCGGAGGACCTGAGCTGCCGGGTGTGGGAGTTTTTTGAGGATTGAACGAGGCTGGGGTGAAATGCCGGTGGCGGCTGCCATGAGTCACAGGTGGTGGGACCAGGATCTGCTTTTCTCGGAACGTTTTTCACCTGAGTGGGGGGCAAATAATCAACTTATTTTTTGGCTTCCGATAGGTCTGAGTAGTAGTTACTTTGTCAGTCCTACGGTCGTTACCTAATTTTCCATTTTCAACTGATCTGGTCCACCTAAACTTCTTTAGACCTTTCTTTCGGCGCTTATCGGATGTGAGGTTCAGGTTCATCACTGAGGGGATCTGCTCCGAAAGCATGCTGGCGGGGAGACAGCCCTTGACAGTGATGATTTCCTTCCTAACCCCATTTACGCATGAGATAGCGTAGTTAGTAATTACCGGAGAATAACCTATGGTCTTGCTACTTCCCTTATTGCTAACTTCAGGGGTCCTCTTATGGCCATGAGACCTCTTTTGATTGAGGCTGGTTTGTATAGAGATCTCAACTGTAAGGTGGTCATAGCTCTGTCTCGCTAGCTCTAGGCCTACTTAGTACTTACTTTTGGACCTACAACATGGACAAAATACCAATCTCCATCAAAAATGCTATTCAGCCGTGCTTCATAACAACCAGATGGCTGAATGGGATCACAGGAGAAGCGAGTCCACCCAGAGCGAAGCTCACAACCCATTACCTTAATTGAGCAGATGACGCTTCTTCTACATACTGCGCAGATATTCTTTGAACCTATCATTAGACTGAATAAAAGGTAGAAAAGTGTTCGTTCAAGGAGTTCTGAACCTCGACACTGTAAATATAACAAACTAATCGAAATTTGTTAAACCCCGCTGCCTTTTATTCAGGAGCGCGCGCTGAATCTGTACTCTGCCGTTTCAAGAGGTTCTTGACTACATCAATTTACATATTTCCCGTTGTCTCACCATTTGTTGCCATATATTTACGGTAACACCAGTCTATCCCATATTTCTGGCTTGCGGCACCACCGTCCACCTCATATTAGGTGTTTCCAACGTTTCGGTGCACGAGCTACGTCCATCAGTTGTTTTTTGTTGGAACTAAGCCTAAATTTACGCATCCTTTTAAGTAGGGCAATCTAGAGCTAAGGGTTCCATAACTGACTATTGTACCGAGGAGAGGAAAAGAACTGGTCGTTCCAGTGCTCTTTTGTGTGACAGAAGCGTTGTTACGCCGTATGCCTCGGATCCTGATGAACTGGTATGCCCCACATCTTTCGTCAGAGCTGAAGACACCATATCAGTCATAAATAACGATAATGACCACAGGAAAGAAATAGATAATATTAGGATCATGGTGGAAGAAATCCGGAGAACAGTTGAGGATTCCCACCTATTGGCATATCTTATTTAGAAGTATGAGAACTTGGTTCAAAACAGTGTAGAGAAAGTAGAACATTTGATAGACTACTTGGCGACGGAGGTGATGAAGGGATTATTGTCGTCCCAATGGGCCATCTTTCATAATAGACCTGATATCCTACTCTTGAAAGTAGTTAAGATAGAGGCATTAGGCTCATTTTTTATAACAGTAACACAGTGTAACCGTAAGCTTCTTAGTAAGAGTCATAACAGTCAACTTTCTCCATCGTTTTCAAGTCCACCATTCCACTTGATGCCAGGTAGAAGATTTATTAATCTTTAAGACCACGTAAGGCTACGTTGCAATGCAAAAAACCAAGAATCAAAGTCGTACAATGTCACTTCGCGTTCAAACCACTAGAAGGTGATTGCAGCCTAGGCTACATGTCAAGGCGCAAAGTTAACGGGAGAGACGACTTAGAATGAATCCTATATTTCACCACAAATTACCCTATGAGCAAGTACACTCATATGATCCGGAAATTATAATGGTTGTAACGCCTGCTTACGCAATCATGGTCTATCATCTGAGTTTTGTAAGAGCAACTTCTGAAGTGATTTCTTCCTGAGGAATTGACTTCCTGAGGAAATATCTACTGCAAATTCATTGTCTGTTTTTGTTTCTCACTCAACAAGCTCCGCAAATGTTATGAGTCTTTCACTCGCTTAGCTAGCATCTATGTGTCCTGGGATGATAAAAATAAGCTAGGACCTCCAAACACACAAAATAAGATTATCGTAAATCTCAAGTACCTTTTACCCCAGTAGACTCACAAGGGGTGTTTTGTTAGTGGTTCGTCTGGTTGAACTGTGCAGGTATAAAAGTACAGAGGTACTCCATATATGGTCAGTTTTCCTCTTACTCTTACCAACAAAAACCCCATATTTAATAACTTGTGTGAACTTTACTGAAGAGAATCAGAAGACTCGTTCGTGTATGCACAGATTGAAGTGTACTTATAGTTCTAATGAGCCAAAAAAGATAGGAACTTCCCTCTCCCGAGTTCGACTTGAGTGGTATTCCACTATCCAGTTCCCGCTTGCGCCTTTTTTTCTTTTCAGTATCAAGGTGACTAGAATGCCTTAGGCATTAGTTTGATCAAGGAACATAAACTCACTAAAAATGGTACTTCTCACGCGATACTCAAGACTGCTGAAGTAATTCCTCAGCTGAATTGCCTCCGATTTCTGATACTTTGAACGGCCTCTCGATCAAGTCACCTGCTTACTAACGCCCTACATACCACCACTTACAAAACCTCAACCACGATAACCGGCCGAAGATTTCTGGACGGTCTTAACTGCAGTGGTGACCTGGATAAACTGTCAAATCTATCCGGACGGTAGTAAATTCGGGTTCATGTCGGACAACGTGGAAGGGAACCCGAGTTTACTTCGGGCTTGGGAGCTTCGGGACAGAGAAGTTTATACGGAGATGGCTGATGCTACTGTTCTCAAGCATCTGTTCATAGTGAGAATGGATTTCGGAGAGCATAATGTGTTTAAAAGCCCCTCTGGGTTACATTAAGCTGTTAACCAAGGGGAATTCACTAAAAACCAGAACTTCGAGATAGCTGCAGAATCTAGGGATACCACACTTGCACTCCGGATACTTAGGGCACTGCCCGAATTGCTTCCCATTTCAGCTCCTCTTGCATAGTTTACAGAAGCTGGTTGAGGGACCCAATAATCCAGCTGTCTCAATATACAAACTGATTACAGAAAGGTATAAGTGCGGGGCCGGAAAAGTAACTACAAACCTGACATAGAAATTATTAGTGGGTGCTGGAAAAAAGACGGCCTGCATGACGGCAATGCAGCTGTCAACCGTTCAGCCCGGTAATCGCATTCCAGTCGACCATGTACCGGGCATCATAAGTGAAATTGGAAGTCGTGAGGAATTCAGTTTCCGCACCTATCGAGATCCTGAATCATTCTTCTAGCGTGGTATACACTTAAGAATATACAAGGTTACTGACTTTATACCCACTTTACGCCCATGTAGGTTTGAAAGCATAATTACAAAATGCGTTTGTCTTTCATTTCTACATTATCCCGTAGTTCTACCCTTATTGTACTCATGGATTAGCGCGTCATATGCATCAGCAAGCAATCCCCGATGAAGTCATGGAACACAGTGAGCGCTGACGAAGCAGTACTTACCTGCATGCCTGTAAAACTAGCTGTTTACGTTGCTCAAATCCTGTGTATGCATATCTTACCTTAATGTATATTCTGATTATAGCCTTATTTTTTTGATTTAATTCACTTCCTTGTCGTGACCAAACGGATTTAATGTGCCAGGTCTCCTAAAGTACCACGTCTTCGGAAGACAGTCATAAGCTCAGAGCTCTGGGCATATTATGGCCTAATACGACTGAAACATGGTGGCAGCCTCATTGGCTTACAGGTGTATGCGCGGCCAGAAGAAGGTTGTTCGAGTTATTCATTTTAAAGACCAGGTACATATGGTAAGCTGAAAATAAAGGTGCATTCCCCACGAAATCTTTTTATCCAGCCGAGAAAGCTCATCCTGCTTCGACTACAGTTGAGAACAGTAGTCTACCCTCATCACCGGATACGGAGCCGCCCACAGCTTTCTGACTGCAGAAGTATGACGTCTGTGCATCAGCGGTTAACATTTTAGGAGGAGCGCTCTCAGACCAAAGACTGCGAAATGTCTGATTCGCCTACACGCTCTCCCAAAAATCTGGACTTCATTGTCAACACACCGAAATTCTGGAGGCTGGTTGTAAGCCCCTCTTTCACATATTTTTCTCCATAACTGTCTTTTTGTAGACCGTCTCCTCCTCATTTATTGTCGCCGGAACCCGGTGCATCAGTTGCATCTCAGTTAGTGTATGCGTGAGTTTACTAATATGTTTTTACTGCTGAACAGTATGCATGTGGGGATGCAAACAAACTATTGCGATATGGAAAAGCTGCCAAGTATTTTTTCTCAGGCTTCATTTGATTTCCAGTTAAGACTGACCACATTGGCCTGCTGGTAGCTCATCCAGAAAAGGTGGCGTCAAGGGTTTCTACCGACAAGAATGATACCACGGTAGGCATAGTGTGAATGGCAACGTTTCGCGCTGAGCTGAGACATTTGCCTGTTCAGTCCGCGCTCCGTAAGGCGGTGGTCAGCAACCTCCAGGGAAACGCCTTCGACCTCTGCGTTAGGAATGCTGATGCGCGGCTCAATACGCATCCATCGTTGACAGCTTTGCGGTACGCTGGCGGCTGCATTTAGTAAGCCATAATATGTCAACTTATCAGTAAATTCTCCGATTTGTAGGTCATCTATGAGCATGTGTCAAAAGGGGAGCAGACTGGCTTGTAAAACTTACAGGAACACATCCCATGATGCATATCAACTTCCGGATTCCAATAACCATCTACAAAGAAAACTCAGTTGAATAACCTGTTTTCTATGTATACTGCTGCTGGCCGTGTAAATTTCATCGAAGCCTTTCTTGCTGCATAAGAACTCAGTTTGTCGAAGACTGGCTGAAGACCTTCAGGTCCGGCCTACCCTTGCTTTCCGGCACCCGGGAGTCTCATTTTCGGCTTTTTCCTTTCGCACCCCTTACGATTCCACTGGTACGCTTTCCAAATAGATGTATGCAGCTCATCACACTTTCTCAGCCCCCTTTCTATCTGCTGACGGAGGCTTTCGACTCTATTATTAGTATTATTACCCAATGTTAGGACCTCATTGTAGAATGCGGCGGATCAAAGTCGCTTACAGTTCATCTACATGCGACTTAAACACCTCCCCATAGCTCGACTGATGGCGTTGATGGTATGGTTACACAGGTAAAACATGTATTGGACTTCAGTATGCTGTTAGTGTCTTACCTGCTGGTAGATTCTCCTCGGACTAATCTGCGCAGATATTGTCTGAGTATTTGATTCCGCGTCTGAAATGCTTGCCTTTTTGCACACTGCTCTGCTCACGTGGAATGGACAGAGCACTACATCTATGTTCGGGAAGATAGTCTCAACAGCGGCCTCCAATACTCTTGCACGGTCAGTGACAAACGTTCGTGTGGACGGCGTTTCACCTATTATCCGCTTAAGGGCGTCTAACACCCATATCACGTCTGCCCTTTTTCTCGCGTAGTACACCCAAACATGAATGGGCGACCGTTACCAAAATTGTCAGCCACAAAGATTGAAACAACTTATGGCCACACTTGCCGTTAATGCTTGTTTGTATTACAGGTGTTATAGGTATCCAGCCTCGGGAAATTGCAGGCAGGCGGCCATCTGATCGATGCTGCTGAGGCAGACTCGGTCCACCTGCTGATGCTCACCATCACTCCAGGTTAGCAGCCCACCAACACTCCTCAATTTATCAAACTCTGTTCTTCAAGATTCACGACCTGCGGGATAAAATTTATTCGGTGGTAGATACCTTGGCATAATTTTCCTCTAGATGTTCTTCAGGTAGTCATAGGTTACGTCTTTCCACATAATTTCTTTCACATCCTGCACAACTTGGTCTGGTTCAGACCCCACAGTCAGTATTGGCTTGACAACCTTCCATTCGTCCACCGTTAGGCGTCTACACCAAGGGTCCTCCACAAGATAATTCATATCTCACAGATGGTTGTGTACCATCTTGACACATGGAAAAATAAAACGATTTAACTGGAGGTGTATCCGAATTCTAGACTGACTACCAATATGCTTCGGTCTAAAACGCTACTCTTAACAAATTCTTATATTACCCCTTAATTCGCTGTTTGGTACCTTCTGACTTTTTCCTGGTACCGAAAGTGCATGCCAATACAATATAGTGGCACTTTAAATTAGCATCTCCCTTATAATGATTGCATTCTCTGGCAACGCAATATGCATTCATATTCGGGGACCAGGGGCAGCACAGGCAGGGTCGCGGCCCTTTTAACGGTTATCCGGCTTCTAACACGACAAGAATGACATGACGGGGATAAATTTACGTTCACCCATTAACGTAACAGGAAAAACACATTTCAACGGACAAATATGCAAAAAACAGGCTTTTTGTAACTGAGCTGTGCCCCCAAACACAGCAAACAATAAAAGCAGTTGACAAAATAGGCAACTAACGAGGATAGTATCATAAATGGAGCACAATTGAGTAAAATTCATAAAATATGTACGTCAGCTAGGTCTGTAACTTTACAAACCAACAAAAAACTCGTCAGCACGAAATCAGCCGTCCAACACGGCCCGCTAAGATGGCGGGAAATGACCTTACAATGGTCATAAGACAGCATTCTGATTGGTTTCCAAGTCGTAAGGCGCTTCTTCAATTTAGCCTGTAGGACAACGGCAGTGCTTGTGGACGATGAGTGTGAGGCTTTCCCGGTTACCTTCAAGATCACTACATCTCTGGTTTCCGTAACTATGCACTTGTTAAAATCATGATCAAAATTTGACCTGAAAGAATTCAGTGGGTTGAGCGTTGGATCGCTGGATTATAAATGAGAGATATTTTGCAAAACAGCAATGAAGTAGAAGAATTGGCTCCCGACTTTTAGCGATTTCGTGGAAACCGCTTCTTCAGAGAATAAAACCTCTGCAAGTTATCGATGGTTTAAATAGTGAACGGTGACGAAAGCAGATTACATTGTCTATACGTGATAATAATATGAACGTAAATGTCATTGTTATGCTGATCGGGGAGCGCTCACAATTTATCTTTGTTCGTCTGGCGATTAGTCTGGAGTTCAAGGTGATGTGAATATATGCACATGTGACTGGGTGTGAAAATGTAAGAAAAGCAAATAGTATGGATGTCAAATTCAGTTTCTTTGTGTGCGTGTATGTGTGCGCCTTTGATCAGATCATTGTGTGTGATGTGTTGTTTTCGGAAATGCTGTCCAGGTTGGTTGGAAAGTTAGGCCTTCCATTCTGTTGAGTGCATCAGGATTCAGCAAAATGTGAAATTTCAATGATATTCTTCTTTCTTTGTAATGGGAAAATCCTCTTTGAATAATTTTAATGTTTTCAATGCCGATTTCGTGACTGTGATAGATGGCGTGAACTGCAATCGCCGACTTGGATTGTAGGTTCTCTAGTCGCAGAGGATTATTTGGTGATAGTTTTCTGTAGCTTGCATGTTCTTTAGCTATAATGAAGGTTTCACGGGATGATTCTTCAATACAACAGGCACCATAGTCGACAGAGCCTAATTTTAGACACAATTTTGAGTAGAAGTAAAAGCAACTTTGCCTTTTAAGTGGACTGAAGCACTCCTGAGAGTGTTGGTTGTCCTGTAAAAGGTCCTAATTCAGTGCTTTCTTAAGATTCTTTGAAGCTCTTCAGTTTTAACTTGACGGAATGGTAGAACTACTGTGCCAATCCAAGAATCGTCATTTGAATATGTTTCAACCTGGAAACGTATCTTGAATGCCTAAGGAATTTAGACGGCACAATTAAACTCCTCTTTACCTTTGAACTGCATGGTGCTATCTTTTTTACATCCAACCAAATAGAAAACCACCCTCTGAAAACTTCCAAATGCTGGTGAATCAAAACATTTGAAGGAATGGAAGCGTTAAAAGAAGGTAAGAAAACCTCATCAGATAAAGACGAATCTATCAATTTGAAAGTTGTCCATAATTTATGCAACAGAAACCTGTCAGAATGGGAGATCATACTTTTGAGAAAAAGTCTGAACGTCAACTTCAACAGAAAACCACTCAGCACCCTAAAAGTGGCGCCCATCATCGAATCGGTGATCGAAAAACTACCAGATAAAGACGCTCACATCGTACATCATGAAGCTTCCCATATTCTACAAAAAAAGTATATATGCGGTCTAAAATTTCAAAGTAAAAAAGACCAGCCTTCCTCAACCTTCAAGTGGATAAAACACTCGTGATTACCAGGGCGGATAAAGGAAATGTAACTGTGATGATGGACAAAACTGACCACTACCGTGAAGAATATGAGCATCTTTCAACCTGTCGTCATTAAGAATCCAAAAAGTGACAAGCAACGAAGAACACGATGAAGACAGAAACCTGTCGGTTTTTAAAGGGCCTGGAACTTTTCACCGGAGACTCATTATCGCTCCCTCCATATCCAAAATCATGCGCTTCACCATGTTTCTACGGGTTACCGAAAATTCATAAACCCAATGTCCCTCTGAGACCAACAGTAGATTTTAAAAATTCTCCAACATTTGCCTATCTAAATATCCAGCATCATTATTAAAACCTCTCTAATGCTCTATTATCAGCTCGATTAAAGACTTATGAATTCAGTTCAGGAATATCGGAATTATTTGTTGCAGAGAATGAAAAAACGGATGTAACAAGAGGTTCATCCAGTTGGACCAACGTGTCAAGCGGCTTTCCGACTGAGAAAGGGAAATGGCAAAGCCCTTAGTATGAAGGCGGGCAGATGACACAGAAGTGATAGACCGTATAGAAAAAAATAACCGCAAGCGACCTGCATAATTTGCGTGTGGTCAGGATTAAATGCAGGCTGTCCCACAGCCTTGCAGCATTTACAGGCCATGTAACGGTAACCCTTGTTTTTCTGCGCAGTGCCAGGTAGAACAATACCAAGAGTCCGTTGAGGTAATATGCATGGAAGCAACTTAGAACACCGAAGACGTCGGGTAGGTAGAGTTAACCGCTGTTATACGGATTTTGGTTTTCTTGCGCCAGTTTATCTTAACCGACAATTTTGGAAGGGGCCAAACGGTGTACTGTGTATGGACGAAGCAAGAGCCTGTGAATAATCTTATTTGAACTTTGGGCTCATTCAAAGAATAAGTGGGTGACACATCAAAAACCGAGACGTTTATAATGAACTCAGCACGAAGTGAAATATCAGCCGTAGAACCAATGCATAGTCGGGCTTCTGTACGATTATATGCACTTCATGTGCGCAGAGCCCTCAGTAAAAAGGCAAGAAAACGTGAATTGTACACTGTTATCAGGTAGAACTGCAACCTCTTGCAGAGAAATGCCCGTATCATTTCGTCTCAGTTCGTCCGCTGCGGCTATAAACAGTATACAAAAGTGCAGAGGAATACCCACAACTTTATCTACAATGGAATTTCACTATTATTTATTGGGCCACTAAGAGCGATTCAAAGCATTATGGTGACTACGGTGGGTATATGTTCAGTTTAGCGTGAAAACACAAAAGCAGAATTTTTCATCAGGGAGGTGATATATGGTCATCGCTATTCTTTATTGTTGCATGTATAACATGACGTTTCAATGGACCTAGAGATGCATTTTTGCTCAATAATACATAGAATCTGCTGTGGTACTTCCTTCTATGCACGAGATATTTCAAGTGAAAACACTTGAGTAGTTTTGCCAGGATTACTTTTTCTTTAGGATGAAGTTTTTGAATCGTTTCCCCTTTTTTCTCGAATGATGCATTTACACATTCATTAACCATGACTTCCATTTCTGCCAGATAGCCTAAGAACAACAAAATTTCAACGTTTAGCTCAAAGCGCACTATTTGGGTGTGATGTAAAATCTTCTCTATTCCAGACCGATGATTTCCACTACGTTGGATGAAAAGGAGATAGTAAGAAATATTACTGAAGATTTTTCAACTCCAAATGTTTTAACGTCTCCGTAAAAAGGATATTCACCTATAAATTCAAGAAAGAATTATCATTATTGTGTTTATGATAGGCAGGGACGTGGCAACCACATGCTGAGCATTTTACTGCCAAAAAAGCATAATGCGAAGGCATACGAAAAAGCGGATTACATGGGAACCGACTACCCACGTGTGCCATGCACTTCCTGCCAGCAACAATCCAGGAACATGATACTGCCATACATGTCACGAAGAAAATTTGCGACTTGGCTCCCCTTAATCTCATAACATCCATTTACACTTGACAGCATAACATACAGCAGCAGTAGCTTTTCTGCATCGCTTCGAAGCACATGAGTTCAACCTCGTCTCTTTTCTCCTATCAGGCCCCAAAATCCTTCAATTACAGTCTGAAGGCTTACAACAGGAAAATACGACCTGTGTAGCTGACAGTTCTGACTTTTGCTTACGGAACACCTTTCAAAATGTATCTTTCTTTTAAAAGACGTGAATTTTTTAATTTCTTCAGTGGGACCTCAATCGCAAGGACTTTCTGAGACTGCTCAAGCTTTCGGATTACATCCCACAGCTACGCGTGACCAGTAGTACACCGACTGGGTCAGCCTACCACCACATGAAAAATTAACCCTAACATCCCGATAGTCAATAGGTCAGAAAGCCCTAAATACTTGCTAAAAACACTCGTTAGTCGACTAGTGGCGAAGAAGCTAGGCAGTTAACCTGGTAGCCAAAAACCTTAATTTTCCCTCTTAAGACGCAGAAGACAGACTTACACAAAACCATGGGATTCTGTTGCTTAATCACATGGGCTGTTAACGATATATGGAAGGCAGCTGTGATTTACGTCTCCTATTGCCCATTTGTCTGGAAATCTGATTGTTACGGCTCCCGTTCAGCAACACTAGTGGAGGTCAAAACATAACGGGTATTCCAAGGACAATCCCAAACCGCCTCCTTCATCCCGTGTATCTTAATGTTGGTCAAACCACCTGTAAAACAGAAAAAAAAATAATCCGGAAACGACCGTCATTTCGGTTTGGATACAGCTTGATGAAGTTCAGGAAAGTTCCACACGGAATGATGCAGTGAGGCTCAAGGCAAGGTTTGGGTTGGGGGTAGTGCAAACGTGGAAGACCGAAGTGTAGCATACTCTACTGTGTGACAAACGCATTTATACGCAAACCATTCTTGAAATACAGCGCATGTAGCGATGAAAATTCGTTGGCAATAACACAATTATTACCATGGACAAAGTAAACGTTCTAGTTGCAATCATCCCAGACACTACCACTAACTTAACCGTCATACATAATTAATTCTTGTTAAGTATATTATTATAGTCTTCATAGAAGAATTACAAGCCTTCCTTAGAATAAGGTATGGCATTTAAGGAACCACTTAGACTGCGTGATACATCTCGGCACTCTTCGGTATCTATGGGCTGGACTCAAAAGTCCTTCAAGGGGGAAGTAGCAGTAAGTTAGAATTCAAGGGTTAATAGACCCAAGGTTATGAAATCATGAAACTTGTGAGACGAATTACGAAGGATTTCCCCTGGAGAACGCGCACTTTGTTTAAACGTCCACAATACCACTGTACTTATGGAGAGTGAGGCAAAATGCTGTGGAAGTGGAGATTTAATGCAACATTTTACCTAAAATTCTACCTAGGCCTTATACTACTTTCACCGATAAATTCGTCGCATCGGCTGCAGATTTTCTTCCGGCACTTGATACTTTAATTCACATTGCCTATGAGGTAGAAGCACATTGGATGGATATAAGTTTCACGTTTTCACAACTTAGAAAACATCTAGTTGGATCAGGCTTTTTCATAGATATGCTTTCTGTAAATACTTGTACAATAAGGGCAAGGAAATTAAATGAACGCCGAAATAAGACTAGTTTAGCAGCATAAAGAGGGCTTTAAACGTCGTAACTGGGGTGACATTTCATCAGAATACCCTTCCCACCCACATCACTCTTCCCCCGTATTCTCTGTACAAGCAGCTGCTTTACCGCGCACCACTGGTGGTGGTAACTCCATGTTAAACAACAAGCATCTACACTACTTAAGAGATGCAATCACCTCAAAAATTATTCAACATACGACATGACTTCGAAAACGCATAACCTAATCATTCATTCCTCTCAACCATACTTGGTAGCGAAGCTGCCAATCGCAGACGGCATTTAAAACTAAAAGTGTAAGGCTAAGCGTGTAGAGTTTCGTTTTAAAATGTTGAATATATCAGATCTTCATACATTTAACAGCATGAATCAGCCGTTTTGGCTTTGGAACAAATTAGTCCTTGGGACATATTTCAGATTGAGTTTTCAAGAAGTGACCCTCTAGGTCACAGCGCTACATTCACAGTTCATTTCATCTATCCGCTGCAACTGTCACGTGTTACCATTATAAGTTATCCAGGTAGTTTCACTCTTCACAAACTATCCATTTATTGAACTTATAAGAGACCTATTAACAAAATGAACAACTAAATCCTCTTTATTGAACTGTTCGTATGTGGGTGTCTCGAATGAATGACATTGCATATCCATGGATTCTTTTTCTTCTTTCTCAGAAGTCATGGTATGATGAAATCGCAAGGTTTCATTCTCTATAGGTGACTCGTCCAATCATCTGTTCATTTTATATAGGTTCGAACGGCACTTAAGGTGAACCACTTGAGAGTGCATACGTTTGGCAGAACAAAAGTGAATTATGAAGCATATGCATATGAATATTCATTCAGTACGCTCTTTGATGCACTCATAAACGAGCATCTCTTGCAAGAAAATGGTACTGTGGTCGACTACGCACCTCTACACGGAAGAAGTGACAAAATCCTTACCAATTTTAGGGGCTGACAAGACATATTACTTAATTCCAAGTCAGTTAGCAATCCCCATAATGTAATAAGCCTGACAAAATTAGCGACTATGTCCTCTTTCGTTGCTAGCGCTGATTGTCTCCTGTTTCGTGAAAACATTTCTAAGTTTTGTACAAAAAAGGGAGAGTTAAAACACAACATCCGACTCCATGACTTCGGAGACCAATGCTGAAAATATCACTTTAATCTCAGACCACGAAAAATATCGTCGGCTGCAATTATAAGTCGCCCAGAGAATAAACGTTTTAAACTCAAAATCCCACATCATCATTCGCATAGTAATCAGTGAGAGAATCCACCTCACCCCAGATTGCCGAAAACTAGTAGATAACACACTTACTTCTGTCCACTCCTTTCAACAGCAGCCAGACTTTGCAGTCTTATGCAATATATCCTCATTTGTAATTCAACGCGGTACTAAACGACAAATAAAAGTGGCCAAACACTGAATTTTGGCAACAAATCGACTTCCAGATGCTTTCCAGTCTGGATTATGCTACTTCACACTCTATTCTCTGATCCCAACCCAAAGTAGTTCTCAAACTAATTGCTACATCTTGAGAGCTTTAGCATAACTCGTAAACAGTCCTGTGCTGAGACGTTCGTGCCTTTCAGGTGGGTTACCGCGGTTCACCAACTCTTAATATTCGCCTGGCGTGACTCAGCAAGTCGGCTTTGAAATGCCATCGTTTACCACACGACGTGCGACACTTCACACAAACAGTAGTTGGATTGCATTCTGTAGTGCTTGAATGTGTTGGGCGTGCAAAGAGCGCGAGTCACTAGGTGAATTGACTTACTTGGCGAGATTGTTGCGTTCGTTAGACAGACGGTGTCATTCAAGGGCAGAAGCAAGGCTAATGCAGTGCCACAACCTACCCTGTCACCTCTCGACTTACCACACCAGAATAAACAGATATGTTACATTCACAAATTATTCGTCTTTGGAATTCTTGATGAGTGGGAAGTGTTAGCTGTTAAGGCATCGATTGGTCACGCATTTCGATTCATCATTTCATATGATGTGAATTACATATCTTTGCTCCGAACGGCTTTTTAAAAAGCTTTAGATTCAGACTGCATTGCTCGCATTGCTACTTTCTTCCTCGATATTGCTTGAAAATCGGAAATTTTGTGGAGATTTTGCATAAAACCATACTTTTTTCTCTTCAATATGTATGCCTCAATTCTATATTGGATTGTCCATTTGATAAAGCATATAGGTAAACCATTGGAAGGTGATTATTGCTCACACTTCTCTACACGGCTCTGGAGGAATCGTTAGAGACTTCATGAACTGTTATCACGTCTTGTCCTGGTTGCCGAAACCGTTGATCTAACCCCATCCTACTGTAACAAACAATACACGTTGAGGTGGGCGATGTCTCAGCATGTGCAATACACGTCCAAGCCACTTCAGTTGGTCAAGGTTCAAAACCCCAGTGCTTGACTTGCTCATACGGCGATTCCACCAGAGGCAAGCACTCCTAAGACGACAATTAGGGTCAAAAACCTAGCTCTTCAAATCTTCAGCATTGTAATAAGGTGGGGCGGATTGTATTGCATTCTAGTCGTCGTTGAATAGTTAGTCAGGCGCCTCACCGGAGCCAGGAATTGCGAAGTTTGAAAAATGGTCAGCGGGTTTTTTATACCCTGATAGTGACTGGGCGACCACCCTATTCTCTCAATGCAAATTCTCAAGTGGATGGAGTGGTCAGCGCATTACATCACTTCATTCGCCAACCTTAGACTAGGAGTCACTACATATCTGTCCTAAAGTATTATCTTACGTTCTGCAGCCAAACACATCCAGGTTTCTGCCGAAGACGTTCGGTAGGGTGAGTTTTGTCACCATCTTTGTCTAACAAAATGATATCTGCAAACTTCTGAGGACAACTGTGTGAAGGACCTTATGTTCCTGTTACTTCATGTAGAGGGCTGTGATTAGCATTACATGTTCAGCACCCCCTTCACTGTCAGACATTGCCACAACACCTCTGTCAACACAGTCGAATGCGTTTCTAAGTCAATAAATAAAACAAGTATCGGAGGCTGTTAAATATGCGTGAGTCCCAAAACCTGTTGATGAATGACAATCTTCTCGATACATCCAGATTTGAAACTTGGCCGGTTTTCGTGAATTTGTTTGCAGACGATGTATAGCTATGGATCCTAGGACTCTCTGGACATCATGTCAATTAAACTAGTCTCCCTATGGTCACTGAGTTGCATTATTATTAGTATTATTATTACTGACACTTATTATTGCTAACCGTTGCGTTACTTTTTGCTCTGAGATTATAGAATAAATTTATCATCCCTTGGGACATACCTTGACATAATTTTATGAAAAGCACAAGACTCAGTCGCCACACTCCATATTGATAGCGGGTTGGATACAGCTTTCCCAAATTCAAAGACAGTTGAAGGACCGACATCTACGTCCCATTCAGGTTCAGGCTGGATGTTGGGCAACTGAAGCGTTGCTGAGAGCTAGTTGAACTGTGCTTCAAAGTGTTCTGTTCAACGTTCTAGCCTCTTGTCCCTGGGGGTTATCAGCTTTCCATCCTTTCGGGTGATGGCCTCACTAACCATCATCTTGTCGGTATCCTTAATAAGCCTAAATAGTTGCCGTGTGTTACCCAATGCTGATACCTTCTCTGTCTCTCTCTTTTACGTAGCCCACCACTCCTCTCGATCGATGCGATCTCGACAACTTACGTCTGTGTTGTTTTCGCTCTTCACTGTGGTCAGAGCAAGCCGAAATCAGTCTTCTCGCATGACTGCACTGGGACTGACCAACTAGCTAAAGGTCGTCCGGTTGACTTGGAGTATGCAGGTGATATTATCTCACTAGGCGAAGACGCTGAAAAAATACGGGGTCTTTTTAACGCGTTAAGCAGAAATCTGAATATGTTTGACGTGCGTTTCGCACCTGCTAATTGTCAGATAATGATCCAAGACGGGTGTGCTGCAAGTACTCCCAGTTTACTTATTGAGAGTGAAGCCGTTGAATGTATCGACCAGTTCACCTACCTCGGAAGTTGCATCAGCCCAAATAGGCTGGTTGCTAACAAAATCTGAGGTTGGGTAGAGAGGACCCGTTCGGCATTCTCCAATGTGGGTAATCTATGGCCCCACTGGTGAGATATTCGACTATCTGTCAAAGGACGAGTAAACTACACTGCAGTTCGTTCTATCCTGTTACGCGGCTGTAAGGCATGGCAAAATAATCATACTCAAAAGGCTTCGTGTGACAGGCCTCAAGCAGATGTCCGATGGGCTCTGCGGTCACACAAATCTCTTTCAGGTACCTTAAGAAGAAATAGCCTTCCACGGTGTGGGCAGCCGGGAAGTGTCAACCGCCCTCACAACTCTGTCAGCACTCAAGTTTCTTCTGACTGCTATCCATCTCCTCCATCATTACCTTCTAATCTTCCTTCACGTCTCTTAATTAATGATGCTGCATCATCTTCAATTTCTCCTACCTCTGCAGCCTTCGACAACGATCTGAGTCCACAGAACAGCATCCCTGGTCTCCTTAAACCACGCTCCAAATTACATATTGGAGCCTTCAATGTCCGCACCCTCCGTCAAATTGGTCAACAGGCTTCGTTAGCAAAGACTCTAGCAACTCGGGCCATGGATGTGTGCTGTGTTTGTGAGACACGCATACAGGACCCAACCTTCTGATGAATCCGCAAAATTCACCCTTCGAGTTTCTGGAGATTCGATAGCTAGCTCTCGTGGTCTTGCAGGTGTAGGTATAGCATTAAGCACCAGGGCAGAAAACTCACTACTAGACTGGATCCCAGTTGATAGTCGCCTCTGCGCTATGAGGCTGAACGGCACAGTGAGAACTAAAAGGAATAGTGAGACTCGCCGTTGTCTCTTTGTAATCTCTGCTTACGCACCCACTGACTGCAGTTCGGATGAAGTGAAGGACGAGTTCTACCATAAACTGTCTAACCTCCTCTCGAAAGCCAAACGTTCGGACGTAGTGGTTGTTGCAGGTGACCTCAACGCACAGGTGGGTAGACTGAGTGAGGCAGAAAGGCACTTAGGTGGCACTTTCGGAATCCCAGCTGAACGTACAGATAACGGTGATCGCCTATTACAACTATGCTCAGATAACCGCCTATTTTTAGCCAGCACAAATTTCAGACATAAAGAAAGGCACTGTCTGACCTGGCGTCCACCGAGCTCGACTCAGCGATGGACACAGATAGACCACATTGCTATTAGTCATCGCTGGAGAGGATCGGTGGAAGACTGCCGCTCCTTCTGGAGTACGTGTTTGGACAGCGATCATGCGTTGGTCCGAGCACGTATATGCCTGCGTCTCAATGGACGTAGAAAAAATTTGGCAACAAAACCACTACGAGTTCTGCTGGACAACGAAAACACCAAAGCCGTGTTCAGTGAGAAGTTGGCTAGGCAGTTATCGGAACAAAAGACTGTCACTCATCCAGAAGAAGCTTGGTGCCATCTTCAGTCTAAAGCAGCACTGGAGACTGTAGCCGACTCCAAATAATGGCTAAAAAGAGCCAGTGGATATCAGCAGCTTCTTCCAAACTAATGGATGCACGTGAATGCATCCCTGCAGGCTCTGAGTACAATGAAGAGCGAGCGCAACTTAAAAATAACTGACGAAAAGTCTGCGCAACGATCGTGAACAGTGGTGGGCAGCAAAGGCTAAAGAGATGGAAAAGGCAGCGGCGATCGGTAACAGTAGACAGTTATTTAGACTTATTAAGGAGACTGGGGGGAAATGGTCAACAACAGTTAGTGAGGTTATAGCGGAGAAGGACGGATCTGCGATTCACTCGCAGGGAAGGCGACTGGGACGATGGGCAGAACACTTTGAGGAACAGTTTAACTGGCCTCCAGCCACCATTGCGCTGCCCGCTATCCAGTCGGACCCTGAATGGGACATAGAGACAGGCCCCCCAACACTAGAAGAAGTTGAGAAAGCGGTAGGTAGCCTGAAACGGGAAGGGCAGCAGGACCAGACGGACTACCTGCTGAGGTATACAAGAATGGTGGTAGAGTTCTCTTAGTCAGGCTAACGGAAGTGTTAGCCAGTATATGGGAATCAAATACGATCCCCTCCGACTGGTCTAAGTCACTGATCATCCCAGTCTTCAAGAAAGGCGAGAAGTCCTCTTGTGATAACCACAGAGGAATCAGCCTGACAAACATAGTGTCTAAGATCCTAAGTTCTATAATTCTCCGACGCCTGAGTGGAGCTCGGGAACAGCAAGCCCGAGAAAACCAGGCAGGCTTTAGACCTGGCCGTGGATGTATCGACCAAATATTCACACTGCGCCAGGTCCTGGAACATAGGCATGCTTACAGACGCCCGACAATAGCTGTATTTCTCGACCTGAAGGCGGCATTTGACTCCGTTGATCGAGAAGTCTTATGGCAATGTCTGTCACTGAAAGGCGTGCCTAGTAAGTACATCACCTTATTGAAAGCTCTCTACTCGAACACTTGTGGGCATGTTAGAGCCTATGGTGAGTTGTCCAGGGAGCTATACTCATCAAGTGGTGTCCGTCAAGGATGCCCACTATCCCCATTCTTATTTAATTTTATCATAGATATTCTTATGGAGGTTTCCCTCTCGTCACCTAATTACACAGACGTTGACCGAATCACAGGTGAATTTTCCTTAGATCTAGAATATGCAGATGACATAGTCCTGTTAGGTGAAGACGCTGACAAGATGCAGAGTCTTCTGAACACTTTGAGTGGGAATTTGAGAATGTTTGGGATGCGATTTTCACCACCCAAATGCAAATTTTTGCTCCAGGACTGGTCTTCAGCGGTACCGCGGTTAACAATAGAGAGTGAAGTGGTTGAGTGTGTTGACCACTTCACTTACCTGGGAAGTAGGATCAACCCGGTGGGTTAGTTGCCGATGAGATTTCTGCACGGATACAAAAGGCTCGATTGGCTTTTGCCAATTTGCGCCACCTATGGCGCCGCCGTGATATTCGTTTGTCTATTAAGGGTCGCGTGTACTGCACAGCAGTCCGCTCTGTTCTACTGTATGGCTGTGAAACATGGCCATTGAAAGTGGAAGATATGAGAAGGCTTCAGGTGTTTGTTGCCTTCGTAGTATAGGACGTATTCCGTGGTGTCACCATGTGAGTAATGCAGAAGTTAGGTGTAGAGTTTTGGGGAGAAGAGGTAAGTCAGTTGACGAGGTTGTGAACCTTCATCGACTGAGATGGTTGGGACACGTACTACATATGTTCAGTCACCGATTGCCTCGTCACACAATGTTGGCTGAGGTGGGTCCAGGCTGGAAAAAGGCCCGGGGTGGCCAGACTAAAACATGGCACCAGTGTGTGAAGTTGTTGACTGTTGGTTTGAGGTGTGTGGGGCGATGCAGACTAAGTAGTTGGGGTCCGCGGGACAAGAGCAACCAGTGGTTGGAGACTCTAGGTGATATGGCTCAGAACCGATGTCAGTGGTGCGGATGTATACACACATTATCCTCATCTTAACAACGCTATACCGAATCTCACTATTTTGTCACTCCTCTTTTCTTTCTTCTCGTACTTTATATTTCTTTTGACTGCATTCACTTATCTTCATCCTTCACCTCACTACCTTTTTACTTGATGTGCTGATATGAGGTGTGGCAACTCGGACCGTTACGCAGTAATGCCTGGTCCTATGTTGATAATGATTGATTGGTTGAAGGCATGGCCCATAAAATTAGAAGACATGAAGCGATTGTGGGGTTTTGATCACAGATGTCTTTGTAGCATTCCTCGCGTTTGGTGGAATCACTATGTGAGCACTGCTGAGGTCAGGTGAGGGGTAGTAGGCAAGTGAGACGAGTCGATTGATGAGGTTGTTAACCTTAGTCGACTGGGATGGCTTTGACATGTACTGCGCATGCCAAGCTACCACCTGTGTCGATGTGCCATGCTAGAGGAAGTTGGAGTAGCTTAGAAGAGGACTCAGGGTGGTCAGACCAAGATATGGTACCAGTTGATGAAGTGTCTGACTGTTGGTTTAAGTCGTGTAGGAAGATGTAGACTGTCTGTCTGATTTCCGAGGACTCTTCGTGAAATGGCTGAAAATTAGTCATAATGACGCAGATATATTCACGACTTGATATCTTCTGAAGCTTGATTATTCACAGCCAACAGACCGATAGCTGCTACCTTGACGTGTTGGTCGATCTTGTATACCACGGCTAACAAACGAGCTGTGCTGGTGGGACTTGTTCCCTCAAGGTCCTACCATACCAGAAAGGTCTATTAGATAGTGACTAGACAAAAAGCAGTTACTCTTACCTTTGACATGTTTTCAAACAAAGAAATGATGCATCATGATGGCTTATATCACTCACCAATGGTTAAGGGCGATCCAAAACCACACCTTCCAAAATAAAGGCGAATTTTTGTGGCATCGAAAAGTCCGAATGCTCCAAATTACACGTTGGAGCCTTCAATGTCCGCACCCTCCGTCAAATTGGCCAACAAGCTTCATCAACCAAAACTCTACCAACTCGGGTGATGAATGTTTGCTGTGTTTGTGAGACACGCATGCAGGAGCCAAGTGCAGTTATTCGCTCAACCTCTCCCGGTCAATATTACGAATCCTCAAAATTTACCCTTCGAGTTTCTGGAGATTCGATGATCAGTTCTCACGGTTTTGCAGGTGTAGGTAAAGCATTGAGCACTAGGACAAATAGTGCAGTACTCGAATGGATTCCAGTTGACACTCGCTTACGCGCTGTTCAATGAGTGGTCCTTTTACGTGCAGACGCTGACAAGATGCAGAGTTCTGGACAGTTTGAGTGGCAATTTGAGTATGGTTGGCATGTTTCTTGACACTCGAAGAAGACAAAAAGCGTTAGTGAAACTCGCCGGTCTCTTCATATTCTATGTTCACCCACTGACTGCAGTTTGGATGAAGTGGAGGACGAGTTCTACTGAAAACTGTCTAGCCTCCTTCTGAAAACTAAACGTTCAGGTGTGGTTGTTGTTGCCGGTGATTTCAATGCACAAATGGGTAGTCTAAGTCAGACAAAAAGGCATCTAGGTGGCACTTTCAGAATCTCAGCTGAACGAACAGATAACGGTGATCGCTTACTACAACTGTGCTCAGATAATTGTTTACTTCTAACTAGCACAAACTTAAGACATAAAGAAAGGCATTGTCTGACATGGCGTCCACTGAGCTAAACTCACCGATGGACAAAGATAGACCACATTGCTATCAGTCATCGCTGGAGAGGGTTGGTGGAAGACTGTCGCTCTTTCTGGAGCACATGTTTGGATAGCGACTACAAGTTTTTTGAGCACATATATGTCTCCATCTGAATGAACGTTAAAAGACTCCAGCAAAGAGACCATTACGAGTCCAGCTCGCACTGAGAGCACTAAGGCCGCTTTCAGTAAGAAACCGGTTAGGCAGTTATTGGAACAGAACACTACCACTCATCCAGAAGGTTGGTGCCTTCTCCAGTCTGCTGTAAAAGCAACGTTGAAGACCGTAGCCGACTCTCAGACAGTGATTAAAAAGAGCCAGTGGATATCAGCAGCTTCTTTTAAACTAATGGATGCACGTGAGCGCATCCCTGCAGGGTCTGAATACAATGAGGAGCAAACGCAACTCAAATGTAGACTGACAAAATGTCTACCCAATGACCGCGAACAGTGGTGGGCAACGAAGGCTAAAAAGATGAAAAAGGCAGTGGTGATTGGTAACAGTAGACAATTATTTAAACTTATTGAGGAAACCGGGGCGAAAAAGTCAACAGTTAGTGAAACTTTAGCAGAGAAGGATGGGTCTGCGACTCACTTCCAGCGGAGACGACTGGAATGATGGGTGAAACACTTCGAAGAACAGTTCAACTGGCCTCCAACTACTACTGCGTTGTGCGCTATGCAGTCGGATCCCGAACGGAACATTAAGATATGATCCTCAACACTAGCAGAAGTCAAGAAAGCAGTAGGTAACTTGGAACGAGGAAGGGCAGCAGGTCCAGATGGACTAGTTTCTGACGTGTAAATGGACGGTGGCAGAGTGATTTTAGTCATGTTAGCTGAAGTATGAATAGGTGCATGGGAGTCAAATATGACCTCCTCTAAGTGGTTTGAATCACTGATTATCCAAGTCTTCAAGAAGGACGAGAAGTCCTCTTGTGATAACTACAGAGGAATCAGCCTGACGAACATAGTGTATAAGATTCTAGGTTCTATGATCATCAGACGCTTGAGTGCAGCTGAGGAACAGCAAACCAGAGAAAATCAGGCTAGCCTAAGACCTGATCATGGGTGTATCGAGTAAATATTCACACTGCGCCAGGTTCTGGAACACAGACACGCTTACCGACGCTTAACAATAGCTGCGTTTCTCGACTTGAAGGCCGTATTCGACTCCGTCGGTCGAGAAGTCTTATGTCAATGTCTCTCACTGAAAGAGGTACCGAGTAAGTACACCACCTTATTAAAGGCTCTCTACTCGAACAATTTGTGTGCATGTTAGAGCCTATGGTGAAATATCGGGTGAGATGTGTACGTCGATTGGTGTCCGTCAAGTATGACCACTCTCTCCATCCCTATTCAATTTTATCATAGATGTTCTTATGGAGGTCTTCTTATCGTTATCTGACTACACACGGATTGACCCAATTACAGGAGAATTTTCGGTTGACCTAGAATATGCAGGTGACATAGTCCTGTTAGGTAAAGACGCTGATAAGATACAGTCTTCTGGACACTGAGTGGCAATTTGAGAATGTCTGAGATGCGTCTCTCGCCACCCAAATGTAACTTGTTACTCTGGGACTGGTCTTCAACGATGCTCTGACCAACAACAGGGAGTGAATTGGTTGAGTGCGTTGAACACTTCACTTACCTGGGAAGCCGGAGCAGCCCTGATTGATGGATGGGTCAGTGACCGTTGAAATTTCAGCACGGATGCGAAAGGCTCAATTGACTCTTACCAACTTACGCCATCTGTGGTGCCGCCTCAATATCCGATTGTCTATTAAAGGTACAGTGCACTGTGATACAGTCTGCTCAGTTCTGCTTTATGGCTATGAATCGTGGTTATTAAAGGTAGAATATGTGAGAATGCTTCAGGTGCTTGATCACCACTACCTTCGTAGCATAGGGTGTGTTTCATGATATCACCACGCGAGTAACTCTGAAGTTAGACGTAGAGTTTTAGGGAGGAGAGGAAAGTCAGTTGATGCGGTTGTGAACCTTCATCTACTGAGGTGTTACGTATGTCCAGCCACCGTTTGCCTGGTAGCACAATGTTAGCTGAAGTAGATTCGGTCTGGAAAAAGGCTCGAAGTGACCACATTGAAACATGGCATCAATGCATGACTGTTGGTTTGAGCCTTGTGGGGCGATGCAGTCTAGCCGGTTGGGGTCCTTGGGAAAAGCGAAATCAGTGGTTGGCGACTTTGGCTGATATCGCTCAGAACAGATATCAGTGGTGCGGATGCATACACACATTATCATCGTCTTAACCGTTATACTTAATCTCACTATCTTCTAATTCTTCTTTCTTGTCTTCTAATCGTTTCTGCGTCTACTTCCTTTGACCGATTTTTATATCTCCGTCTTCCATTCCTATTGGCTTGTTACTTGATGTGCTACTATGAGGTATGGTAACTTGGGCCGTTACCCAGTAATGCCAGGTCCTATGTTGATAGTGATGGTGATGATGACTATTCACATTAGCCGTTATCCTCATACTGTTTAGTCTGTCACACTACTTTATCTTCTTTGATATCACACGTTTTCGTTCCGCCTGTTCTTTTTGTACTACTGGGAAGTGTGGCAAGTTGAGCTGACCCACCTATATGCAAGGTTCTACGTTCCTTTTGTCAGTCAGTCAGTCAGTCAGTCAGTCAGTCAGTCAGTCAGTCAGTCAGTCAGTCAGTCAGTCAGTCAGTCAGTCAGTCAGTCAGTCAGTCAGTCAGTCAGTCAGTTAGTCAGTCAGTCAGTCACTGGGTGAAATGTTCCTTAGATGCTCACTTAGCCTTATACTTAATGACCGGTTACTTGATTTAACCATCAGAAGCGGAGTACCTTGCGTCTTTTGGCGTTTCAATATCTTGACATAATTTATACTATTCGACCCTACTGTCTACAAAAAACAAAAAGTTTGCTTTCAGATTCTAGCATAATCACATTATTGTAACCTTCTAAATGAATGGTTACATTATATTCTGAATTGCTGTTTTGAATATAATTGAAATTCTCATTCCTGTTGTTATCATATTTCAAGTACTGTTGTATCCATCATTTTCTAAGTCAGGTAGGAATTCAGCATTTTGAACCACTATTTTTGCAGGTATTATCAGTTGAGTGGTTGAAACCGGAAAGCCAAACTGACTTGCTGTCTCATATTTTATTAGTGTAACTAAATCTCATTGGTTTCATGGCGGATTTCATCAGTTCATTCTCCACAAACCAAACAATAAAATTTCACTGTTTGGTTGAAATTTCTGTCCAACTGTAATCACATATTTGAATGTTTGTCTGAAGTGCACACATTTTTGCTACTGTTGCAGATATCCTCCTGGAGTTAACGACTTGCAATGGGAGATCTTAATCTTCTGAAACCGTATGTTGTTTTCGAGCAGTTGTTTGAACAAAAGGTCCGGATAGAAGATAGGAATTGTCTCGACTTTGCCGATATAGATGTGGCTGCTGGTGTTTTGACATCTTGTCATGGTTCGGCATTGGTTAAGGTCGGGAAAACTCAGGTGATTGCAGGTGTAAAGGTAAATCAAAACTTTTGATCTCAACAATTTTAGGTTAAGGTTATTCCTGAAAGCGGAAACTCAGGAAGTATCATATGCAATGTCGAGTACGCTGGTTTGTGCCATCGAGGTTCACGTTTGAACGCTTCCCAACCTAAGTACTCACAGTGGCTCTCTTCCACAATTCAACGACTGTTGAATGATTTTGCATTCCCATCTGTTGAAAATCAGCTAAATATATACCCAATTACTGGCAATGCAAACAATTCTGTACCTATTGCTTCATATGCTGTAAAGCTTGATATTTTCATTCTACATGATGATGGATGCTTATTGGATGCTTGTGTTCCGGCTGCACTTGTCAGTCTTTCAACAGCTAGTTGGACCAAGTTATATGCAGTTACTGACGAACGAGCTGCAGGTTCATATTTAGACTGTTATAAACCTGGCCCATTGAAGGAGAAGAAATCTTTAGCAGTGAATGAATGGCCTGTTTCATTGTCTTTCTGTTTTATCCCGGGGCCGGTCGCCAGTAGGAAATCTAAAGTTGTTCCTATTATTGCTCAACCTACGAAAAGAGAGTTGGATATCTGGGACACAGATGCTGGTCCAGTTCACATAACAGTCTCATCGGGTGGTGATATAATAGACTTTACAATGGTCAATGCATTTTTGACAGGTCTTTGGGACACTTTGATTCTATCGAAAAGCAGTGATAGTGATTCTGTCAGCATCTGGAATGTCTTATTTGATTCTGCGACTTCTCACGCTCAGAGAGTGCGTCAAGTAATCCGAAAGGCAGTTAACTAGTCTCTGCTTTTCACTATAGATGTAAGAAATAAATTATTATTAATTTTCAATTCATTTTTACTTTTATCGTTTCATAAATTGATTTTTTTATTGTCCGCTGTTTACATTTGGTTTCTAGCTTAGTCATTAGACATCCATCTGTTTCACTTTGTTGGCCCATGGATTTTTAATTCTCTGAAAATATGTTATCTTCATTGCTTTAAAGTATGATGATGTACTGCATCCAAGTCTAGATTCTTGCTGATTACTCGAGTCGGAGGGTGATTTCATTGTACTGCTCCAGTTGATTTGATCTGGCATGTGTTGTATGACCAGAATCAACGTCTACATTTTACCTGCAAATAATTGATATCGGCCTTTCAAGTCCTAGCAAAGTTAGAGGAGTTTTACCAAAGCAACAAAGATCTTCATGTAATCATTATTAAGAAATTAAAGTGACCAACTTCATCCCTAAAAATTAAGGGTTGCATAACTTTTATTACTAGCTGAGGCTTCAAGCAATAATCCTAGGAGAAACAAGCAGTTTTTGAACCTTGTTAAGGTTGTGCCGATGTAGGTTTTACATTGATATCTGTTCCTCACTGTGCCAAGTACTGGTTACATAGTGCAGTTGAAATGATTCTCGCGGCTCACTGCATAGTATAGATTGGAATGCCACTCAGATAGTCAGCACCAGGTTTCTTGCCACTAGTGGTTTCAGTTAGCTGGGTTAACTTCCGGTTATTATCAGGTGTTCCTGTTTATGTTTAGCTCGATCTCCACTTCTGGCCACTTAGTTTGACGATTCCCGCCCAAAAAATGTAGTTTTTCACGAAAAGAACGAAAATATCGTCGATTTGAAAACACCATATGACATTAAGAAGTTCAAAGAAACTGGTAAATATCCAGTGTTTGCGAGGGAGACGTTCTTCCAAACAGCAATGGGCAAATTAGTGTAGTCAATTGTCCTTCAACCTAGTTTTATTAGATATCCATGTGTCGTGTTATGGACAACTAATCTACTTATATCTAGCAGTGTAATTTCATTTATTAGCCACCTAAATGTGAAATAAGTCTGTTACGAATCACTAATTAAACACATGCTACGAAATGTGAATCAGTTCTATACACACCTCATCATTTCTCTTAGTCAAGGTCGTGTAACAGTTAGAGGGTACCTGATAGAATGTCGAGTTGTTAACTAAAAATAGGCAGTGTGCACATAACTTTAAGCAATGTCCCTTTTAAATGAAATATATTTGTAAAATCCTAATGTGGAAATCGCTTCTTCAGAGAATAAAACCTGTACAAGTCATCGAACGATAAGATAGAAAATAGTAACAAATCAGACCACATTGTTCATCCATGATGATAATATGGATATCAATGCCATTGTTGTCAGTTATTAGTCTGTGTGGTCAAGGTGAAGATGTGAATGGGTACGAATGTGGGGGAAATATACTGTGGATGACGAATTTGGTCTGTTCGTATGTAGGTTTGTCAGGATTATTGTGTGGACGTGTTATTTTCAGATATACTCTCCAAGTTGATTGATAGTTAAGCCTTCCTCTATGTTGCGTGCATTAGGATTCAACATAATGCGCGTTCTGGATTCCCATGCTAGCCACAACTAAGTAAATTGTCATAATGTGAAATGCCTCAGCTATCCGTCCTTCCTCGTAATTTAATAAACCTTTCCGATGGTTAGTTTTTAGATTTTCAATGTCAATTTTGTGACTGTGATAGATGGCATGAACAGCGATTGCCGACTTGATTTTTAAATTCTCTAATTCTACAGAATTACTTGGCGGTCGTTTTGTGTAACTTGCATTTTCTGTAGCACGAATGAGGATCCCGGACGACGATTTCTCAATATAATAAGCAGCTCAACCGACACAACAATCTAATTTTTAGACAGTTCTGTGTGGATCTAAAAGGAATTCTATCTTTTAAGTGAACTATAGTATCCCTGAGAGTGTTGCTTGTCTTATAGAAGGTTGTTTTCCTGTGTTTTCGTAAAGTCCTTTATAGTTCTTCAGTTATGCCATGGCTGAATGGTGGAACTATTGTGCTAATCCAGGAGTCATCATTTGAATTCCCTCACAGGAATGCTGTAGTCTACTTAAAAGATAGAATTCCTTTTAGATCCACACAGAACTGTCTAAAAATTAGATTGTTGTGTCGGTTGAGCTGCTTATTATATTGAGAAATCGTCGTCCGGGATCCTCATTCGTGCTACAGAAAATGCAAGTTACACAAAACGACCGCCAAGTAATTCTGTAGAATTAGAGAATTTAAAAATCAAGTCGGCAATCGCTGTTCATGCCATCTATCACAGTCACAAAATTGACATTGAAAATCTAAAAACTAACCATCGGAAAGGTTTATTAAATTACGAGGAAGGACGGATAGCTGAGGCATTTCACATTATGACAATTTACTTAGTTGTGGCTAGCATGGGAATCCAGAACGCGCATTATGTTGAATCCTAATGCACGCAACATAGAGGAAGGCTTAACTATCAAATCAACTTGGAGAGTATATCTGAAAATAACACGTCACACACAATAATCCTGACAAACCTACATACGAACAGACCAAATTCGTCATCCACAGTATATTTCCCCCACATTCGTACCCATTCACATCTTCACCTTGACCACACAGACTAATAACTGACAACATGGCATTGATATCCATATTATCATCATGGATGAACAATGTGGTCTGATTTGTTACCATTTTCGGATCTCGCATGCATGCTTCAGAGACACAACAAACATCACTTGCCATTATTTAGTAGTCTTAGTTAAACCTCCTTTTTGACTAATCTGCATCAACGTGTATGTCTAAATGTTACAATCCAAAATCAGTCAGAATCAACATAAAACTAGGGATTACTGCGTAACGGTCCAAAATGCCACACCTCACATCAGCACATCAAGTAACAAAGTAGTAAGGTGAAAGATGAAGAAACGTAGAAAACTCGGTCAGGTGCTGCACAAAGTAGTAAAAGAGGGGAAGGATGAATCAAAAAATGCTAAATTCAGTATAGTGGTAAAGGTGAAGTTAAGCGTGGGTACATCTGCGCCTGTTAGTCTTTGTTAATCCATGCAGAAGATATCTACGTGGAGACCTAGGTTCTTGAACATGACCGAAGGTGCCGATACTACTTGCTAAGGTCAGGAGTTTCAGTCGTTGACCACACGATCAAAGAAACGCAGATTCACGCTAAGTTGATTCGATCACAGTTTGTGGGTTTTTTTGTGATGGTCTCAGAGATTATCAGTCCTGGCAAGAAGAAAAACGTATGACATATCAGTACCGAAGTCATTATGAAGGATACGGAATGCCACTAGAGGTCACCTCGTTTCCTACGGTAAGACATCGACAATAAGTTTAGCTGATCTAGTCGTTCCTCATGAGGCAGATTCAGAAGGCTTACCACAAGCTTAGTACCTACCCTTTGAACACTCGAGTATGTCAGCATCCTTTATTAGGCATGAACTGGTCGCCTTAGTGCAGCATTCCAAGTGAGGTCTAATGTAAGTAGAATAGATCATTGTGAACATATCCTGATCCTGAAAGCTTTGATGGTGACCATAATATACAGAAGCCTTTTGCTGCAGCTGGATTACAGAGTGCCCAAGTTTTCGAATCATGGTTTATGATGACGCCTGAGTCTTCCAGTTTCAAGACTGGGAGTAGTGGTGTACCATCAATGAAATGCCAGAAACAATTGCTATGACCAGTGTGCATTATTGTACCTTTACTAGAGTTGATTTCCGGAGACCGACGTTTGGACTAACCTACCAGTTCATCCAAATCTGCTTGAAGTGCATACCTATCAGGATCATTATATATGACTCCAAACGATTACACCACTGGCGAATAGAAGCACTGAAGAATTGAGCATTTGCGGTAATTCACTGACATGTAGTAGGAAATATAGGGGATCTAGAAACGGTTTCCACCTAGACAGTATCCCACTGGCCCTCAATCTTTGCTTTCTATCGTACAGGAAGTTCTCATTCCAGGCTTGTAATGCAGCACTGAACCCGAAAGAGGAGAGCTCTCCTAATAATTTTATGAGACTTTATCGAATGCCTTACTTAAGTCTATAAACACGTCATCTATTGGTAGCTTGAAATCACAAACTGCAACTCATTACTCTCTCGTGTTGAGGTTATCTTATGTTTTCCATCGTCTGTGACGCTACTGAAGTTTAATTTCGTTTTAGAGTCTCACTTGTTTGTTTTTGAGAAATGATAGATCAGTGGCTCATTTACATGTAACACCAAACTACATTTAGTAGTCAACGTTCACAATCACCCCCTCAATTTGCTTATCATCAGTCTGCTTGGTAGCACTGGCGTCGATGTGTCTTGAGTTAAGCATCACGCAGGTGTTTAGTGCGTTTTACTAAGAAATCAGGGTGGTGGTGTCTCCCACCCAGTGAAGTATTGGACTAGTAGAATTGTAGCTGATTCTAGTGAATTAACTATATGGAATAGATGCCTCAAATTTCATATGCTGAAGTTATGAGTAGATTCAATGGTTCTCATTGCACTTTAACCTTGCCAATATATATAGGGAACAAGTAAATTTCTGTCTTATGAGATGACATCAATATCAGTATTGCTGCGCAGCGGTCCAAGTTGCCACACCTCACATCAGCACATCAAGTAACAAAGTAGTAAGATGAAAGATGAGGAAAGGTAGAAAACTCGGTCAAGTGCTGCACAAAGTAGTAAAAGAGGGGAAGGATGAATAAGAAAATGCTAAATTCAGTATAGTGGTAAAAGTGAAGATAAAGCGTGGGTACATCTGCACCACTGACGTCGGTTCTGAGCGATATCACCTAGAATATCCAAGCATTGGTTCTGTTGTCGTGTGAACCCTAGCCGGCTAGTCTGCATCTCCTTACTTGGCTGAAACCAACAGTTAAAGATTTCATCCAGTGATGCTATGTTTTGGTCTGGCAGCCCCAAGCCTTTTTAGAACCTGAACCCACTTCAGTTAGCGTTGGGCGACAAGGTAGATGGTGACTAGACATAGCTGACACATGTCCCAGCCATTCCAGTCGATGAAGGTTCACAACCGCATCAACTGACTTTCCTCTCCTCCCTAAAACTAGGCCTTACATCTACGTTACTGACATGGTGACTCCGTGGAGCCATGGCTCAATAGCTTAGGTAGATGACTACCAACCACGGTCGCGGGTTCGAGCCGCTTGTTCCATCTACCGAGGACTAACAGTCAGGTAGTATCACTAGCCCCCACACAACAGGTGTGGCTCATTACCTACTGCGAAGATGTGCACAAGGTAGCTGAATGTGTTTCGTTCGTTCGCACATGGTGACACCGCGACACACGAACTGTGCTACGAGGGCAACGGTAGTCAAACCCGATGAGCCTTCTCATCACCTCTACCCTTAACGGCCACGTTTCACAGTCGAATAGAACAGACTAGCACAGTGCACTGTACCTTTAATAGACAATCGGATATTGAGGCGGCACCACAGATGGCGTAAGTTGGTAAGAGTCAATTGAGCCTTTCGCATCCGTGCTGAAATTTCAACGGTCACTGACCCATCCATCAATCAGGGCTGCTCCGGCTTCCCAGGTAAGTGAAGTGTTCAACGCACTCAACCAATTCACTCCCTGTTGTTGGTCAGAGCATCGTTGAAGACCAGTCCCAGAGTAACAAGTTACATTTGGGTGGCGAGAGACGCATCTCAGACATTCTCAAATTGCCACTCAGTGTCCAGAAGACTGTATCTTATCAGCGTCTTTACCTAACAGGACTATGTCACCTGCATATTCTAGGTCAACCGAAAATTCTCCTGTAATTGGGTCAATCCGTGTGTAGTCAGATAACGATAAGAAGACCTCCATAAGAACATCTATGATAAAATTGAATAGGGATGGAGAGAGTGGTCATACTTGACGGACACCAATCGACGTACACATCTCACCCGATATTTCACCATAGGCTCTAACATGCACACAAATTGTTCGAGTAGAGAGCCTTTAATAAGGTGGTGTACTTACTCGGTACCTCTTTCAGTGAGAGACATTGACATAAGACTTCTCGACCGACGGAGTCGAATACGGCCTTCAAGTCGAGAAACGCAGCTATTGTTAAGCGTCGGTAAGCGTGTCTGTGTTCCAGAACCTGGCGCAGTGTGAATATTTACTCGATACACCCATGATCAGATCTTAGGCTAGCCTGATTTTCTCTGGTTTGCTGTTCCTCAGCTGCACTCAAGCGTCTGATGATCATAGAACCTAGAATCTTATACACTATGTTCGTCAGGCTGATTCCTCTGTAGTTATCACAAGAGGACTTCTCGTCCTTCTTGAAGACTTGGATAATCAGTGATTCAAACCACTTAGAGGAGGTCATATTTGACTCCCATGCACCTATTCATACTTCAGCTAACATGACTAAAATCACTCTGCCACCGTCCATTTACACGTCAGAAACTAGTCCATCTGGACCTGCTGCCCTTCCTCGTTCCAAGTTACCTACTGCTTTCTTGACTTCTGCTAGTGTTGAGGATCATATCTTAATGTTCCGTTCGGGATCCGACTGCATAGCGCACAACGCAGTAGTAGTTGGAGGCCAGTTGAACTGTTCTTCGAAGTGTTTCACCCATCATTCCAGTCGTCTCCGCTGGAAGTGAGTCGCAGACCCATCCTTCTCTGCTAAAGTTTCACTAACTGTTGACTTTTTCGCCCCGGTTTCCTCAATAAGTTTAAATAATTGTCTACTGTTACCAATCACCACTGCCTTTTTCATCTTTTTAGCCTTCGTTGCCCACCACTGTTCGCGGTCATTGGGTAGACATTTTGTCAGTCTACATTTGAGTTGCGTTTGCTCCTCATTGTATTCAGACCCTGCAGGGATGCGCTCACGTGCATCCATTAGTTTAAAAGAAGCTGCTGATATCCACTGGCTCTTTTTAATCACTGTCTGAGAGTCGGCTACGGTCTTCAACGTTGCTTTTACAGCAGACTGGAGAAGGCACCAACCTTCTGGATGAGTGGTAGTGTTCTGTTCCAATAACTGCCTAACCGGTTTCTTACTGAAAGCGGCCTTAGTGCTCTCAGTGCGAGCTGGACTCGTAATGGTCTCTTTGCTGGAGTCTTTTAACGTTCATTCAGATGGAGACATATATGTGCTCAAAAAACTTGTAGTCGCTATCCAAACATGTGCTCCAGAAAGAGCGACAGTCTTCCACCAACCCTCTCCAGCGATGACTGATAGCAATGTGGTCTATCTTTGTCCATCGGTGAGTTTAGCTCAGTGGACGCCATGTCAGACAATGCCTTTCTTTATGTCTTAAGTTTGTGCTAGTTAGAAGTAAACAATTATCTGAGCACAGTTGTAGTAAGCGATCACCGTTATCTGTTCGTTCAGCTGAGATTCTGAAAGTGCCACCTAGATGCCTTTTTGTCTGACTTAGACTACCCATTTGTGCATTGAAATCACCGGCAACAACAACCACACCTGAACGTTTAGTTTTCAGAAGGAGGCTAGACAGTTTTCAGTAGAACTCGTCCTCCACTTCATCCAAACTGCAGTCAGTGGGTGAACATAGAATATGAAGAGACCGGCGAGTTTCACTAACGCTTTTTGTCTTCTTCGAGTGTCAAGAAACATGCCAACCATACTCAAATTGCCACTCAAACTGTCCAGAACTCTGCATCTTGTCAGCGTCTGCACGTAAAAGGACCACTCATTGAACAGCGCGTAAGCGAGTGTCAACTGGAATCCATTCGAGTACTGCACTATTTGTCCTAGTGCTCAATGCTTTACCTACACCTGCAAAACCGTGAGAACTGATCATCGAATCTCCAGAAACTCGAAGGGTAAATTTTGAGGATTCGTAATATTGACCGGGAGAGGTTGAGCGAATAACTGCACTTGGCTCCTGCATGCGTGTCTCACAAACACAGCAAACATTCATCACCCGAGTTGGTAGAGTTTTGGTTGATGAAGCTTGTTGGCCAATTTGACGGAGGGTGCGGACATTGAAGGCTCCAACGTGTAATTTGGAGCATTCGGACTTTTTGTGGCTGACCGAAGTATCACGTTTGAGGGAGGAGAGTCGCTATTCAATCCAGGTATCTCATTGTGTGGTTAGCGTTCTCTTATTTCGTGTTATTTTGCTAGTCACTTCCACTCGTGAACTTCAATCGGCGATGGATGTTGGTTTTTTTTATCATGTCTTTTTCAAAAAGCTCAAAATACAGCATCTCAAATGATGTTAATCAAAAGTTTTATTATGATTCAATATCTGGTCTCATGTTTGATTCATAGTTTTATGAACATGAAGATGTTTTTCGTATTGAATTTTCCATGTTCGACGATACAACTTAAGTTCAATTCTTCTTCTTCCTATCATTATTACTATGGGAGCTTGGCACTATCGAGTATTATATATATATATATATATATATATATATATATATATATATATATATATATATATATATATATATATATATAAATAGATATCCAGCCTGAAACTGAATGGGACGTAGATGTCGGTCCCCAAACGTTTTGAAACTGAGAAAGACGTATCGAATCTGAAACGATGGAAAGCAGCAGCAAGACCTAACAGATTGCCACCTGAGGTTTTCAAGCTTGGAGGTAAAAATTGCCAATCTAGGTGATGGAATTACTAAGTAGTGTATGGGAGTCAGTGGTAGCTTCATCAGATTGGTCTACTTCACTCATCATCCAGGTTTATAGGAAGGGAGGGAAGTGTTCTTGTGACAACCATAGGGGAATTTGTTCGACTAATATTGTGTCCAAGATCCTAGGATCTATAGTTATCCGACGTGTAACTCGAGTCCGAGAATAGCAAACTCGAGGGAACCAGGGAGGTTTCAGACCTGGACGAGGGTGCAATGATCGTACTTTTATCCCTCGACAGGTTATGGAACACCGGCATATTTGTTGACCTGAAGGCGGCATTTAACTCAGTTGACCGTGAGGTGTTGTGGCAGTATCCGACTGTGAATGGAGTACCGAACAAATATATAATGCTTAATAAAGCTCTCTGCTCAAATTCACGCAGCCGTGTCAAGGCTTATGTAGAGTTGTCATATGAATTGACAACAACTAGTGATGCCTACTGTCACCATTTGTCATATATCTACTAATGTATATAGCGGTAGGTGCATCCAAGTTCACAGGGATTGACCACTTCACTTAGAGAGTTGCATCAGCCCAAATGGGCTGGTTGCTAACGAAATCTGAGGTTGGGTAGAGAGGACCCTTTCAACATTCGCCAATGTGGGTAATCTATGGCCCCCACTGGTGAGATATTCGACTATCTGTCAAAGGACGAGTATACTACACTGCAGTTCGTTCTACCCTGTTACACGGCTGTAAGGCATGGCCCTTAAAATTAGAAGACATGAGGCGATTGTGGGGTTTTGATCACAGATGTCTTTGTAGCATTCCTCGCGTTTGGTGGAATCACTATGTGAGCACTGCTGAGGTCAGGTGAGGGGTAGTAGGCAAGTGAGACGAGTCGATTGATGAGGTTGTTAACCTTAGTCGACTGGGATGGCTTTGACATGTACTGCGCATGCCAAGCTACCACCTGTGTCGATGTGCCATGCTAGAGAAAGTTGGATTCGGTTGAAATAGAGAGCTGTGGCTCAGTATTTAAGGTTAGTGACTATCAACCATTGGGTCACAGGTTTAAGGCCCTCTCTACCTACTGAAGTCTGGGCAGCCGAGTAGTATCACTAGCTGTCACACAATAGGTGCGGGTCATTTCCTACTGCAAGGATGTACACAAGGTAGTTAAGTCCATTTCATTCGTATACAGGGATACAGATTGCCAGACTGGAGTTTGAGATGAAAAGATTATGTGGTTGAGGACTGTGGGTGATATGGCTGAAAATCGGTTGCACTGGCTTAGATGTATTCTCGCCTTGACATCTAGAGCTTGAATATTTGCAGTACCCGTTATACACAGATTGTTTATTCTCTGACAACTTTGAGATCAATTTTCCTATCCACCTGTTCTTTGTGTTCTGCTGTGAAGTGTGGCAAGCGATGCCGAGAAACTTATGTTCGAGGTTCTACGTTGATTTTGTCTGTCATTGCAGGTATTAGCATGCCGTGGGGTAGTGTGAAGTGTGTAATTTTGGGGGCTGTCTTTCTAAACATTTCACTTCCATAGGGAAGATAGCATACTTCTGATAGTCATCCACCCCAAGTCGCAGCGGTACGACTTCGTCCTGTGACCCCATCATAGCGTAGGAACTTACACTATAATGGTAACTGCTTCTCGTCTTTCCGCTATCCAGCGGACCTTTCTAGCATGGTAGGATCTCGAGGAAACAAGCGTTCCAACCAGTATATCTCGTTGAGTCATTGCAATGTTCAAGCTCGAGTATCATGTCAAAGAAGCGCTATTGGTTGGTATCTAAGCGGTACGCCTAGCTCCAGATTAGTTTCATATTCTACTCTGTTGATACACCTGTATGGCGATGGGGAACAGTATTCGCAAGTCAGAAGTTCGATGTAGTGAGCAACTCAGTAAAATAATGATTCAGCTACAATATAGAATATGTAAGTGCGACAATGAAATATATTGTTGAAAACAACATTAATGATATTGTGCATCTAGATAGTTTAAAATTTTTTTTTACTGTTGTGAACTATAATCTAATTGCTATAAGATACTGTTTACTGTCATCGAAATAGTTGGTGATTTTAGATGCCTATTTACCTGACGTTCGACGTGAGATCCAATTCACAAAAAAAGTAGAACACCGCCAGCATTTCAATGGTTGGCAATGAGTGAAACAAGTACATACTGTCATTCATTTCTATGGGATAAATATACACACAGTTTTTAACCAACCTTTGAAATCTCTCCTGGGCAGTACTCGTGATAACTACTGAACACATTCACCTAGATGAAAACGCCTATTCTACTTAAGATAACAAATATCCACCACAGATAATTTCATCGAGGTGAGAGTCTATCTATGTGGGTTTAGTTAGCTGAGGTGTTCATTGGTTAATGAACTCTATTTCCAAGCAACGGGCCTTGAGTTCGAGTCTGTCTCCAATTAATTCTGCTTAGGCAACCTGGTAATCGTAAGCTGTCCTACAACAAGTGTTACCCATACCCTAGTGCATGAAGGTATATTCGGTTGAGTAAGTTACACCATATACAAGGGTTTTTAGGAAATCCAGAGTTGTCTTTTTTTAGCAATGACTTGACTTCAACCTTCATGTACAGTAAAACATTTTTCACTTCAATGAGTTATAAGTAGGTTGAGGGACAGTTTATGTTACTCGAGGAATTAGGTGTAGTTGTAAGCAGAAGTATACTATTGATCTATACAACAGTGAAACCTTTCTGCAGTTTATTTTATAATCGATCATACACATACGACTCTAAGATGTCGTGTGAATAAGTTTTATGTGCAAATTAGTTGATTTACATTTGTTCGTGGAGCGATGGTTCATTGTCGTAAGTGGTTGACTTTTAACCCTCAGGGCCCTTGCCAAGTGCATATGTGTGGTTACTAAGAGACTAATTCAGTGTTTTGTAGTTGTGCTAATGAGTCGTTTTGGTATTCATTCGGTTATGTGCGAATACTTATCAAGAAATTTCCGATAATAATTTTGTTTACTTCAGTCTCAAGTTGGGTTAATTGAATTTCATTTGCTCACAGAACTTAGTTGTACAGCGATATATTACTGCGTTCGGATTATCAATGTTCCAAATAAGTTTTTATTGGAGTACTTGGTCAAACTCTGCAATTTTGAAGTTTTTATAATATTGTATTCTCTGAGTTGGGTGGTTTAATCGTGAAGCTTTCATTGTCATTCTAGACATCATCAGTACAAACCTCAGAAAAAAGTGAGCTACTGGTTTTCCTCACAAGTGGCTTAGTAACTTGTCTTGATCTTGGATGTGATTGATTGTTTTGACCAAAGTGAAAGTTGATCTTTTAGTTTCTTGTGTTTCCTCACTCGTTGATAGATTGGGTTACTGTCACTGTCTGTTGATCACTGACTGACCTAAATGCCAAGCTTCTAAAAAAATTCTCTGGCATTCTTTGTACTTCCTCTATCCACGATTCCCACATTTTCCTAGTCGGATTAATGTGCACAGTTGTCCCCATGCATTGATATGAACGAAGATATATCATTACGTTTCACTCTTATTTCATGTCTGTGTAGATGTATATGAAGAGGGTGACCACTCTGTCCTAATTAGTGCTTTTTGAAGTTTCCGATATCACAACTAGATCGTTGAAGTCTTTTTGAATCCATGTAGCTCAAAAATCTCTTCACTCTCTTTTATGCAGGCTATAAAGTGCAACAGTGGGAGGAGACAAACCGAACATTATCTACAAAATAAACGTATAAATTTTTGGAAGTTTGACATTCAAGTCAGTCAACAATCAACAGACATAGACAGCAACCCAGCCTATCAACCAATGAGGAAACACAAGAAACTAAAAGAGAATCAAATTTCACCTCAACATAAGTGTAAAACTTGTGCATTGTGGTAGAATATAATTCCATTTTAAGGATTCATTAGATTTATCATACAGTGCAACAGTATTGTTTACTGGATTACGTTTCGGATATATTTTATTGTCCATAATCATATCAAGATAACTACACAACTTTGAGATGTCCTTTATATAGTCCTAATTTCCTCATTTCTTTGTGAGATGGGTAGTAAGATTTTCCATATGTCGGGAGCAGGTTCTGAGTCATTCCTGTTTCATGCGTTAGGTGTTGATTCGATAAACAAAGATTCAGTTATCAATCTCTCCCTCCACCCTGTTGTGTTAGTTTTAAGAATTTTCACCCTGTCCCATCCTATTGTGTGGTTGTGTGCAATCACATGCATAGCTATAGCTGAGCTTTTTTCTAAATTCCTTACCTTACTAGGATCTACCGATTTCGACCTAGCTAGGTTTATGTGTTCGGATAGCCTAATTGATCCTGGTCGACTACTTTGACCTATTTAACCTCGCAATCGTTGCAAGAGGTTCGGTAAACTAAGTTACTCCACTGAATTCGGTCCTAAAATTGAAATGGCACTAAGTTCAGTAGATAAGACAGTGGCAGCTGAAGTTCGAGCACATTGTGCGACAGAAGAAGACAAAACAAAATTTACCAAAAGCAGAAAAAGAAGCTTTGAAAAAACTCCGAAATGACATGGATATAGTAATCGCGAAATCGGACAAAGGGAACTCAGCAGTAGTGTTAAACAAGTCTGATTGTATTCAGAAAGTCAAGGAGCATATAGAAACAGGACCTTACGAAGAAATTAAAAAACCAATGGACATTGTCATGAATAAAGTTAAAAGTGCCACGGTGGGTCTAATACGCCAGATGAAGCCGTTTCTGAGTCTAAATGGTTTAATTTAGTGCCGAAAACTATAAATCACAGTAGGATTTATGGTACTATTAAAATTCATAAACCAGGTTATCCTATAAGACCTTTAGTAGACTTTAGAAACGCTCCTACTTATGACTTATCTTAATATTTGGCGATGGTACTAAACCCAGTTAGAAGCCACTGTAAATCAAGACTTACTAACTCTTATGACTTAGATGACATACGTTTAGATTACGATGAAAAAGTGGTTAGTTAGTTAGTTAGTTTGTACACCAAAATACCAATTGATATGGCCCTGGAAGTAGTTAGAAACAAGCTCAATAATGACCATGAGCTTACACTACGGACTAAGGTACCAGAAGATGATATCATGCTACGAGCACAGCTATGCTTAACTTCCACAATATTTAGGTTTCAGGAGTTGCCGTGGCATCACTGATATCCCCTGTTATTGCTGACATATTTATGGATAGTTGGGAACGGATGGCTGTTGGAAAATTCAGTCCGGCTCTAAAAGTATGGTTTCGCTATCCAGTTCACCTATGAATTAGAAAATAGCGGAGAATTAGCAATGTTGGATTGCCGAATAAAACGGAAACAAGATGGGAGTTTAGACACCTGTGTCTAAAGAAAACATTCACATTCAAACCGTTACTTAGTCTTCAAATCGTCTTACCCTATGTCAGTTAAAGTTGGCTTAGTAAAGTGTCTAAGTAACAGGGCCAAAAGCTTACTAGTAAAACTGAAGATCTAAAACAAGAAATCAGATACATTAAAGATACCTTAATCATCGACAATTACCCTCCCAAATTAATTGATAAGCTCCTTATCTTAATATGACTATGGACAATAAATTATATCCAAAACGTAATCTAGTAAACAATACTGTTACACTGTGATAAATCTAATAAATCAATGAAAATGGGACAACTTTCGCTTTGGTAAAAAAAAAAACTAGTTGCACCCAAGGTCATCCGGACTTGCTCCTTTGCCAATTGCGGGGAAAACCCCATATCTTACATCTTTCTGAAGGTTATAGTGATGATGTCTAGAATGACAATATAGGCTTCACGATTGAGACATCCAGCTCAGACAACGCAGCTCTATCAAAATCACCCTCAGCTACAAATGTTCTCCACCATCTTAATATTTGGAGATGCAATGGTTTTTGAAAAGGAACGAGAAACTCGGTAATTTTCGAAAGTCTTCAACTTCACCTTTTAAAAATCCATATCTAACTTACTTGTCATAAACCGACGCCCGTGTATCCATTTCGGTAGCTGTTATTCAGTTGTTATCTGTATTTGTATAGTACTATCATTTAAACCATGATGGAGTATATGCATCTTGTGTATTATTCTATGTAAAATCTCTTTCAGGTGAATAGCATACCAATGGTAATCGAATTGTAACTACTGGCACGACAGTGCATTTTGAAAAATGTCTCTCAGTTATACAACAAAGTGTGGCTTATTAGCTCATTATTGTAAAAGAATGTTGTAAATCGCTATTTGTCTTCTCCGTGCTTCTGTGTTTGGCTGCTTGTCATTCTACTTTGCTGTATTCATTTTGGATTCAGGCGTATCGTAGTTTGTGCAATTCAAATCAACCAGAATTGCGATAATCATTAGTTTTTGTGTTAATACTGCCGTAACCTCAGGGATTGTATATCTGCATACTTTATTTTGCGTTCAATGTTAGACTTTGTATTAACCTGGACTATTTTTCTTTCTCCTATCATATCCCTCCAGTCAGTATTTTCTGTTATGTAAAAAACCTTTGTTGATGAGTTCAAAATATCAAGTAAGCTGTTAATATTTCAAAGTTCCATTTTTCATTCAGTAACTGCTAAATGACAAATTATTTGGTACTGTAGTAACAGCTTGCAGTCTAATTGTAAATTCATCGTTATTATTATTGTCATCATTATTAGTATTATCTTTGTGGATAAAAAAGTAACCAACTAGGTGTTCATGTTTTCAATGATTACATCCAACTTAACTAGTGGTTTCAAAGTAGCGAGAAATCTTTCAATCACAAAATGTATTAGTAACCACTGAAATATTGGTCGTAGTTTTGTTCCAATAGGTGGAGTTTGTAACGTGAAGCTATTCTCGACTTGGTTATGACTGAATGGCGTAGAGAAATTTCGTTGAAGTTGTATAGTGCGTGTCAGATGTTGTCAGGGTTTCAGCTGTGCATTTGTCAACTTGCTTGCATATGAAAGGGTAAAATACCCTTGGTATAATCAGTGAAAAGTTGCTAAATATATTTCTAGAGCTTTGTTCAATTTAACTAATCTGAGAATGTCAACAGTCATTTGTGTAAATAAACCCACGCCAATGAATTCATAATAGAAAAAACAGGCTAACTGTATACCATTATTGAAATTCTGGTATGGTATCGAAATTTCCAGAAATGTTGGAAGGTTTCCTGGGCGTAAGTTTACTTTCCAAAGATTTGTGGAAAGATAGTTAAATTTCATTTCAAAAAGTACCGTTGCTTTAGCGTTGGCTTGATTATCAGTGGTGGTAGAAGTCAACTTTTATGCTTAAAATTTAGAAGTACCAATGAACAGAATAATCAGTAGTCCGAGGAAATAAATAAAATCTCATCGAGATGGCATTCGTATACATTTTTAAAAATATTTCGATTATGATAAGGAATAGGATGTCCGCAGGTGTTTATTGTTTACAATCTATTGAGAGGACTTAAAGAATCCTTTATACTATTTTTACTAGATTCATGGTATTGGATATCTTTTATTTGCGTTATCCTGGCATAATATATTAGAACAAGTATTCTGTACAGTTGTCAGACTTTTCAATCTTGCTAAAATTATCTTTTTCTAAAGTATATATCTGATATTCAGTTCTCAAGTTGGTACGAAAGATGACCTTTATACTCCTTAAGTTAGATCGTGATGTAGGAAAAAAATTAATATAATATCAGTGGTTGATTTAACGAAATCAGTTAGACAAGCTTATTCTAGTTATGCGATTAAGGTGGAACAAAAATTGACAGGGGAATTGAAGAGCTAGGTTTTTGACCCTAACTGTCGTCTTAGGAGTGCTTGCCTCTGGTGGAATCGCCGTATGAGCAAGTCAAGCACTGGGGTTTTGAACCTTGACCAACTGAAGTGGCTTGGACGTGTATTGCACATGCTGAGACATCGCCCACCTCAACGTGTATTGTTTGTTACAGTAGGATGGGGTTAGATCAACGGTTTCGGCAACCAGGACAAGACGTGATAACAGTTCATGAAGTCTCTAACGATTCCTCCAGAGCCGTGTAGAGAAGTGTGAGCAATAATCACCTTCCAATGGTTTACCTATATGCTTTATCAAATGGACAATCCAATATAGAATTGAGGCATACATATTGAAGAGAAAAAAGTATGGTTTTATGCAAAATCTCCACAAAATTTCCGATTTTCAAGCAATATCGAGGAAGAAAGTAGCAATGCGAGCAATGCAGTCTGAATCTATGGCTTTTTAAAAAGCCGTTCGGAGCAAAGATATGTAATTCACATCATATGAAATGATGAATCGAAATGCGTGACCAATCGATGCCTTAACAGCTAACACTTCCCACTCATCAAGAATTCCAAAGACGAATAATTTGTGAATGTAACATATCTGTTTATTCTGGTGTGGTAAGTCGAGAGGGTGACAGGGTAGGTTGTGGCACTGCATTAGCCTTGCTTCTGCCCTTGAATGACACCGTCTGTCTAACGAACGCAACAATCTCGCCAAGTAAGTCAATTCACCTAGTGACTCGCGCTCTTTGCACGCCCAACACATTCAAGCACTACAGAATGCAATCCAACTACTGTTTGTGTGAAGTGTCGCACGTCGTGGTGGTAAACGATGGCATTTCAAAGCCGACTTGCTGAGTCACGCCAGGCGAATATTAAGAGTTGGTGAATCGCGGTAACCCACCTGAAAGGCACGAACGTCTCAGCACAGGACTGTTTACGAGTTATGCTAAAGCTCTCAAGATGTAGCAATTAGTTTGAGAACTACTTTGGGTTGGGATCAGAGAATAGAGTGTGAAGTAGCATAATCCAGACTGGAAAGCATCTGGAAGTCGATTTGTTGCCAAAATTCAGTGTTTGGCCACTTTTATTTGTCGTTTAGTACCGCGTTGAATTACAAATGAGGATATATTGCATAAGACTGCAAAGTCTGGCTGCTGTTGAAAGGAGTGGACAGAAGTAAGTGTGTTATCTACTAGTTTTCGGCAATCTGGGGTGAGGTGGATTCTCTCACTGATTACTATGCGAATGATGATATGGAATGTTGAGTTTAAAGCGTTTATTCTCTGGGCGACTTATAATTGCAGCCGACGATATTTTTCGTGGTCTGAGATTAAAGTGATATTTTCAGCATTGGTCTCCGAAGTCATGGAGTCGGATGTTGTGTTTTAACTCTCCCTTTTTTGTACAAAACTTAGAAATGTTTTCACGAAACAGGAGACAATCAGCGCTAGCAACGAAAGAGGACATAGTCGCTGATTTTGTCAGGCTTATTACATTATGGGGATTGCTAACTGACTTGGAATTAAGTAATATGTCTTGTCAGCCCCTAAAATTTGTGAGAATATACAATGTCATTCATTCGAGACACCCACATACGAACAGTTCAATAAAGAGGATTTAGTTGTTCATTTTGTTAATAGGTCTCTTATAAGTTGAATAAATGGATAGTTTGTGGAGAGTGAAACTACCTGGATAACTTATAATTGTAGCACGTGACAGTTGCAGTGGATAGATGAAATACACTGCTAAGGAGGCGTTGTGATCTAGGTCACTTGGTGATTTGGTGACTAGTGGAGACACATCTGCGTTATGTTTTGCAGTTATTGTTTAAAGATTGGTAATGTCGTGATGCACATGTACTCAATTTTACAAAGGATGAATTACGAAATGACTACGGTTTTCTACCTGGTTATAGTTATGTCCCAAGTTTGGAATCAGGGACAGCTTTGAAGTGTAATTTTTGAAAATGAAGTGTAATTTATCGTGTTAGGTCATTTAAAATGTTATGCATTTTTCATATTGAACCCTATTTTGAACGCGTTGGTGGAGTTTTAACTGCTTTTATAAGTGTTTTAAATAAGTTTTATAAGATTTGGTTATGCTATCGGTTTTTTCGAGATTATTACCAGCTTTTGGGACCTACTGGTTTGAAACGACATCATTTAACGATGGAAATGTTAGAACTCATTACCCTTCTGAATGTTTTGAATAGTTTGTTTAGCTTTTTCTGTTAATTTATCACCCTTTTTGATTAAATTTATCTGCTTTAATCAACTTTTAAAAATCTCTTATTTGGATTTTCTTTGAAGTGTGGCAACTTGCATCGGCTCATTTCTGTTCTATTTTACAGGCTCATATGTAAAATCGTTGTAGTTCAACCAGTGAATTTCTTTCCTACTCTTGTAGAAATTCATTTATTTGTATGTCTTTTCAAGTCACTGTAGAAGCTGTCGTGAAGCAGAAGGAAGAGAAGCAATAATCCGATGGCAGCCAGAAATTCACTCAATTTTTCGTGTTATGGTCCCTCGGAACAAGTTTCGTCACACTTCAAATGTGAATAAGTATCTGGAAACTAATGCTAATTTGATATTCAATAACTTTTGAATTCATCTACATCTAACTGACATATGTAAGGGCATTGATTTTTTTCTACTAGTAACTATTACTTTGTAATCGTTTTGCATTTTATTACTCAGATTTTGGTTGAATATAACGAGTGATGATGCTTAATTTTATCATAGATATTCTTATGGAGGTTTCCCTCTCGTCACCTAATTACAAAGACGTTGACCGGACCACAGGTGAATTTTCCTTAGATCTAGAATATGCAGATGACATAGTCCTGTTAGGTGAAGACGCTGACAAGATGCAGAGTCTTCTGAACACTTTGAGTGGAAATTTGAGAATGTTTGGGATGCGATTTTCACCACCCAAATGCAAATTTTTGCTCCAGGACTGGTCTTCAGCGGTACCGCGGTTAACAATAGAGAGTGAAGTGGTTGAGTGTGTTGACCACTTCACTTACCTGGGAAGTAGGATCAACTCCGGTGGGTTAGTTGCCGATGAGATTTCTGCACGGATACAAAAGGCTCGATTGGCTTTTGCCAATTTGCGCCACCTATGGCGCCGCCGTGATATTCGTTTGTCTATTAAGGGTCGCGTGTACTGCACAGCAGTCCGCTCTGTTCTACTGTATGGCTGTGAAACATGGCCATTGAAAGTGGAAGACATGAGAAGGTTACAGGTATTTGACCACCGTTGCCTTCGTAGTATAGGACGTATTCCGTGGTGTCACCATGTGAGTAATGCAGAAGTTAGGTGTAGAGTTTTAGGGAGAAGAGGTAAGTCAGTCGACGAGGTTGTGAACCTTCATCGACTGAGATGGTTGGGACACGTACTACGTATGCCTAGTCACCGATTGCCTCGTCACACAATGTTGGCTGAGGTGGGTTCAGGCTGGAAAAAGGCCCGAGGTGGCCAGACTAAAACATGGCACCAATGTATGAAGTCTCTGACTGTTGGTTTAAGCCATGTAGGACGATGCAGACTAGGTGGTTGGGGTCCACGGGACAAGAGGAACCAGTGGTTGGAGACCCTAGGTGATATGGCTCAGAACCGAAGTCAGTGGCGCAGATGTATACACACATTATCCTCATCTTAACAACGCTATACCGAATCTCACTATTTTGTCACTCCTCTTTCCTTTCTTTCGTACTTTATATTTCTTTTGACTGCATTCACTTATCTTCATCCTTCACCTCACTACCTTTTTACTTGATGTGCTGATATGAGGTGTGGCAACTCGGACCGTTACGCAGTAATGCCTGGTCCTATGTTGATAATGATGATGATGATGATGGAAATTTTCAGTGTAGTCCTTTACAAATTATTTCTGTGAAGCGAGAAATTACAAAGCACATCCGGTTATTGTGATTTCGAATAAGATTTACTTACTGCTCATAACTACACTGCTATGATGGTACTAAACAGATCACATATTATTAGTGTAGCATAGTGAGGAAGCTTTTCTGTACTCTGAAATCAAATATTTATAAATAAGCTTGAGAAATGGAGCATTAGCTATCAAAGTAAACTTCGTCATCGGCTGAGTAATGTGTACCATAAAAACTAGTAAACTGAAGCTATGTTACTTTAATTTATTTAGTAGCGTGAACGAATATGAGGGTTCAGAATAAACTGATAGTTAAAGTGATCAATGACTAAGTGTGAATCATAGGGCTAATCTAGAATTCAGCGACCTTTGGTCATACTGGCAAAATCATTGTTTGATAGCATATTTTTTTCAAGACGCATGAACAGTAAAAGCTTAAAAACACTGTGAGCATAACCTTATTTGAGTTGTTTCTTTACGTTCATTCGGTGGTAGCATATAAAATCTTTCTCTTTTTCTAGTTATTGTCTTCCATAAATGCAGTTAAAGCCTTGGTATTACTTAATAGTAGTGGCAGTAAACCTTGATGCTCTGGTTGGAATTTAAATATTTTTAAAGGAGTAAAGGTCAAAGAAAAAAATTACATGCTGGTGCCTCTTCAGATCACTTGATAAAGTTTTATGTAGTTGCGTTTGTCTCTATAAGTATTAGTGCGAGCTGTCTCAATTTGTCATTAAAACCAATATGACGCAAGAAGATTCATCGACAAGTATAAAACTTTCAAACTGCTGTTACATGCAGCACTAACCTGAAGTATTTCAATGAAAAACACACGAAATAAGTAAACTCTCTTATTAATGGCTTGACTATGCATGGAACGTGGAGTGAAAAAAACATTTGCTAGTAGTGTTACGGACCATTTTAGGTCTTGGCTGAATGAGGCTACCTCAAGAAGTGTATTTTAGCTTACAGCTCTGTCTAGCACATAATTTATGCTCCTACTAATTGTTTCACTGTACTTTGCCAAAAATCATTATTCAGCTGATTTTTAATTATGATTATGTATCTGTAAAAAAACTACACTGTTGAATGGTCAGATTTCTTCGTCACCAGTCAAACTGTTGTCCATTTTTCTCTTCACTTTGTTAGAAACTAGTGTTTACAGTGACTTTTAAGAAAGAATCATGGCTTAAATTTTAGTCGATTAGAACTTAAAATGAAAAGGTAGTCCATGCTGACCGATAAAACGAATCCTATATACTGTCATATATGCATATGTTTCTCTTATCAGCTAGTGATGACAAAGTGCCAAGCATTTTATTTTTAGAATTTGTTCAGTTCAATAAATGTTTTTAGCATGTTCACCAAATGATTATTCAACATTGTAACTAACTTACAGAAACGAGTGTTAAACAACCTGTGGCTTAGTATCAGTTTTTGCATTGGTTATCTTGGATCATAAGTATTTTTATGTAATGTATCGACTAGTCCACATATCACTAAATGGTTTTATTCCCTTCAGCTCACTCCTTATTATGGAGTAAATAATTCTTTTGAATTAATTGTCTAATTGTTTTCCTGTAGCTGTAAAATTGCTGTCGAAAAATACGCATATTCGTTAATGTATAAAATAACGTATATTCTGTTCTGATATCCGGCCGATTCAGGTGGTCAAATTAGTTTCACATGACTTCATATGCTTCAAAACAATGAATTGTTTGCTAGTCGTCAAAGATAACAACAACTACCTGTCTTATGTATTCAAATATGTCAATAAATTATGGTCTGTAGGGCATGTCTGTTATCTTTTAGTCTTGCTCGGTTTTCGTTACATATTTATTGAACCTAATAACTAATCTATTTTTAGTACGTACATCCTATATTGTACAATTCATTACAAACTCATATTTCAATAGTTAATATTTTACTTTTCTCTGCAGTCTGAATCTAGGCTATTCAACATAATTGACTTTTTTTAAAGGTGAAGTGTCTTGGGAAATGTTGTCATTTCACAACATCAATGGACTGACTGCTGATGAAGATTTATTAATGGAGTCGACATTGCACTGCTAAACTGTTAATTTTATCAAATCAACTGAGAAGTAAATCCCTACTGACATTAAAAACAAGAAGAATTTATGCATCGTTTGGAGAATCAATTTATTATAAATATATTTATAAGGAGTATTAACATACAATAATACATTATTGAATTTTGGTAATATTTTGAGTAACGCCGCTATCTCTGATCACATTAGTCGATGAAGTTATTTGTTTGAACAAATAATTCCAATGATTAGCGTGATCATGAGCAGTAAATCTATTGACATGTTAAATTAGTAAAAAGATTCCGTTTGTATTTCTCTGAATTCTTAGATAATTTTCAACGTAATTACATTTAAAGGACAGGAATATCGATGCTCTCTCAGTTCACTATAAGTACAAAAATAAATAGAAACGCGCGTTCCGGATTCCGCTGCTAGCCACTATCTATCATTATTATAAACAGGGAGTTTCCTTCTGAAGTTCTCTTGCAAATTGAAACGCTGTCATTAAAATTATAAGGTATAAATGGCATATATTCTGTATTTTTTCAGTGAATGAATGTTCAGTCATTTAACCGGCGGCTAACTACTAGTTGACAGTAGCAAGTGATACTGAGCTGTATGTATCAGATTTGAATAACAAAAGCTTTTAAATGCGTATAACGTTTATTGATACAACAATACAAAATGCATGGGTAAATTTATCACTTTTACAGCAATACACATATCAATTTATGTAGAGAAAATAAACAACACATGATCTGACAAATTTTGAGTGCATATATGATCATGACGAAGAATGAAAATTAGTGAAATCAGTCAAATTCACAGTAAGGTTGATTTTTAATTCCGTATAGTTTCTTGTTTTTTCAACCACCATATTAACTAGGTGATTTCTTTTAACCCATCATATCGCGCTGACGTTTATCTAAAAAGTTGCAAATATTAATACCATTTCTGCAGCAAATGACAAAATCACTTGACTGAAAACTAGTGATATCATTTTAAAAGTGTAATTCGCTGTTAAATATCAGTAGTATATATATTGAGACTATAATATACGCTAGTGTAAATAAATACACTATTTATCAAATATAGTTTGTAAAGAAACTTGAAGACGAGTAAGGTTCAGAAATGATTGTTGAGAACAACACTTGCTCGTACTGAAACCTTACGCCTTAAATATTTTGCCACTGAAACATTCAGAATAAGTGCTAATTAAACTTCAGGTAATGTGAATAAAAAAGTGACCCAGTTTTAACGGCAACTGCTAAAATGTCGAATTTCAGGGTGTGACGTTAATAGCTATTGAAGATGGATGCATCTAAATAAATCAGAAAATTGTAAGACAAATTTTACGGGTTTTCTGTTAAAAAATGTTGAGTTTCTCACAACCCAACTCGTTAGTCGAAAATATATTCTAGGCACTTGTGAAGTGGTAATGATTAACCACTCGATAGGTCTAATCATTTTGTGTCAATACTTGAACACTATACGTAAAACTAACAAAAAGTCGGAAATTGCTTTTTGAGAAAGATTAGTTCCACTAACAAATAACTTACTGATAGCAATGACATGATCTTCGAGATATGTACCTTGTTTAGCTCCATGAAAGAACAAAGCATACTGCTGTATTATTTATGAGTAGTTGATTGAGAAAGGCTAAATAATGCGTCCACGTACGTTTCAACTAGAAAGTTAATGTGCAGAAATTGACCGGTAGATAAAACGAAATTTTCAACAAACTGATTCTCATGACTTGGAAGTGAAAGCTATATACTGAATATTTTAGGACAACATTCATTTCACTTATTTCTACAAGCAGTATTCATTCAATGTTCTACAAATGTCCTCTCGTGTACTAAAATTTTGTCGTGGCTGGAAACCCTACATGAATTTTGAAATAAAAGAGTATGATAAGCATTTGAAACCGCCTTTCGCACTCACTAGAAAGTTATTTTACTGTAATTTGTAGATAGTAAACAGTCTTGAGTGAAATACAGCTCTTACGATCAGTTGAATACAGAACTTCTCGAGGGATTAACTAAGTATGAACATTTTACCACCACTGATGCAATCGTTAGCACTGTTCTACAGCTAACAATACCGCTGCTTCAATAGGAACAATGGCTAATGCTACTTACAAAATTCTGTCTGGTCTAGTATTTCAAATGAGTTTCGAAAACAAACCTATGAAATTAGTGAATGAATATTTTTGCTAGGTACATATATGGATCAGTTTACTGTTTTCCTTCCTTAATTTGATTGCCTATTTCATTGTCATAGTGAGACTCGTGTAAAATTTTTAATGAAGACTGGAAAGCCGGCAAGTGAATGAACTAAATTCATAAAACAAAATGTTTTTTCAGTTTTAGGGAACAGTTAGTAGAGTTTGTACCATTAACTAAGGACATAAAGTAGCTATAATATCCTGTAACCTATATTCATAACAAAAACTCTTGTTTAAACCTGTACAGTTTGGTTTTAATTATATTTTAACTAAAAAAAACAATGAATCATAGCAAGATTAAACACGAATCTATACAGCAAGGCATCATCTCTGAAAACGGTAACTTCCAATAATTTTTTGCAACATCTTAGGAAAGAGAAATAGCCGTTTGTATGGAGAAAAGAAAGAGAATAAGAAATGAATCCAGTGATCAACTTTGTGCACGATCGTGTAGTGGGTATTGAGCTACAACTACTGTGTTAGGGTTAATGATACTGTCTGGTTCCTCAGACCTCGTTAGTGTGTAGAGCTGGATTCAAACCCGTGACTCATTAGTTGGAAGTTGGGCGGTTAGACCGATAACCCACGGTTTGTATGAAGTAGTTGACAATCAGCAATTATTTATTGTACTCTTTACCAAGTAATACACCTGTCATTAATGTTGTCTTCTACTGTTCAAGTATTTAGAAATGATATGATACAAAACCGCATTGCAACGCTTGAACAATTAGCTGTCTTCGCTTTACTACATGATCATATCTGTAGCACGATGAACAAAAGTGATCAGTGAATTCGTACTGAAGGTGTTTTCGGGAAAACTTGTTATGACTATGAAACTCATTTTTAACACATTTTGACTTTGCTTAACACTTGCTACTGAATTAAAAATATAATCAGCCAAACGCCTACTATTCAAGGTCTGAGTAGGATTTTCAATCTTATAAAACAATTTGGCACTTAACAGCAAACTGACAACGAAGCAATAATCTCTGTTATTATTGCATAAATTTCTTCCAACTTCTTATTGTATCAAGCATGTTATGCTTTTTCAGATAAGTAATATGCTATATTCTTATACTGAACTTCACGGTCCTGAAATACAGAGAAATCACTCTAGATATTTGTTATCAAGCTAATGTATGTAACAGTGGTATGTAGTTTCCGAAGCTTTTCCAGTTACATTATATTTAATTTACACATCTCTTACGATTGATGTTTTGTAGTCATTTTGATTGACTTGCATCTGCATCTTACATGTAACCACAAACGTTCTCATGTAGATAACGATTTGTCTTACGTTAGTGATGATATAAAATCTATGTACCATGAAAATAATGGTGTAAAATCAGCGTATTTTACTGTCAGTAAAAGGAAACAGACCGGTTTAGTTTCGTTCTTTAACGGGCTTCTAAATTTATCTTAGTTAGGCTAGGACAAACTAGCTGGTATTTCTAGTTATGGATGAACTGGATTCACTGTAATACCACTCTACAACTATGAAAAAACACGAGTAAATTTGATTATTTGTAGAAACGTGTTCGAGACCTAATGAACTGTGAAGACACTATGGATTGATTATGATGAGCAGGACTGCCCTCTCTACTTTCAGTAACTTTCATACCTTAAAGCCTTGTAGAGAGATATTACTGGTATACTTCTATCACTGCTGAGAGTGATTAACAATAAATATTTGTATTTTTCGGAAACTACATTTGCTTCATAACACAGAATGTAAGTTTCGTCCTTTAATAAATTTCCAGACACAACTGCTCCCAACGTATGTAAATTGTAGCAGGCATCATCTGCTCATACAAAAGTGAAACCGATACACTTACTTCTGATAAGTAGTTTGGAACCTATCTTCGACACTTACCTTGTTGAGTTTGCTCATATAAACCTAAAAATTAAAAGAAATAAATTCAATCAATTTTAAGTTGTACATAATGATTAGAAGTGAAACAAATAAAATTTGGCTCAGTTTTAATTGGCAAATATCCTTTGGCAATGATAATGTATAATGTTGGAACAGTTCCGCATATGTACAGAATACGAAAGTGATATCACATTAGCAGATACTGGAAATTTGTGTATACACAGGTCACGTCTACGTATATCATTCTTAGGAGTTACTTAATCACGGACCAATAAATATTACTAAATGATAGCCGCCGGATTAATATTGAATTTTTAAGAACAAAGGTCAGGACACTAATCACTTTATCACAAACAAAAGATACCTTAGGAACCTTCAAGTGACTACGTGGCCCACTTACTATCAGCGTGGCAAGCAAACCAATCATATTTCTGAAGACTACCCTATTTAAGCTAAAGGATTCATTATTCCAAGAAGATGAGACGAATATAATCCACAAAATTAGTTGCAAAGACGGTCAACAGCGCTACTCTGTTCCATCCATTAATCAAGTAGCCCAGAGAATTTACTGACAACTAGCTGTCAAACGACTCGATGTACCACCATTGATATTGATTTATATAGGTGAACACAACGTGGAAATACAAGAACGCCCCATCTTAAAATCTGCCTTAGAATTTTTGGAAGTAGGGTACCCCAAGTAAAGGAAGTCAGCCGGAAGATGGAAATTGAACCAATATATGGACTACTAAGAAGGGATCAGTCAACTGAAAATCAATCAAGCAAGTCAGTTATTAAACACTAGGTGAATAACATATATGAAATGGTCACAACTATCATAAAAGTCGATACGTGCTAGATGAAATCAGAGAAACATCCTTATTCACAAACCAATAACGCTCAGGTTTAGCAAATATCGGTATAAACAGTCATGAAATTTGAAAATGCTTCACTTCTTTATAAAGTAAAGGCTGACGAGGTCACTTAGCCTGGTGATAAGATTAACTATTTCGAAACTCGGAGATCTTTGGATATACTTTTGTCATTTTGGTGTAGCTATGACGCCGTTAGCTTACAATACTATCTAGACTAATTTAATTCTCTCAATCGTGTTCATTGGCGTTCGAAACCGTCTTTCAACTATTCAGTGTTAGTCAAACTTATAACTGAAAGCTGACTCAGCTAAGTCGTTGATTTTCTCGTTTAGCTAGAATAAATGCAAAATATGCCAAGAATTAGATATATATCCTGACTAAAATGATACAACGTTATGGTTGTGTCTTGAGATACCGTAAATAATCACCCAGCTAGCCATTGTTTCATTGTAGAAATACTATCAAAGAAAGTGGTGATTTCCCTATTTATACTTTGTTATCAGTTGGAGAGAAGACTTTTACCATTACTGATTATTATTTGTACCTTAAGTTCCTTGTGAGACATAGAGCTTCAGTAGCACGTCTACAATGCACTCTCTTCTCTGTAGTCTTTTGAACCTGACTCTACAACTGCCCAGAAGCTTTCATTTCTTCCTCATATGATCTCCTCCACGTCACCCTCGACTCAAACGTCCAACACGTCGTTTCCAATTTGAATTCCACTCGAGGGCTTGGCCTGGGGCGTGATGTCCCCGAATGGTTTCCTCAGTGTATGCCCAATCTAATCCATCTCCACTTCCTTCTGCATATTTGTTGAGCAATAGGTTATTGGTTAGTTCCTTGCCCTACCAGAGTTCCTTGTTGCTTATTCTTTCCGGCCATCTAATCTTCAGTATCGAGTAAGCGTAGGCAGCAGCTGTTGATGAATATCTGTAGTTTGTTGGAAATGCTTTTCGTAAAGCGCCAACTCTCTGAATAAACTATAAAGAAGCACTGACTTACTTAACATTGGTGTTGAAAATCTGGATCTTGAACATGTTGAGTGCAGTGCAGTGCAGTAGATCTCCACACTGATTTCAGATTAACGAAGACCTGTCTTGTTTTTTCGATCCCGGCTTTGACATACTCATCTGTGCCATCACAGCCACCTTAAATTGAAACGATGCTGTCCTATCTAAGTAGGTAAGCAGGTGAAAGAGACGACTTCCTTTTGGTCTCTCCCGTTGATGCTGATTGGTGCTTGTTGTTGACGTTGTTGGTAAGGTATCTTCATCACCTCTAGGTTCACTTGAAGTCCCGTCTTCGCTGCCCTGCCTCTTCTGTCAACTTGTTGGTTTTCGCCTGTAGATTTTCGAGTTTGTGCGACATCAGACACAAATGATCACCGGCGAAATCCAAATCTTCCTCTTTGGTCTTTTCATCGGTCCAGCTTATTGCCCGTCTTCTCGCTCCTTACGGTTTGCTGCATGATCCAGTCGATCATGGTGGGTGGTAGTAGGCAGCCTTGTCTTACTCCTGTCTTGACTTCAAAGGCGTTACTGAGCTTTTCATTGTGGATCACTTGGGATGTGGGGTCTTCATATATCTGTTGAATGAGGTTGATAAAGATTTGCGGTACTGTGTAGTGTTGAAGCAACTGCCAAATTACTTCTTGGTTGACGCTGTCGAAGGCCACTACCACTACTGAAGTTCCATTTAATTTGCCATTGTATATCCAAAGAAATCTTAGAAATTGTTGTTCTTTATTAGATTTCTGAGTTTAGATACCACTAGCTTCAGCTGAAGTTTACCTTTATGTGGTTAAGCCTAAGGCACTATGAAATTCACGCACCATTCCAAAACAAGTATATAAAAGTCGTGTCCTCCTAGGTAATAAGTGCCAAGTTTCCGCTGTTCAACTCAGTCTTTGTGCTATTTGAAAGTATTAGGTGATGAAGTGCTTAAGAATCTGAAAATGAATGAATCCAAGTTCCTGAAAAGTTTAATATAAACCGAAACTTAGTTCAAATTCCCAAATAGGCCCACTATTGCCGTATGAATATTGTTTCTTATGTATCATGAAATGCTAATGGCGTTTCAGTTAGTTTCCTTTCTCAAAATCTTCCAGGAATACATTTGCAATAGGTTTCACTCAATGAATGTCATGACATAGATATCAGAAGATTATTTGTCAGCTACAAAAATGTCTTCTAGGTGCTTTCGCATTCACTTCACTGACCAAACGTTTAGAAAACTTTATTTTCCGAATCATACTGTTAAACAAAGAGGAACTGAATGTATTTTTGGATGTTTCTTCCACTTTAGTTTGTTTATTAGATGTTTCACATAGTCAAACGGTATTACTTACAAGATAAATTTTCGGACATTATTTATTGTCCATACGTGTATCACTTCGAGATATTATTTATCTCCGAATAAGTTATTGGCAGACAGATAGACTCTACGGGACTTGAATGATAGTAGAAACAGAAAAGACTCAGATATAATAAACTACATCAATTTCCATTTTTACAAGCACAATAGCTATCTGCATATTCTAACTCTAGTTTTAGCACGCATTCACACGGTCATTATATGAACACAATACTTTTATGTTCTTGTTTAAAATATACTTGAAAATTCTGTTGTCATTATTTACTCATCGACTTATCTAACAAGCAGACAAACAACACAAATGGCTTAAAGATTATTGAAGGTGATTTATTGTTCAATCATTGATCCAGGCTATTGAACATGTGTACAATTTGATATGTAGTTTGTTAACTGTTGTTCAAAGTTGCATTCATGATGATACATTCTAAATTTCTCACAGTTTCATCAAGTATAATGCTCTAACCTACAGTTTTTGATCAGTAATACGTGAAAAAAGCATTGCGATCAGTTTGCTAGTAAATTCATGATGCTTTCTATCTGGTCATCACTTATATATTTTGTAACTGATAAAATCACTGAATTTCTCCAGCACAGAAAGTGTATTTATCTCACCCTGAACGACTACTACATTCATTTATCGAATAAAAGGCTGTGACGAAAGTCATTGATTTACTAGTATACCCCTCACTCCAAGTATTTCTTTCATGATATAGTAAAATGGTTGCAGTCAAATTTGGAATAAAAAGATACGTACTAATTTCACATAAAACAAGTTTTGCAAAATATAGTGAAGCAAACCTAGGAGATTTTTGATCACATAAACTTATTTCAGGGATTTGTTAGGAGCCGAAAACGTAATACTCCATGGAGTTTCTATTCTAGGTCAAATAAACATTATCATCTTATTTTAATCTGATTATTAGATGTATCACTCAGTGAAATAGTGTTATTTACTGGTTAACTTTTCGGATATAATTTACTGCCCATATTCGTATCACTCGATACGAGTATAGACTATAAATTATGTCCGGAACGTTATCCAGTAAATGATACAGTTCCACCATATGACTTATGATAAACTGATAAGACTGGAATTATAAACTGCCAGGGTGCCTAAATATTACGCTTATGTTAAGTATTATCATGCTGTACGTTGGAAAGAAATATCATGTAAGACAAACGCTGAATTATCATCAGATACAATGAAAATAATTTGGGTAACCAATATCTGAAATAACAATCCCTGTTGTAACTGTGATTTCTAGTGATAACAGTTAGCAATTTCAAACCATAAAACACTGATTTTCTCGCAGTGGCTATTGATGAAAGTGAGGCTCCAGGATTAGTACGATTCGAGACTCAATGAACTGTACCTTCATACTAGTAAGTAACAGTCATCCCACTGGGAACGGACCCAACAGTCATCACACTAAATGAAAAAACGGTATCTGTTAGGCCTCTGATTTACGAGAGACACTTTAAGTTCAGTGGATTCTATTTGTTACTTGTGTTTACATATGTCTTTTCATTACTAATCAGTGGGTAAATAACGAGTGAACTTTTGATGCGCAAGAGGCAGCTGATAACTGTAAGTATTAAATTGCAATCAAAACATCATCCAGCAAATATTATTTCACTGTATACTACATCAGATAAACTAATCTAATATGAAACCATACTCCACTATAGTCCAAACATTTTACTCTAACACTTATAGACAATACAGATAGCTTATCATAACAAATATTCAGTTCTCCAAATAGGAAATTCTACCATACTTTAAGTTAGTTTGAAGTAAACATTCTACGTTAAACTACTATTGAACTGCTTAGAAATATTGCTGCACTGACTTAATTTCATGTATCAGATACAATTTAGCTGCAATATGTTCTATAACTGCATCATACAGGTTAGTTTGTAAGTTGGTGTAACCGAAAAATAAATAGTATAACATACTTGGAATTGAATTCACAGGATATGCGTTAACTTCAGCACAGCTCCAATTCAGCATAAGGATCGAAAAATAAATGTATATTATGACTGAAATCAAGAAATGAAGATTCAGTCTCATTTTCATGTGTAACAGATTTTTCGGTCTCGGAAAGAAGCTTCTTGAAAATAAAATGAAATCACTATATATATATATATATATATATATATATATATATATATATATATATATATATATATATATATATATATATATATATATATATTAACCCTTTCTCTAGCACGAAAATCTCTTCTTTTTATTTGTTGATCAGAAGATGATGCACACCATTGACAAGTGTGTTCATAGTTGGCTATCAGACTGCTCATTATACTGTTTGTACACACAATTTACTTTTTTTCTTACTGCTAAGCACCTTTTTCGTTTATTGTGTATTTGCTGTACGTAAGCTTATTTGAGAAGTTACTGTCATTGGTTAATTGTGTCTGATGTTAGCTTTAAAGATGTTTGATTCTTGTGGTGGTTATTACAGCTTGTAATCAGTGGAACTCATTATTAATTCAGAAGACCATGAACCGTGGCACTACTTACGATATGTCTGTTTAATGTCTCCAGATCACGCTGGCTAAAATAACGTTGAATTGCTGTTACCCTATGAGGTGGTATTTATCATACCATTAGCTGTTCAACCAATTCTACAAATGCTGTATCACCACTGAGTTGAAGTAACACGTCTGGCCTGAGGCGCTATTACAATAAGTACACCAATGCCTTTATCTCGACAACAGTATCTTAATATTCGTGAAATTCTCTCATGAATGTCAGCTGAATCGTTTTTGTGTAACGGTGGTTGATTACTAATGTGAAAACTAAGTATGATTCAAACAACATAATGAGAAGACAGAGATTGTCCGGAACATGTTATGTATTATTGTTACACATTTCAAACAATTTGATCACACAAAGCTTATCCAGAGGATGCCGACTTATACTGGACAATAGTTACTATAGCTGCTATCCAGTCCAATACAAGCATGGCTTAGGTTTTTGGCGACTTTAAAAACCACGCTCGCAACTATTTAACTAATAAATCTGGTTTCTTTATTCCAGCTAGAAAGGCAGATTTTTATAAAATAGAGCAATCTAACTGGCTATTCCAGTTGTTTTTAGGGTGGTCTTTAAAGTTACTCAACCTAAACAGCATTTTCACGAGTGTATCACGTCCCACTGTGCTTATCAATCTACATGTATTTGTGGCTCCAGAAACAAATAACTTCTAACAGTTTATAAGTGCAGGGATAGACATCTTTCCACACTGATCGCAAAACGTATACTGGAAACTGCTCATAAGATTGATATGAAGGCAGCCTTTACCGTAGTGTATGGATATGGTCAAGGACGAAGCACTTCCTACCCATAAATTCGAACACCTCTATGTATTAAGAAATAGTTTGTATCTACACTAAAGTCTTACACAACTTTTCACATTACTGGTGGTGGTGATTTGACCTATTATTAATTTTCCTTTCTTATGTTTCTCTTGAACCTCGCCTGGTTAACTAGTTTACTAGTTACTAGCCGGTCCTAAGCCCGGGTAAAGAGGGAAGGTTGGGCATAGGGCTAGCAACCCTACCCCGTAAAACAAATCTAACCGCTAAAGAAACTTCAAAGCACAAACAAAATATAAAAAATAATAACAAACTTATTCCCCGCTGGAATCGGAGAGGCGAAATGACGCCAGTTGGTGAAAGCCTTCGGGAAGCCAATTGGCCGATGTGTCTTCTCTCGATGAAAGCGAAAGTAAACGTGGGGACATGGAATGTCCGTACGATGTTTGAACCCAGTAAGGCAGCCCAGATTGCAAAGGAGATGAGAAGGTATCACATCGAAGTGCTTGGGATTTGCGAAAGCAGATGGAATGGGAGTGGACTCTCCAAACTGTCAACTGGAGAATCAATAATCTACTCCGGTCACCCAGACGCCAACCACGAGCACACTGAGATTCGGAGTGGCTATCATGATGTCCTCAAGAGCATCGAAGGCTCTCATGCAGTGGGAACCAATCTCCTCCAGGATCATGACAGCAAGATTCAACTCAAAAGGAAGAAAGGTCACAATCATACAATGTTATGCACCTACAAATAATGCAGAGCAAGAGAAAAAGGAGGATTTCTACAGACAACTTCAATCAACACTGGACAAGACGTCAGTTGGTGATATCAAAATCCTAATGGGCGACATGAATGCCAAACTGGGAGGGGACAACACGGGAAGAGAACTAACCATGGGTCGAGAGGCGCTAGGCGAAATGAATGAGAACGGAGAATTGTTTGCAGAATTCTGTGCATTCAACGACTTGGTGATTGGAGGCAGTGTGTTCAGGCACAAGGATATCCACAAAGCGACATGGACTTCACCAGACACCACGACACACTAAAAATCAAATCGACTTTATCTCAATCTCAAGAAAATGGAGACGCAGTCTACTTAACACAAGGTCAAGAAGAGGAGCAGATGTAGGTTCACACCACTCCCTCTCCAGTGCAAGGAACCTTCCAAATCAAGTTAAAAGCCTTCAAGGAAGCTGGTGATAGACCTCAATTCAAGTACAACACTCGGAAACTGAAGGATGAAACTACAAAGGAGATCTTCAAGGCAGCCATCAAGACAAAATGGGAGACATCGAGCAACATCCGTGAAGAAACCTGTGTGGGTGAACACTGGAAGTCTTTGAAGGCTATGTGGAAAGAAACCTGCATAACTGTACTGGGAAGGAAGAAGAAACAAGATAAGAAATGGATCTCGACAGACACATGGAAGCTGATAGAACAGGGAGAGGAGAATGGTGAAGCAGAAGATAAACCAGTGAAAGGATGAACAGAGAAAAGAGGAATTGAACACAACCAATAAAACACTACACTGGACAAAGAAGTGAAGAAGAGTGCGCGCAAAGACAGAAGACACTTCCACAACACACTGGCAAGTGAAGCAGAACAGGCTGCAGGTAAGAGAGAGACCTGACGACATTGTATCAAATAACCAGGTTGCTATCAGGGAAGAGACCAACACAGATGAAACCAATAAAAGATGAAGAAGGAAATTTAATTACAAAAGAAGAGAAACAGAGGAAACGATGGGCCGACCACTTCAAGAAGCTCTTGAATCGACCACCACCACCTGCACTTCGTCCAGAAATACCACCTGCAGCCGCTGAATTACAAGTGAACATAAATCCTCCAACGAAAATGGAAGTCCTGAACGCCATAAAGCTACTGAAATGTGGGAAAGCAGCAGGACCAGATGGAATACCGCCAGAAGCACTGAGAACAGATGCAGAGACAACAGTGGACATGCTCACACCACCCACTATTGCAGAAGGTGTGGAAGGAAGAGAAGGTACCTGATGATTGGAAGAAGGGTTACCTTGTCAAACTGCCGAAGAAGGGAGACCTCAGTGCTTGCAAGAACTGGCGCGGAATCACTCTCCTGTCCACCCCAAGTAAAATATTAAGCCGCATCATCCTGGAGAGGCTTAAAGATGCACTGGATTCAAAACTGCGACCGGAACAGGCAGGCTTCAGGAAGTACAAATCATGTGCAGACCAAATTGCAACGCTTCGTATCATCATAGAACAGAGCATAGAATGGCAATCAGCTCTCTACCTCAACTTCATCGACTTTGAGAAGGCCTTTGACAGCGTCGACCGAGAAGTAATTTGGAAACTGCTTCAATACTACGGAGTACCGCAAACCTTTATCCGCCTCATTCAACAACTATATGAAGATGCCACATGCCAAAGTAATCCACAATGGGAAGCTCAGTGATGCCTTTGAAGTGAAGACAGGAGTGAAACAAGGTTGCCTACTATCCCCCATGATATTCCTGATTGTGGTGGACTGGATCATGCAGCAAACAGTAGGCAGCGAGAAGAGGGGATACACTGGACGACGGAAAAGAACCTAGAAGACTTGGATTTCGCCGATGACTTGTGCCTAATGTCACACAAACTTGAAGATCTGCAGGCAAAAACTAACAAGTTGATAGAAGAGGCAGCTAAGACGGGACTTCAGGTGAATATAGAGAAGACAGAAGTGATGAAGATACCGCACCACCACCATCTACAGAAACAACAAACTCCAATCACCGTCAACGGGAGAAACTTGAAGGAAGTAACCTCCTTCACTTATCTAGGAAGCACTGTTTCAACTACAGGCGGGACGGACGAGGACGTCAAAGTCAGAATCGGAAAAGCAAGACAGAAGTTCATTAGCCTGAAACCAGTGTGGAGATCTTCTGCACTCAGCATGCGGAACAAGATACGGATTTTCAACACCAACGTCAAGTCAGTGCTCTTGTATGTTTCAGAGACTTGGCGCGTCACGAAAGGTATTTCCAATAAACTACAGACATTCATCAACAACTGCTTACGCTCGCTGCTGAAGATCAGATGGCCAGAAAAAATAAGCAACAAGGAACTCTGGGAACGAACCAACCAAGAACCTATCACGCAACAAATATGCAGGAAGAAGTGGAGATGGATTGGCCATGCACTGAGAAGGCCGACTGAGGACATCACGCGTCAGGCCGTGCCCTCGAGTGGAATCCCCATGGGAAGCGACGAGTTGGACGTCCGAGGTGAGGGTGACATGGAGGAGGTCGTGCGAGGAGGAAATGAGAGGTTGTGGGCTGTCGTGGGACCAGGTTCAAAAGATCTCAGAGAACAGAGGTCACTGGAGGCGTGCTACTGAAGCCCTATGTTCCACTAGGAACCCAAGGGACTAATATATATATAATATATATGTTTCTCTTGGCTTTGTTATCTTTCTTAATTATAAACCCATTGACTAAATTAACCTGTAAATAAAATATTCGGCAATTTCATGTGTGATCAGATTGTTCGAAATATATTGCTCTAATGCATCATATGTTTTAGATAATCTCCGTCTTCGTTTAAAGTTGTTTAGATTTATCGAAGGAACTGGTTGGTTTAAGTATCTTCCATCTCATGGTTCAGTTATAGGTGTAGGCAATCTGAACTAAGTATGCCTTGAGGGCACGAATCACACCATTTCGACCAACAAAAAATCGTTTCTGACAGAATATCATATATGCACATGCCCAATGCATTTTATTCTTGTAATTTATTTGGTTGTGGTTAGCAGAGGAATCCAGGACATGCGTTTCGTCCTATTCGAGTCTCATAAGCCGGATGTAGCGGCACCCAAGTTAGTATAACAACGGAGAATTAGAAGTATATCAACAAACAGCATTAGCCTTTTATTCTATTAACTATACTATCACTGTCAAAGCCGATCTTTTCTTTACTAGAACATATTTTACCGTAAGATGATAAAATATTTCAAAATTCATACAGCATATGAATAAACTATACTCTGCAAAAAAACATGACTAGTGTTAACAATGAGATCAGCCTAAAGCCTTATACTTAACTTTAAAAACTTTTCAACGATACTGATAGATGAATAAACAGAGGTTCAGAAAGAAATTCACCGTTTCTGTTGCTTGAGTTTAGTTCATTCATTCGCTACACTTTTTTCCGCAGTAATACTGAATGGATTGTACGATTATGATTTATTTTCGAAGTTGTGTTTATAGTTTTCGAAGATATTTTATAAAGGTGTTTAATAATCAACGATCGTGAAGGTGAATCGGAAACGAAAAATGTTCAAGATCAGAGTTTACTCTTGTCTATGAGAAGTATTCAAAGATAGAAAAGGTTCATTCCAGTATATTGGATGTATGAACCTTACAAATTATTCTTATTGTAACCTATCTTTCTTCATGATGTCCTTAAATGACTAGTTGGATCACTACTTGAATGTAAACTGATCTGTAATATAATGTTTTTTTCTTACACCTACTTTTATCTTTTAGAAAGCTGTTTTAGCAGATTTCATCCAGTCATTTTTACTCATACAATTTAATCTGTTCCTCTTTTCTTTTGATGTTTGTTTCTCGGTTTATTTCATTTCTTTTGCTGGGGGTGGTGTTATTTTTATCAGAGTAGAACTTGAGCACTGTGTTGAGCGATAATTCCTTGTCATTTTAATTATTGGATATATGAAGTAGTATCATAATTTAGAATACAGTGGTTTCACTGTTTTGGAAATGGGTAAAAATAACCATCTAAAAAATATAAAACAAATGTGTTTTATGATTTAGATTGCCTTTCAGCTACTCGAAGTCTGAGGTATGAGAATATCAAATATTGGTGGAAATTTGACGGTTCAGTTCATTTGAAAAAATTCACTCATTGCTTAAGACGGGAATGTTTGACTGCATTATAAACCGAAACTAAAGTATGTTGACAAGATATAAAGAAATCATGATTATACGTTTGTAAATTCACAGCGGCGGAAGCAAAAAATAATGTAACTTAAATGTAAGACTACCCAATAAAGCTAATGGATGCACAGGTGGACACAACTATGTATAAAGTACATATTTTAGATTGAATTTAATTTGAACAAAAAAAAGTATAAAATGAGTTGACCTCTTCATGTTTGCTAGGGCTTTGAATATGAGATGTTGTGTGTTCAAAAGAAAATAATTTTCCTTCAAGACCCTGTAAGTCTAGTTCTTAACACTTCGTGTCATTCACTTACACTTTTTTCACCAGGCTTCTCCTTTTCATACAGACCTTGATTTTAATCAAGTTCAACTTTTTATATCATATAAATCATACATTAGGTGTTTGAATTCATTTGCCAGGAATTCAGGCATTCACACCAAGGCCAACCTAGTTTAAAACTGAAACCAATGTATCATTTAATTGTCGTAGTAGAAACAATGCACATTTTCCTTTCTCACAGGTGTTTGCTGGTTTACTTGCTTGGTCTTACGATCCAGGTCCCATTATATTCTGTTTCCACCTTGTTTAATTGCACATAGCGATAAGAATTTTCAACATAATTAGTTTGTAGAGAAGTTTCAGGGTATAAGACAGACAGTGACAACGTCTAGTTATTTATTGTTAGCTGTCTTTGGATTTCATCATCATCATCATTATCAACATAGGACCAGGCATTACTGCGTAACGGTCCGAGTTGCCACACCTCATATCAGCACATCAAGTAAAAAGGTAGTGAGGTGAAGGATGAAGATAAGTGAATGCAGTCAAAAGAAATATAAAGTACGAGAAGAAAGGAAAGAGGAGTGACAAAATAGTGAGATTCGGTATAGCGTTGTTAAGATGAGGATAATGTGTGTATACATCTGCGCCACTGACTTCGGTTCTGAGCCATATCACCTAGGGTCTCCAACCACTGGTTCCTCTTGTCCCGTGGACCCCAACCACCTAGTCTGCATCGTCCTACATGGCTTAAACCAACAGTCAGAGACTTCATACATTGGTGCCATGTTTTAGTCTGGCCACCTCGGGCCTTTTTCCAGCCTGAACCCACCTCAGCCAACATTGTGTGACGAGGCAATCGGTGACTAGGCATACGTAGTACGTGTCCCAACCATCTCAGTCGATGAAGGTTCACAACCTCGTCGACTGACTTACCTCTTCTCCCTAAAACTCTACACCTAACTTCTGCATTACTCACATGGTGACACCACGGAATACGTCCTATACTACGAAGGCAACGGTGGTCAAATACCTGTAACCTTCTCATGTCTTCCACTTTCAATGGCCATGTTTCACAGCCATACAGTAGAACAGAGCGGACTGCTGTGCAGTACACGCGACCCTTAATAGACAAACGAATATCACGGCGGCGCCATAGGTGGCGCAAATTGGCAAAAGCCAATCGAGCCTTTTGTATCCGTGCAGAAATCTCATCGGCAACTAACCCACCGGGTTGATCCTACTTCCCAGGTAAGTGAAGTGGTCAACACACTCAACCACTTCACTCTCTATTGTTAACCGCGGTACCGCTGAAGACCAGTCCTGGAGCAAAAATTTGCATTTGGGTGGTGAAAATCGCATCCCAAACATTCTCAAATTCCCACTCAAAGTGTTCAGAAGACTCTGCATCTTGTCAGCGTCTTCACCTAACAGGACTATGTCATCTGCATATTCTAGATCTAAGGAAAATTCACCTGTGATCCGGTCAACGTCTTTGTAATTAGGTGACGAGAGGGAAACCTCCATAAGAATATCTATGATAAAATTAAATAAGAATGGGGATAGTGGGCATCCTTGACGGACACCACTTGATGAGTATAGCTCCCTGGACAACTCACCATAGGCTCTAACATGCCCACAAGTGTTCGAGTAGAGAGCTTTCAATAAGGTGATGTACTTACTAGGCACGCCTTTCAGTGACAGACACTGCCATAAGACTTCTCGATCAACGGAGTCAAATGCCGCCTTCAGGTCGAGAAATACAGCTATTGTCGGGCGTCTGTAAGCATGCCTATGTTCCAGGACCTGGCGCAGTGTGAATATTTGGTCGATACATCCACGGCCAGGTCTAAAGCCTGCCTGGTTTTCTCGGGCTTGCTGTTCCCGAGCTCCACTCAGGCGTCGGAGAATTATAGAACTTAGGATCTTAGACACTATGTTTGTCAGGCTGATTCCTCTGTGGTTATCACAAGAGGACTTCTCGCCTTTCTTGAAGACTGGGATGATGAGTGACTTAGACCAGTCGGAGGGGATCGTATTTGATTCCCATATACTGGCTAACACTTCCGTTAGCCTGACTAAGAGAACTCTACCACCATTCTTGTATACCTCAGCAGGTAGTCCGTCTGGTCCTGCTGCCCTTCCCCGTTTCAGGCTACCTACCGCTTTCTCAACTTCTTCTAGTGTTGGGGGACCTGTCTCTATGTCCCATTCAGGGTCCGACTGGATAGCGGGCAGCGCAATGGTGGCTGGAGGCCAGTTAAACTGTTCCTCAAAGTGTTCTGCCCATCGTCCCAGTCGCCTTCCCTGCGAGTGAATCGCCGATCCGTCCTTCTCCGCTATAACCTCACTAACTGTTGTTGACCATTTCCCCCCAGTCTCCTTAATAAGTCTAAATAACTGTCTACTGTTACCGATCGCCGCTGCCTTTTCCATCTCTTTAGCCTTTGCTGCCCACCACTGTTCACGATCGTTGCGCAGACTTTTCGTCAGTTTATTTTTAAGTTGCGCTCGCTCTTCATTGTACTCAGAGCCTGCAGGGATGCATTCACGTGCATCCATTAGTTTGGAAGAAGCTGCTGATATCCACTGGCTCTTTTTAGCCATTATCTTGGAGTCGGCTACAGTCTCCAGTGCTGCTTTTACAGTAGACTGAAGATGGCACCAAGCTTCTTCTGGATGAGTGACAGTCTTTTGTTCCGATAACTGCCTAGCCAACTTCTCACTGAACACGGCTTTGGTGTTTTCGTTGTCCAGCAGAACTCGTAGTGGTTTTGTTGCCAAATTTTTTCTACGTCCATTGAGACGCAGGCATATACGTGCTCGGACCAACGCATGATCGCTGTCCAAACACGTACTCCAGAAGGAGCGGCAGTCTTCCACCGATCCTCTCCAGCGATGACTAATAGCAATGTGGTCTATCTGTGTCCATCGCTGAGTCGAGCTCGGTGGACGCCAGGTCAGACAGTGCCTTTCTTTATGTCTGAAATTTGTGCTGGCTAAAAATAGGCGGTTATCTGAGCATAGTTGTAATAGGCGATCACCGTTATCTGTACGTTCAGCTGGGATTCCGAAAGTGCCACCTAAGTGCCTTTCTGCCTCACTCAGTCTACCCACCTGTGCGTTGAGGTCACCTGCAACAACCACTACGTCCGAACGTTTGGCTTTCGAGAGGAGGTTAGACAGTTTATGGTAGAACTCGTCCTTCACTTCATCCGAACTACAGTCAGTGGGTGCGTAAGCAGAGATTACAAAGAGACAACGGCGAGTCTCACTATTCCTTTTAGTTCTCACTGTGCCGTTCAGCCTCATAGCGCAGAGGCGACTATCAACTGGGATCCAGTCTAGTAGTGAGTTTTCTGCCCTGGTGCTTAATGCTATACCTACACCTGCAAGACCACGAGAGCTAGCTATCGAATCTCCAGAAACTCGAAGGGTGAATTTTGCAGATTCACCAGATTGGTCAGGAGAGGTCAGGTGAATAACCACACTTGGGTCCTGTATGCGTGTCTCACAAACACAGCACACATCCATGCCTCGAGTTGCTAGAGTCTTTGCCAACGAAGCCTGTTGGCCAATTTGACGGAGGGTGCGGACATTGAAGGCTCCAATATGTAATTTGGAGCGTGGTTTAAGGAGACCAGGGACACTGTTCTGTGGACTCAGATCGTTGTCGAAGGCTGCAGAGGTAGGAGAAATTGAAGATGATGCAGCATCATTAATTAAGAGACGTGAAGGAAGATTAGAAGGTAATGATGGAGGAGGAGGATAGCAGTCAGAAGAAACTTGGGTGCTGACAGAGTTGTGAGGGCGGTTGACACTTCCCGGCTGCCCACACCGTGGAAGGCTATTTCTTCTTAAGGTACCTGAAAGAGATTTGTGTGACCGCAGAGCCCATCGGACATCTGCTTGAGGCCTGTCACACCCAGCCTTTTGAGTATGATTATTTTGAATTTTTGTATTTTTGGGGCCGGATGAGCGAAAGGAAACGACAAGTGAACCAACACCGCCGGCCCGGCAGACCGTGGGGCGTGGTGGAGTGTGTTATTTTTGGGGCCGACCTTTTCTAACCCCCCCTTCCACTGAGAAGGCAGCATCAGCTTGGCACTGCTGGTCATCCAAGGGAAACACCTTACTGCTGTCACACCCCATCCAGCTAGCAGCAGTACGACTTCGCCCTCAGACCCCCATCATAGTATAGCAATTTACACTATGACGGTAACTGCTTTTCGTCTAACCACTACCCAACAGACCTTTCTGGTATGGTAGGACCTCGAGGGAACAAGCGTTCCACCAGCATAGCTCGTTGGGTCATTGTGATATGCAAGCCCGACCACCACGTCAAGGTAGCAGCTATCGGTCGGGTGTCTTTGGATTTATAGCATGCCGATTCCTTTTCACTTAATTAACTGGGTGATTTTCTTCAAGTCGAATTGCATACGCTAAGTTTTCGTCAACACACTGTAGTTTAGTATTCAAGTTTGCTAGTAGAAAGTTGTAAGAAATCTACTGGATAAAAGAGCTTTGGATCTGTTTTAATCTTCATTTTGTTGTAGCTCAAACTTCAAAGCGTAAAACTAACTTACTTATCATCGCTAGGTTGTTATTTCAGTGGACTAGTTGGTAGTGCTTATTACTTATCATCCTAATTTTTTTTGATATCCTACTGCTCAGATGAAATACTTGATATACCTGAACTGCGATTTTGTGATGCTTTTCAAACTACCGTTATTCAACCTCCATATGGAAAACATTTTGTCATTAATATTATTTACGTATCACAGAAGGGTTTGGAGTAAAACATCTGTTGATCCACAGCAGGCTGCATCATGTGCACTTCAAAAATAAACTTTTGGAAAAATCAAGGCCAGAACCTTGAAAAGTTATTTTTGTTCATGTTTCACCTATTTGGTTTGGAGTTGCACGAACCTACTTTCATTGCAATTACATTTCGAATCATACAACAGACTGATTAAAAAATTTCAGCTGTTTCATAAGCAAATATGGTTCTTTGGTAGATGATCACTGACACTGAGGTAAGTACTTCTACGGAAAGAGCAAGACGTTTTTCTGTGCAAAATAGTGTGAATAGTCGTGCATTTAGTTGTACACCGTTTCATGTACGTTAAGGACGTTCAGAATATAGTTCAAATGATCGACTGTAATTTAAAAATACAAGAAGCAGACATCACACCATCTAAGCCTGTTGAATAGGATTCTTCTGTAAAACAGTGATTATAAATCAGTTATTTTTGTTTAAGAGAATACCAGGAACAAAAATGGCTTAAGGTAAAGTTAGATGTTAAGATTAAGAATATGAGTGTCATATCTTTCATACGGAAGTGGTGTACATATTCAAGAACTACAGAAACGTATACAGGAAATTTGATAACGCCTGTCACCACTGCCATTCAGTGTCTATGTTTTACCTGATGCGTATAACTGAGGTATTCTATCAGTTAAATTTGACCTACATATTGCTGAGATTACTACCTACTAAATTATTCCTGGTTTATGAAATTCCATAGGACGTATTCTTAAATTCCAAAAGCCTTAGGCGATTTTAGGCTTCGATAATTAGGTGGTAAATAACTTGGTCAGAGTATATTTCAACGGCTTTTGTTAGTGTAATAAAAAGGCTACTCAAGTATTGTAATGGCTGTCACCAACATCTGTTGTTATAAATACTACAAGGTAAGTTGTGCACTGAACATCAGTCACTAAAATATCAGTATATTTTCATTCTTAGTTGAATATAACCTGAATGATAGACGTCTTGTTTAATCTTTTAGATGGAATATTGAATTCAAAGGTGTATTCTGACTACTGACTATACGAGTGTTTGCTTTGATACCTATGGAAATAATAAAGTAGCATTACTTTGTATTGTACAATCTTCAAAGGAATTTAATGCGATTTTACCGTTATAAGCTAGACTAAAATGTGAAGTGCCGAAATTTAGGACTATTATGATTTACTTCTTCAGGCCAATTATTCATATGTTGACACCTTCATTTACCGATATCCGAAGTTTCACTGAACGCTTGCTTACAGACAGTGGCAAAACTCTAAGTTGATTTTTGTCTTGAAATGAAATCAGTTGGAGAATTATATGGAATCTAGCAGCAGCGGGTATCTAATTCGTCCCAGTGCTTTTCCAGTGCTCTTAAGTTTTCAACGGCTCTCCAACTTGAAATGGTAAGACTGTGAACAAAAGATAGGATACCAGGGTATTTCAAAGAAACGTAAAACCATCTTTCACAAAAGAACAGCTGATAACTAAAACACAAAAGCAGGGCAGTCAGTAATGTTTTTGTTTATCAACCAACTTCTGGTGTGATTTACAATGATATAGCTCATCAACACGAAATCCAATTCCATATATTTCGTTCAGTAAGAGGATTGATATTTTTACTTGCTAAACTTTAGTAAGTATATGATATCTTATTGTACACTCGGTAAATTAGTCTAATAATAGACGTAAAGTAAGAAAGTCGTCTATTCTTAACAGAGGCTTTTTTAGGGTATAGACAGTTACTTTGATATTTTTTTTACAGAGAACTAACAACTTGTAGAAAAACAAATCAAACACCTTTCCATATAAACTGCTGGAAATTCAGAATCAGCTAGTGATTGACACATGAAATGCATGAATTTTTGAAAATGAAACTGCTAATAAGAATTTCATATAACATCTTAGGTTTAGAATACTTGGTTTGGACAGAACCCTTATAGTAGGTAAGTGATCTTTGTCTACAGATTTAAAACCAAAATATGCCATAGGAATAATTAAATCTAAAGTTTCCCATAGATTGTTTAGAAAAAGAATAGTTCAGGCGGACAATCATTTTCAGAAACTTCTTTGAGGCTGTACAGCTATAAATCCACAATAATAATAACAAGAACAAAAATTTCAAAGATCTGGGAGACATACTCTCAATTCCCAACTGGCTTTCGCAGTATTCACTACAGCCTGTTTAAAAACCAAGATAACTGAAAAACGTACACACTTCTGTTTGAAACACAGTGACATTTCATTTTGTACGAATTTTAAAACAATCTTAAGCCTACTTACTTATGCCCACAATTCATTAAGCACAATAAGACAGCACCGTTGATAAGTTTAATGACTTCTAACCTTCTTGACAACCTAACCTGGCTAACTAGTTCACTAGGTAGTAGCCGGTCCTAAGCCCGGATAAAGAGGGAAAGATTGGGCATAGGGCTAGCAACCCTATCCCGTAAAACCAACCCAACCGCTAAAGAAACTTCAGAGCACAAACAAAATATAAAAATACAAACAAACTCATTCCTCACCGGAATCGGAGAGACGAAATGACGTCGGTTGGTGAAAGCCTTCAAGAAGCCAATTCACCGATGTATCCTCGCTTCTCTCTACGAAAGCGAAAGTAAAATTGGGGACATGGAATGTCCGCACTCCATGTATGAACCTACCAAGGCTTCCCAGATTGCAAAAGAGATGAGAAGGCATAGCACTGAAGTGATAGGAATCTGCAAAAGCAGGTGGAATGGAAGTGGACTCTCCAAACCGTCAACTGGAGAGTCAATAATCTACCCTGATGTTGTCACCCAGACAACAACCACCAACACACTGAGTTTTGGAGTGGATATCATGATGTCCCCTTGAAGAGCATCGAAGGCTCGCTTCCATGCAGTGGGAACCACTCTCCCCCAGGATCAGATCATAACAGCAAGGTTCAACTCAAAAGGAAGGAAAGTCACAATCATTCAATGCTACGCTACGCTACGCACCTACAAATAATGCAGGTCAAGAGATCCAAAGAAAGAGCAGGAATTCTACAGACAACTGCAATCATTACAGGACAAGACTGCACCACGGATCGCGACATCAAAATTCATTCTAATGGGTGGGGTGACATGAATGCCAAACTGAGAGCGGACAACACAGGAAGACAAATAACCATGGGTCGAGAAGCGCTCGGTCAAATGATAGAGAACGGAGAATCGTTTACAGAATTCTGTGCATTCAACGATTTGGTGATTGCAGTCAGGCACTGGGTTCAAGCACAAGCATATCCACAAAGTGAGCGACATGGATTTGATTTCACCAGAAACCAGGACATACTACACTTAAATTCAGATCGACTTCATCTCAATGTGAAGAAAGTTGAGACACAGTCTACTTGACACAAGATCAAGAAGGGGAGCAGATGTAGGCTCACACCACTCACTATCTACTGCAACCAACCTACCTTCAAAATCAAGTTGAAAACCTTCACACAAGTTGGTGATGATAGACCACAGTTCAAGTTCAACACCCACAACAGAAACTGAACTGAAGGACGAAACTACAAAGGACATCTTAATGTCAGCCATCAAGACAAAATGGGAGATATCGAGCAACATCCCTGAAGAAACCTGTGTGGGTGAACACTGAAACTCTTTGAAGGCTATGTGGAAAGAAACCTGCATAACTGTACTGGGAAGGAAGAAGAAAGAAGATAAGGAATGGATCTCGACGGACACATGGAAGCTGATAGAACAGGGAGAGGAGGATGGTGAAGCAGAAGATAAACCAGTGAAAGGATGAACAGAGAAAAGAGGAATTGAACACAACCAATAAAACACTACACTGGACAAAGAAGTGAAGAAGAGTGCGCGCAAAGACAGAAGACACTTCCACAACACACTGGCAAGTGAAGCAGAACAGGCTGCAGGTAGGAGAGACAGAGAGAGACCTGACTACATTGTATCAAATAACCAGGTTACTATCTGGGACGGAAGAGGTCAACACAGATCAAACCAATCAAAGATGATAAAAGAAACCTAATTACCAAAGATGAGAAACAAAAAAAA
>OX104134.1:111426685-111458218 GCA_944470555.2 Heterobilharzia americana | reverse complement strand
TCATCAATGTTGAAGTCAGCAATCAGCTGCTTCATCTGACGAAGCTGTTGCGTCGGCTTGCGATCACCAAGATGCACATCCTTGAAAGGTTCTTGCACTTTCTGCTGGTCAGTAAGTGCAACGCGTTTGATGAGGGCGGTTTTGAGGCGATCGTAAAGATTCGGTGCTGGGTCATCTAGCACATCTGAGACGTCTTCGATCACATTTTCCGGTAAGCTGACGATGACTAAGTTGGACTTAGTTTCTTGTGATTGAATGTGTCTCAAGGCAAACTGAGCTTCCATATGGGAGAACCATGCAGATGGTCTGTGGGCCCAGAAGGTGGGAAGCTGGAGGGTTACGGCCATCTGCGCGGTCGAGTCATTATCCGCCATTGATAAGGGAATTAGAGGCACGATGATGATAATAATCAAAAAAATTACAAAGCAAATAACCAATGAGGGGTGCAACAAAAAAAACGCAAGACCGTGCCAAAAAGAAAAATGGGCCAGATAGATCAAAGCAAGGAAAACAAAGGTACTAGACAAAGTAAAAAGTGATACTCGGGCTCACCAATTTGCAGGGTGTGTGTTACGACTCCGTGACGTTTGATCAACCCTAATTAACTTGATGTGCTCTAGTACCTACTTAACCAGCACTTTACCCAACGTGTAAGTACTGATGGCAAAACACAAATCAAAAGAACTGATACGCAATGTATTTGAAGGAGTTATGCATTTAATTAAAGTAAATGTAATAATAATGAACGGGGGAAAAGTTTAATTAACTTATCTGGCTTGTAAGGCTGAACTAGGGACTCGGAGCACGTGCGCGGTAACCAGCACAATGGAGGGTAAAATGGCTTCCAAGCCTGCTTGGATGCATGCTCGTTAAAACAAAACTCAAAACACCCTAAGCACCCGGAGGCAAGCTAGAGATTTATTTGGTTAACTTAATTTAAACTATTTATTTTAGCCCTAGTTATATTTTGGTGCCAGGAGGGTGCACTACAAATTCACGAACTGATTTAAGTAGTGAGCCACTGTGATCAGCAGCTATAAAGGCAGTGAGTTAATCAAATGCCAATTGTTTATATAAGCCAAACAGGTGGTAAGTTAACGAGAGGAAGGATAATGAGTTACGTTCTGCAACCATTCTGTTCCCCTGAACCGACTTTCTTATCTTACAGAAGTTAACTGAAACTCATATGGCATGAAGATTGAAATTTAACGAATGAAGACACTGATGTGTTCTCCGGAGTTAAGGAAGTATTTTCTCACCTCTGTCTCTATTCCATAGCGATATTTTCGCCTGCAGTTTCGTTCTAACTACTCCCATATGTAATTCTCTCTTCTTGAGCATAAGTTGACCTTTGAACAGCTGGCCCAAGATACTGTAGCCACTACATTTAAGTGATCTGTATGTATGATGATTGGTGTACTTCCATAAAACACTATTTTGAGCTGGACCTGCTGCTTGCTTTTGTTGCTCAGTTTTCAGGTCTGACCGATCAGTTCTTCTTTCACATCCTAGCAACAGTAGAAATCAGCGTATATCATGCCATCAGAACTTCATAAGAAATGCGTAAGATTCAAGGTCATAGTCGCACCACCTCCCCTATCTTCAGATATATTTTACGGTTCAAATAGTGACTGAAAAATCCCTGATTTTCAATGCAACTTGACTTACTCTATTGTTACCTGCGTATTTCTAAAACCACTAACGACATCGTACCAGGTGACATGGGTTAATGTAATTTAACACTATTGTTTTGTTACACCGGCAGTTTCAGAAGTGATGTATCATTGGTGCATAAGAAGTTCTGTGGAAATTTTCTTCAAATCGAATTTTATAAATAACAGTTTTTCATACTCATCTTATTTGTTTCCAGAAAAGAGGACTGAGATGTAAGTTGATGCCAACCGCTTATACTGAACTTGGAATTTGTTCTATTTCTGAAATACTCACATAACAGAAGTTCATTATTGTAGCAATTGCTGATGAAGCAAGTTAGGGAGACTCGGGCTTCAGCTATGTTCAGACAAGAACTAGGCGATATTATTGAAGAACACCGGGAAAGTATAACAGCATATACGTGGGATACAAAAAATCAAATACATACGACTGCTGGATACTGAACACAGGATATGTAAATAAATATACAACTATGGAAAACCTAGACACTCAATGATAAAGTGATACTAGGGCTCACCAATTGTGACGTGGTTCTTGCTGAGTTAATGCTGTCCTACACTTGACCAATCCTACATAAGTTAATGTGCACCAGTACCAAACTAAGCAGTACCTTACCTACGTGCAAGTACTGTGACGACCGAAATCCAAGTATTTCGGTCTACACGCAGATAATGATTTAACGGACCCAAGCTAAGGCGAACCAGACAGGTTAGTGCGTTCTACTACATGGTTTCCAAAACTTCCTTGAGTCATGCAGCGTCAAGGATTATATTTCAACAATATCAAAACACTATTTGACGTGATAAATTTGTGATAGACTTGTAGCAAATCTGTGGTATGAACAAACAACAACAAATTATATCAAAATCACAAAAGTACCTCAACAATGCTGCTGGGCAACCATACGGTCCAGGCACGGAATACGTAAGATATAGCAAAATTGATTGACCAAATACATTTGTTAAATGCCTGAGAATCAACGAGAATATTCCCAACAAAATGGGATCGAAACTCTGCCTACAAGAATCAAATCAACCAATAAGCATTTCCAGTAGACAGTCAAAAGACAAGGAGTCACTTCACAGAGCAACCTTAAGTTGAGCCAAACAAAATGTTAGGAACAGTAAAACAGTGCCATATTATCAACAATCCAGCATCACACAATAGCAAAGTGAAGCCTTAATGAAAAGTCCCAATCAAAATAAAAACAAATAAACTGTGTTACATCAAAGGAAAAGGGCAGGCGGCAAAATAATACTATATCGGTTAGGATTACAGGATAGTATCCATATTGAGGATGAAAATATTCAAATAAATATCCATACTGTCCATCATTTTCCAATACTGCAGCTACCTTCATTGAATAAGCATCTGTAGAGAGAAGTACCACTTTGTAAAAATGTCTCAGGAAAGTCTCATTATTATAACTGTCTAGAGTGCTTCGTTGGATATTGTCACGACATTTTTCTCACACATTCTTCATCAGAAAGCATGTCAAAAAGTAGAAACAATAATTACGTTAATTTACGAATGGATATACAGTAAAGGTTACGGAACGTTAGTTCATAATCTGCATGATCAAATAGTTCCAGATGAAGTTTATTGAATAAGTGAAGCCAGACCACCCTACGATATTTAGAACTGCAAGAACTAACGAGGAATTCATGGAGTGATACTGATGTTAACCTCAGCTAGCACTAAGGTAGGTTGACGGTAGTAATCTTGCTACAAAGGCGTAAAGAGCTCCAAAATACGGTTATTGGCTCAGTCAATAACTGAAGCATGATAGGATTCCATACATTTAATCCATTTGTCATCAGATTCATTATAATCTTAAATACTGGAGGTGAGAACATTAAGTACGAAAGTTGGGATTTGCAGTGAAGAAACAGGAAAAGAGTATTAAGAGTAGTGGTTTCTCTGAAGGCTACAAATAGAAAAATGTATAGGTATGCATATTCCAGGATTTTTAGGGACAGTGAGACCACCGTTATTCCTGTAGAATATTTGAATATCTGTCGTGATTAGTTAGTTCAACTATTGGTCAGCCCTGATTTGGTTGTCATTCTACAAATAGTTCCAGTAATTAAGAAATAAGTATTTTTTCTTGTCTTAGTCTACTTTTTTACATAAGTTATGTGATTACAACTTGAAATACAGTTGTGTTTAACCATATCACGGTGGAATTAACTCAGCCTTAAATTTTCAATAATAATAATAATCAGTATAGGGTTTTCACTAATTTATCGAAACTTCTCGCAACCGTATCTCTTAAACAACATGTAATCAAATTATTTTTCAATAGGTAGAGTTTTTTTTATTTATTTATTGGGGGGTCAGTAAAATCTTCATGTCGTTGGTAGATTTTGAGCACCGAGAAGTCAGTTTGTTTATTAAGGACTCATAGAATGAATTAGGACACGAGAACATCTGGTCGTTCAGTGACCTGAAAAGCCTTTAGTCTAATCGCAACCGAACCATATTTACTGACGAGAAAGGGAACTGTCGTTAAGTCTGACTATTTTCTGCATTAGAATATCATGTATGTCGTCTGTAAGTAGTCTCTAGTCGGTAATAAAAGCAATGGAAGATGTGGGCTTTATTTTAGCATCAATACAAACCATTCGCATTCATTACTGACTCAGTGCCATCAATGTCTGTGTTAAATGAATCAAACTTACCTGAATCAGCATTGAAATTTTTTATTAGATTAGAGTGAGTACTATTCCAAGGTGAAAGAGGTAATAACTCCACATTACATTGGTAGGTGGGAAGAAACTTGAGATGATTCAGAGGGTTTTTATCTTTGCAAACATTTCCAATAATTTTATCAAATTAATGGTGCTAGGCCTTATTGAAAATATCAGTCACACTGAATTTAAAATTATCGCATTAAAGCACAACTGATAAAGAATTCCCTATTAAATCAAACCTATTATTTCCTACATAAATGCCGTTACATTTCGATAACTTCTGGGACACTATTAAGAACTATGAACATAAATATGTTGGGTTGTGAAGCAGACGGACTTGGATGTTCACTAACATTATCCTGAAGGATAATGAAAAAAACCTTAACTGTTCTTAAAGGTCATTAAATTCAGCAATCAAGTTATCACTTAGTGATAACATGAAATCACCTAGGTCACATTTCGAAGATTGTGTCTATTGTCGGAGAACAAAATATCTGATCTAACAATCATGAGCACTGACAAGATCATCAAAGTGGAACTTCAAGCGTATTTCAAAACAAATCATATAGATATAGCATGTAAGCAATTACTTGCATTTTTCGTATGACGGAGAAATCAGCTGACAAGGAGGGTACAACCTGTCGGCAGACCCTATATATCATAATTCCTGCTTTATTATTAAAATAAGCAGATATTCTATCCTCTCTCGGACTTTCAGACAAACATCATAAATCAGAGTATCCTAAGTACTTTTCTGCTTCCCACTGCAAAATATGGACTGCTGTGGTTACCTAAATTTATGAACGTATTGCTCTGGGTACTTTTTAAAGTCAGTCGTAAGATGACCACTATCTGACTTAATCTTATCATAGCATTCACTACAGTTGCTTTTGATAGAGTGAGCCTGTAACTTTTTCGAAACCGTACTCATTTACTTTGCAGTTCCGATTTCTTGACCGCCTTGTATAATCCCTGTTGAGTAATAACGCTTATCTGTTGTTTTTTATTGTTGAGTGTGAATGCATCCTTTCTTCTTAATTAGTCATAGGCGTATGTTTTTTGTTATCTTTCAAATTCCCGTACGAGCTGAGTGGACTACCAGCGCCAAACTTTTGCAAACTCTACCGTTTTTCTTCTTGCAACAGTCCTAGATGAAAAGCTAGCAACAGATGGTTGTCGCATGTTTAACGAAGAAATGGAAATCTACTTCTGATAGGAATAGAGCAAAAACAACGTCAGAATCAAAATTTGATCTAATAGAGTTGAATAAGTGGAGCACTGAGTAAATGGATTATAAATGAAATATATTTGTAAAATCCCAGTGAGGTAGAAAAACAAATTTCTGACGTTTCGTGACTTCGTGGAAATCCCTTCTTCGGAGAATAAAATCTGTACAAGTTTTCGACTGTTTAAATAGTTGATAATGAAATAGTTTAAGTACTATTTAAATAGTCGATAACTCGTACAGGTTTTATTCTCTGAAGAAGAGATTTCCATGAAGTCGCGAAACCTCGGAAACATGTTTCTCTATCTCATTGGGATTTTACAAACATATTTTATTTATTAACAAAAGGTAGTCATCACAGTCATGATGGTGGTTTTCCACAACTCTACACCTTGTGATCACCCCAGTTATATTTCATCAGTTAAGCGATTATTGTTCTGAAGAACTGTTCTGGGTTCGCTGTTGCAATAAACCACTTCATATCAAGGCATTCTCGGTTCAATTTTAATATCTCTGGTCAAGTAGTAACCACCGCTTAACAGGTAAAAATAACTACCATGTTTACCTTCCAATAAACCTTGTTACAAAAGTCTCAGAGTGATTCGTTGCAAAATTGAAGACAATTAATTGTACGAAACTCTGGTAGGTGCAAACCCAAACTGTCAGCCAGATAATAATTATATAGTAGTTGACCCTGCTTAAAATCACAGTGCACTGGAATTCGCTGACCACCTCCAGCTTTCTGTCATTTGTACCTCTCTTTATGAAGTTTATCGGCATTATTTCCTAGAGACTGAATAATTTATAGGTCAATATTAAAAATATTCTGATAATGATTCAATCTGACACGGCGCTAAACTTCTTCCAGGGCATTCGTAACAACTATGATCTGGATGCTTATAATTAACAGGTTAATTCAAAACCTTTGTTTTATAGTACTATAGCTGCCACCGTTTTGCAGTATGAACGAACAAACGTAAAAAAATGGACAACCTGAATATGACTACTTCTCACCAACCAACCAGTGCGAAGACTATTAATTCAAAACAAGTCATTCCATTCTGGCTAGTTGAATTGGACTCTACGGTTACAAATAGAATTTTTTTGGATGACCTGAAGGTTGACAATAAAGAATTGAATAATAAACAGTTGGGAATAGCATTGAAAAATAGGACTAAGAACTTACGTCTTAATATGAGATATTAAGCGATAGTCTTAGAAGCTTAGCTTGATGTTTTTGAACTAGGAATTATCGGCAGTTCTCAACTTTGTAAGCTAGGAGTGAGGTCAGTGTTTGGTTTAATATTAATTTTTATGTTCCATGCTAGCAAATTTTAATTAGGTCTAAGGCACTCAGTTTACATTCAAGAGACCATAGTGTCATTATTGTCAAAATTATAGGAGAACTTGTGTATTGTTCTTCATTTTTCTAAGTTATATATATATATATATATATATATATATATATATATATATATATATATATATTAAAAGTTTTAAGTCAGCATAAAACTGAGCTATTCTTTAGCTATAGTGCAATCTTTATAACCCTAAAGTATATTGCAACCTTCAGGCTTATTTACTACTATGCAATGCAGCCAACTAAGTTATAAAGTTCTATATTGAAACACTATAATGCAGGTCATTCGTAGATGAACTAAAAACTGAAGCAGACGACGTATAATGAACAGCAGTATGTTACTTTGTGACCAGATTCTTATCGTTACTTTACCAGTTGTAAATAAGTTCAGTAATAACATAACTCACATATATTACTTCCTCAATAATACCAGTAATAACGGTAGTGACAGTCATAATAAAATAATAACAAAAGCAAGTTAACCTGTTTCGAAGAAAATAATTCAAACCAGACAATATATCACACATTCTCAATGCACCCAGGTAAAAGAAAAAATATGTTAACGAATTCAAAATTTCAGTATGACAATATGTTAAACGTGTTTAAAAGGTGTATATATTTTTAAGTGGAAAATGGTAATATCATGAATTCATTCAAATTTAAACAACAAAGTCACTTTAGTCTTCATGTTGGAACATGCACAGAAAAATATCTTAGTATTTCTATTTTGACCTATGTTGATGTTGTCTGGATAAGATCTGTACACTAATGCTTACTCACTGAAAAGCATTATTTAATCAAATATTTTGGTTGTTTTTGGAAATCCAGTTTATTTTAGCATAACTACGTTCTCATTAAGCAGAGCAATATAACAGGCACCTTCCATACATGGCTAAAGTTAAGCACATTTCTATGTTAGCTTATTCAAGCATAAAATTTAGTGATTGCATAGTCTGTACCGAATATTTGAGTATATCTGTATAGTTTATCACAATAGACTAAAGTGAAATTTGTATGAGCAACACTAATAAATGAATAATGCTATAACACTGTGTATTAATTTCAGTAGACAAATTAAGACGAACTAGATGGAATTCGTTTATCTAAGTCGATTGCTCTAACAGTGAAGTCTGATCAGTAATATGAGTTGCAGGAAGGTTCCGTCTTACTTTAAGTGTTTTGTCTGCAGCAATGAAAAAACCTGTACTTCTATGCAAAGCCGAACATAAGTCAGTACACATTGAAATAGAACAGTTTATCAGACCACAGGGATGAGTTAATGTGCGTAGAATCCTACAGAAACCATAAATTTCTTTGAATTTTCTTGAATTTATTGGCAGTTGGAGACTTCTGAATGGTTGACAGCAAATGTTATAACCATACTTCTTTGTTTTCTTTCAAAATAAGAGAAGATTTCAACTTCCTGTTCACTAAATTATGTTTATGTTTCTAAGTAGCAAATTATAAATGAAATATAAAGAAAATTAAAATAACAATCTATCTTCTTAGCACCTTTTCTTATTGTACAATGAGGGTAATGTCAATAACAAATACCATCATTTGTGTGATTACCTGATTTAAAATAACTGTATGAACGGAGGCAGACTGTGTAACTGACAAATATATATTACAAATTTAAAAGAGGCACTAAGAACAAATACTGCAGTATTTATCTTCTAAATGCCTTATTCAAATTTCTGAAAAGAGACAAACTGTTTGTCAATATATGTGGAATGAACTTAATACTTATCTACCTAAGCCATACTTACTAAGTTAACAACCTTCAACAAACTTATAATCACTTATAACATCACTTATTTTCTTCAAACTCCAACTGGTTAATCCATCAGAATAATTGCTTAAATTCAGTTTTTATCTTAAATTGACCATAAATGCTTAGCGTGAAATTAAGTACTCTACTTGTTCATTAAAAATGTGTTCATTCATGTCAGCATTATAATTACCAATAAAAACAAACACCTTTACACCAACTTCTGTTACTTAAGTAGCTTGAATTAAAAATGTCCAAGACAAATATACAACTCTCCATAGTACATTTGATAAATTTGTGGTTAATGGTCTCCCTTGATCAATGCTTTACTTACTACCAGAAACCATCTTTTACATATGCAACTTCTAGCCAGCTCATAATTTAAACACTTGTGACAGCAAGGTCAATATGTCACTCTTTAAAAATTAATTGTAAGAATAGAATAACAAACTGAATTCAGAAACCCATTTACACAAAGCCTATATGGAATGAGCAATGTGTCACTTCTGTTGAATCTCCAACAATCACGCCTTCACGTTCTTCAAGAACCTGAAGATATTTGGATAGGATGTTGTCAAGGAAGAACTCGGAAAATTAATAAAGGTTGTACTGGATGGAAGATTTTTAACCAAGATTCTTAGATAAGTATTTAAATGTAAAATCGTGACGCCGCTCTTAAACTTTGTTTCGAACGAAGTCCTGTCGATGAAGTTTAAGTCAAATAAAATACTATTGGATGTAACTTCTCATGAGATTTACTGAGTTCTTTGAACAGTACATTTTATTTTTTTTGTTTCTGATTCCTTTTTCCTTATGATAAGTTCATTCATCAGTATGTGAAGGACAGACTATACATACTCAACTACAACAGTATACATTTTGAAGTTCAGCTGTATCGGAACACTAGATGACGTCAGCGCACTCATTTCATTTTGATTGACGCTACTAAATTAAGTAGATTTCTTGATGAAACCATCCATAAAGGTGTGTAAATAACTAAGGATGCTTAGCTGCAGAATTAAGCCCCCTAAATTTTAAACCCCTTGTTTATGCTTATAGAAGTCCATTTTTCATTGGTATTTCAAAACGAGATGAACATTCTTTTTATTTTACTTTCAGATCTTGATTTTAATCTCTTGTTCTAAATCATTATAGATGTTAAATAAGCTAAATCTCATTTTCTTAACAGTTGTTTTGTCGCCTAATGCTCTTTAACTTACAACTAAAGATCATTCTGTAGTGATACAGTCCTTCCACCCTATATTAACAAGTACAGTAAGTACGTACGGTACTTTGAAATACCAGAATATTTCATCACGTACATATCATAATCAGAGATAATAATTAATATAAAACTTGATATAAGTCTTCTGATAATTCAAATATGGTACTGAAATGGATTTAAACAGCTTTAAAATATGCAGTTCTCATATGTATTAGCAGAAGGTAAACGAAGATAAAATCAACCAAGAGAGCTCATCTATAGCAGTCTATTGGACAGGATGGAAAACATTTCATTAAACTCTAATTTCAATAAAAGGAAAGAAATATTAAGAACTAAATCCATATACATACATGTCACACGAGATCCATGCATGAAGGGTGACCCAGCTCAGTTGTCAAAAACATGGGGCATTGTAGTAGAAGAACAAATTCAAAAAATGGAAGCATAATGTATCTGAAATGAATCGAAAACAAATTTGTCAATAGAATTTCTAACTGTTAGCATAATAACGGATAGTAATTTTAACAAAACTTAAAAACTTGACTACTTTTATTAAACATTCATTTTAAATTTCTTGATGATAAGTTGAAATAGGTAGGTATGTGTGGATATGAACCTTCTAGCACAAAATGTGGCTACCATTCCCCAGTGGCTCAGCGGATAACGCGCTTAGCGTTTGAAGCGAAAGGTACTGGGTTTGAGCCTCGGTGGGAACAACATTCACTGGGATCCAGGTGTATCCAGCTGACAAGTCACAAATAGGAGGAAATGCACTTCCTGGATTCCCCTGGTAGTCAGTCACCAAGATCAATATAACTCCTAGTACATACTTTCGAAGTAGCAACAGATACATTCAGTAGCTAAGTGGAAAACGACCTACCTAATTCGAAAGAACTATCTAGAAAGTTTGATTGTCGGAAGAAGCTATCATGCATTGACGCTCAGAAGTGAAAATCCTGTCTTATGCAACAGATAAGCAACATTGTCAGTCTCTTACATGAATCCCATTTCATAGTTTTGAAAAGAGAATGCAGGACATTGGGAGCAGGATAAAACACGTCCAATTTATTTAGATGGTAATTTGTCAACTACTTACAACCAAGAATATCAAAATATATGCTTTTAATGAGAAGTCAACATAGTTTAACTCACTGAAAGAAATCAGAATGTCAATCAGGGGTTAAGACGAGCAGAAATAGTCATAGCGTAAGGATCGATCATAACGGCAAATTTAAAGATTAGTGAGTGACGACAAATCATCACAATTATGTACAGAATCTAGTAGAAGTTTCTCGAAGTGGCGATAGAAGTAGTAATCTAACGAAAAAGTTTTAGCATTATAGTTCATTATAAGTCAGCCATACGATAAGTAAGCAAAGTATTATGAGCTAAGCTCAGTTAGTTAAAAACATTCGATATGAACAAAAGATGATGCAACTGAACAACAGTGAAGGAAAAAGTATTTAAAGTTGATAAACGATGATGTAAACAAACAACAATCAAGAAGGGTTAACAAGGTAGACAGAGATTGACTATAGCTCCTTTTTGAAGAAATAAATCAGATTTGAGGCGTTTGTTTGCTATGGCCTCAGTAAACTTCCGGAGAATTGAACTAGTTTCTTTATTTGTTTATTATCTTGAAGGAACTGAAGAATCCCGTTTGGTGTTTGGCGTCAATCAGATACCGAGTTATTGCGGGGTTCGGTATTACTTCCGCTTGGTCACAGGCTCTTCGTCATATGTTTAAAAGACCTCAAGTACACTCATCTTTCTATCCTTCCAGTGCTTCTGCTTTGGTAGCTCCGCTTAGAATGATATACTCAGTTGGACATTATACAGGAAAGCTACCTGTCGACTTTCAATTGGATATTGCTTTATCATTGTTTTATTTGTCTCTTGGGTTCCTAGTGGAACATAGAGCTTCAGTAGCATGTCTCCATTGCACTCTGTTGTCTGCAGCCGTTTCAGTCTGGCTCCACAATTGCCTACAAACTTTCATTTCTTTCTCACACGATCTCCTCCATGTCACCCTCAGCTGGGGTGCCCAACTCATCGTTTCCCCTTCGGATTCTACTCGAGGGCCAGGCCTGGCGCGCGATGTCCTTAGTGGTCTTCTCAGTGTATGCCCAATCCATCTCCACTTTCTTCTGCATATTTGTTGGGCTGGACATTTCTTAGCAAAAATGAATTAACCTTACTGCAAGGGAAGTTCTATTCAGGGATATCTCCAATAGCCTGTTAGCAGTTCCTACAATGTCATCACCTTTGAAGTTGTGGCGAATGAATACAGGCCTTTTGCTGACTGTAGCCTTCTTTGAATGTTTATCTTGCACTTTTCCATATCTGCTGATAAATGTTTGTGGATATCCATTGTCCCATAGGTATCTTTCAAATGTTCACAATCCTTTGTTCACTTTATCACAAGAACATAAAATTTTAACTCTTTGAAATAAGGTTTTAGCTAACCCCTTTCCTGAACCAATAAGGTAAAAGCTATGAAAATTCAGGTGTGTACCATTCCACATACTCCTTTGATGAATGAGTCTTTGGAGCATACCATCTGTCATACACTGTACGGCGATATCCAGGAAATTGAACTTTCCATCATTTTTGCAATCCATAGTAAATTCAATATTGTTACGAGTGTCATTAACAAATGAGATGCATTAAATAAATCATTACAAATTATAAAAGTATTGTGTTCGCTCTATTGGCTACGAAGACATCCCCCAATATGGGACCTAGTGGTCTCCCCATAGCTACCCCATCAGTTTGTCAGCAGAGTTTGTTGTTAAATCAGAAATGAACAATCTTAGTACACAAAAGTAGAAGGCGTCGGAACTCTGCCACTGATATGGGGAGAAGATCCGGATGGGGGTACATGATATCTGTAGTCTGTTGAAGAGGTATGTTTGTGAATAAGGAAGTTACATCAAACGACACCATGAACTAATTGAGGATATAAATGTGATTCAAGTTCTTGGCAGATTGAAAGTAGCGCTTATGGCTATTTGCAGCTAATTATCGACATAATGGTTTCAGTCATTCAGACGATCAATAGGTTAATTTGTGTTGAGGTAATCCTATATTGTTAAGTCCCTCTATTTGAATGGCTACATCTGTCGTCATTTCTATTCGAGAAACTTCCGTTGGATTACGCATATGACTGCAAAAATATGTTACCATTTATTAGTCTTCCTTGAGTTTGTCGTTATGATTGACCTTTACGCTATGACTATTTCTGTTCGTCTTAACCACTGATTGACATTCTGATTTCTTTCACTCAATAAACTATGTTAATTTCTCATTAAAAGCGTATATTTTGATATTCTGGGTTGTAAGCAGTTAACAAGACACCATCGAAATAAACTGGATCTGTTTCATTCTGTTAGCATCCTCTGATTCATGTTTTTCGAAGACCGATTTCCAAGAAATATTCAATGCCAGGAGTTTTCTACGTTTCAATGGAACAAGTCTTAGGTTAAAAAGGGATTCAGGGTGGCCAGACCAAGATCTGGCACCTGACTGTCTGTCTGAGTCGTATGGGGAGATGCAGACTATCTGACTGGGGTCCCCAAAATGAAATGAATCAGTAATTGAGGACTCTTGGTGACATGGCTGTAAATCAGTCACAATGACACAGATGTATTCAGTCCATGGCTTATTCTAAGGCATGAATATTTAGACTGCTTGATATCTTCAAGTTGTTCATTCCCTCAAACAACTTTATCTGCTCTGAAATCACTCTTTTTCTTTCCAGATGTTCCTTGCATACTAATGTGAGGTATGGCAAACTGAGCTGTAGCATCTATGTGTAAGGTACTACTTTAATTCTTTCCTTTCTGTCTGACAGAACAAGTTTCTACTTACTTCTTAAAGTAGCCAGGTACTTAAGATTTTATCACTTTCCTTTGCTTTTAGCCCCCTCAATGTTTTCAAAACAAGCGCAAAGTTATAAAGGTGTTTCATCAATGACTTGAAGAAAAAGTCAGATTTCTCTTTTTCAGCCGTTTATGATCGCTGAATCTAATTTGCAACCCATAGCCAGTTAACCTCAACAATGCCGTCTGAATAAAAAGGCAATGAAAGATTTTGTGATAGTCAATAAATGACTGAAAGCTGCTGAACATTTTTTGAGTTCGTTAACTGTATGCATAAATGTAATCTCTCAAAATCAAGCTATTATTTTGGGAATTAATGATGCAGACTTAAAATATACTGTTTTTCAGTTATAGAAGATCAAAAATACTAGTACACTCAGATTGTTTAAGAATGACATAATTGGAATAAAACATTATGTCCTTAATTTGATGATATAAAGAGAATATAAGCCAGTGATAATATTAGAAATAAAAAGGAATCTTAATGTAGCACTTTTATTTGCTCTCATATGGATTTTGAATGCATTAATTTGGAAAAATGGGTCTCGCATCATATTAAAGTGATAAGCTTAGTTCCTTTTTCATAACATTGGCTGATTCTTAATTCACTCTGAGTAACTGTGTAACCTATCGAGAGCATTCTTAAAAAAGTAGACGGATTTAGTTTCCATTTGTTCGAACCACCTTATCTGTAAAAAGTCTTGATTCATATGTTTACAATAGAAACCTATGAACTTACTTTGAGCACTCTTCGTATTGTTTGATACTTTTGCAGTTACTGTCCCAAAATTCGCTACCGTTGTGTTTCTTGTATTTCCACATATAATTATAAGAATTAGTGTTTCTAATTGAAAACATTGAAAGCAGTGTTTTCTCATGTCACTGTTCCCATTCTTGGTATTTTTATTAGCGTCCATGAAAACACAGTTTGCTCATTTGTACTACCCAGTTCCCTTCGAATTCAGTTTCGTATTTTGTGTTTCCGACAGCGCAGAAGTATACGGTTACTCACTCCCGCTATATTCTGCCTCTTTTAACCTCTACCTGTCACCAGCTCTAGCGGAGTTACATACAACTCATCAGCCGCTTACTCAACTGCAGAAATTCTTAAGTTTCTTCACTGTCACACCATTCGACTATTCAAATTGTTGTACAGTAACTAAATCTGTATTTTATTGGATCCAATATGACCCTGTAAACAACTCTATTTTGAATACATTTAATTGTGTTTATTAACTTTGACAAAACAATAAGAAGACGTAAATTGTCTGAACCGTGTAATGTATTTGCGCAACACATTTCGAACTATCTGATCACACACGTACTTGTCATAGGTATTTATATAAAAACTCATGAAGATAAGGGGTGAGAAAATAAAAAGGGGTCAGGTAGGAAGGCTGACTTAAAGGCCGAATAACAATGAAAATCAATAGGGCGAAAAAATAATAGTACATCGAACTTGGTTTTTCAATAGTTGAATTTACCAAGGAAGGTTTAATGTGACAACAAATTGTTTATGAATACATAAAGGTGGTTTAAACTTCCTAATAGCTAAGGCTTCAACAAATTTCAGGATCCCTCCCCAACATGTTTTGTAGATAGGTGTAAAGGAAGTAGCCACATCAATCTTGTGACCTGTCTCAACGATATGTTTAGCGATCGAAGAGCTTGGACGTTTGCTACCAACATTTATAGGTTCAGGTGATTTGATTTGCTTCTGAAGCCACTTTGGAATATGTTCCGAGGCCCTTACTTGCATGGATCTATTAGTCCTCCCTATGTATGTGTCACCACACGTACATTTGAATTGGTAGATACAATGGGATGTGACATTATCGTTCACATGCTGTAGGGGTTTGGGGGAATATAAGGGCTTCGTGGTTTCGATTACTCGAACCCTGGCTGCATAATAAGTCCTTCTAACAGCAGCGTTGAGTCTCTGCTTAAGGATTGCACTCTGAGAGTCACCTTTGTACGGAAGGCTGATGAAGACATCCTTCTTTGGGACTGACTGCAGTTCTAGTTTTGACGCTCTACTGATTTTGTTCTGCCTGATAAATGTTGATGGATAGTTATTTTCCAACAAAATATCGGTCAGTGTTCTTCTTTCATCTTCTAAAGTATCCTCGGTGCATATTCGTTGAATTCTGCTGAATAAGCACCTTACTAACGTTCGCTTGTACTGAACAGGCTACTTCAATTCTAAACCGACTGAACGAAGTACAGAACAGCATATCTTTGACATGTGTAAGAGAGGAAAATGACTGCTTGCCGTTCCTAGATATATTAATTAGTCGAAGGCAGGATGGATCCATAAAACGATCTATCTACAGAAAACCTACATGGACAGGGCAATATCTGAATTACCATAGCTTTTGCCCAGTTCAGTACAAGCGAACGTTAGTAAGGTGCTTATTCAGCAGAATTCAACGAATATGCACCGAGGATACTTTAGAAGATGAAAGAGGAACACTGACCGATATTTTGTTGGAAAATAACTATCCATCAACATTTATCAGGCAGAACAAAATCAGCAGAGCGTCAAAACTAGAACTGCAGTCAGTCCCAAAGAAGGATGTCTTCATCAGCCTTCCGTACAAAGGTGACTCTCAGAGTGCAATCCTTAAGCAGAGACTCAACGCTGCTGTTAGAAGGACTTATTATGCAGCCAGGGTTCGAGTAATCGAAACCACGAAGCCCTTATATTCCCCCAAACCCCCACAGCATGTGAACGATAATGTCACATCCCATTGTATCTACCAATTCAAATGTACGTGTGGTGACACATACATAGGGAGGACTAATAGATCCATGCAAGTAAGGGCCTCGGAACATATTCCAAAGTGGCTTCAGAAGCAAATCAAATCACCTGAACCTATAAATGTTGGTAGCAAACGTCCAAGCTCTTCGATCGCTAAACATATCGTTGAGACAGGTCACAAGATTGATGTGGCTACTTCCTTTACACCTATCTACAAAACATGTTGGGGAGGGATCCTGAAATTTGTTGAAGCCTTAGCTATTAGGAAGTTTAAACCACCTTTATGTATTCATAAACAATTTGTTGTCACATTAAACCTTCCTTGGTAAATTCAACTATTGAAAAACCAAGTTCGATGTACTATTATTTTTTCGCCCTATTGATTTTCATTGTTATTCGGCCTTTAAGTCAGCCTTCCTACCTGACCCCTTTTTATTTTCTCACCCCTTATCTTCATGAGTTTTTATATAAATACCTATGACAAGTACGTGTGTGATCAGATAGTTCGAAATGTGTTGCGCAAATACATTACACGGTTCAGACAATTTACGTCTTCTTATTGTTTTGTCGAAGTTTATCAAGGGAACTAATTGTTTTATTAACTTTGTCATTGAATTTCTCTTTTGTAGCATGTTTTATGCTTTCTTTTTATACCTTGATGCTTGTGCATATAACGGACTTAATGTTTTGGATTAGTTACTTCTGAGTCTACTAGAGAGAAAACGATCTTACATACCAGTTCACATTGTATAATTCTGTATCAACAAACAAATCAGCCACAAACCTAAACATTGAATTCAAGAGTATTGTCCCGTTGTTGAAATTAATACAAGCAACAACATTAAAACTATACTCCTCGCACAAGAAGTGGCTATTGTGGCTCGGTGATCTAGTCAATATTGCTCTTGGGTTTGAAGCAATCAGTCCCGAGTTCAAGTCCTAGTGGGAACAACATTGCTCACTGGGAGGCAGATACATCCAGCTGACGTGTCCCAAATAGGAATAATAATAATACAATAGTTCACTTTATTCCAAACAATTTGTGGTACAATTTGGAATTCTCAGAGTAATATATATATTGCAATAATAACAAAATATAAGTATATACATACTACTTTGCAGCCTTTTGAATTGTTTTATTATAAAAATTTAAGTTATGTGAAGAATATTAAAAACGAGAAAATTTTGCATTGTAAGTTTATTGAAATGAGATTTTTAACTGTCACAAAGTTGATGTGTGATTTCTGTTCTAACACTTTTTTCCTCACAAAAATACGTGCAAGGTAAGGTACAGTCGAATTCTTAAACTTAGCTGTACGAGCATACAGTCTTATGTAGTTTCTCCTTGTCCTCCCTGAGGAGATACATGGAGAGAGCTGTAAATGAAGTGGATGCTCACTGTCAGTTAAAATTTCTGTAGCTAGTAGCTTGCAGGAATTTATATGTCGATCAACTACAGTGTTAATCAGTTGAGCCAGAGACACACCACTCACCCTGCTGACGGTCTTCAAAGCCCTACGCAACATAACATAGTCCTTTTTAAGAAGACCAGGAAAGATTATTGGGGAACAATATAGAAGAATAGGTAAAATGCAGGAATTAATAAATTGTAAAAGAAGCAGTTGAGTTATACCAGAAAGCCTCAATTTCTTTACGTAATAAGTTAAACGAAAGATTTTTTTACAAGTCAATAAAATATGGGACGACCAACAAAGGTCAGAAGTAAAACGCAACCCAAGATAGTTCACACTCGATTTACTTTCTGCAGAAATACCATTGATGCAGCAGGTGTCATGAGATTTAAGCAGCTCACATAAGTCTTGTTTACGCCTGAGGCTAAAATTAACAGTCTGACATTTAGAGGGGTTTAGTTTGAGACCATTTGAGACAGACCATTTACCAACTTCAGACAAGAATTCATTTAATTTCGAGCAATCCAAAGAAGAGTTTACTGGAATAGAAATCGTCAGGTCGTCAGCATACTTGATAAAATTAGTTTCAACAGAATAAGGCAAATCGTGCAAAAAAAGAAAACAGAAAAGGAGAAAGTACAGCACCTTGAGGCACACCAGCTTCAGTAAGCAATGAAGTCGAGCGCATCCCTTATTGAATAGTGTACTGTTTCCTTTCAGAAAAATAAGAATGCAGCCATTTTGTAACCCATGGATCAGTGTGAGCTATGGCAAGCTTATTTAACAAAAGTGGTCTAGGAACAGAGTCAAAGGCTGATGAGTAATCCAAAAAGGCACAACGGACATACTTAACACCTTTGTCGAGACTAGAAACAATATTATGATGCAAGACAGTAGCTGCATCTAAAGTACTCCTCCGGTGTTTGTAAGCAAACTGTTTTGGATCTCTGAAGGCCATCAATGAAGGCTCAATCACAAGCAGAAGTAATTTCTCCATTGTCTTCAGAAAAGGGGAAGTTATAGCGATGGGTCGAAAAGTAACATCTGATCCAGAAGATGGCTTAGGCACAGGTACAATTTTTATCTGCTTCCAAGCAGTGGGTATTATGTTTTTAGAGAACGATACATTGAAGATATCTGTAAGTGGATGACACAAAATATCTGCACATTTTCTATAAATGATACTAGAAACACCGTCAGGACCTAAGCTTTGGGAGGGATTCAAAGACTTTAGACATTTAAATACATTTGTATTGAAACCTGGAAAGCAGCTATCCACTTGATTTTGCAAATTAGGAAGGGTGAAATCAGCTTGCCGATGTATAAATGACTTGTTTAACGCTCAGACATCCGAACGAGTTTATGTTGTCATCTGTTTTTTACCAGTAAGCTCTTTAAATAATTTCCATATATTGGAAGAGTCCTTACACAATAAGAACTTCTCGTTGTACATACTATTCAGACGTTGTATTTCAGACTCAATTAGGCAGTTAAGTTTTTTAACGCCAGGGTGATCTCTCGCCTTATACAACCTTCCCTTTTCTCTTCGAAGCCTCTTGAGATGAGGAGAGGAAAGTCTGTCAAATCTCATGTAAATTGTTTCAGTAGGGCAGCGGATATGGAGACAGAATCTGAGACAACTTGTGATATTAATAATAATAATGATAATAAATGTGGCTACACACCACCACATTTCTTTTCGAAAAGCTTCGATCTTGTCGAAATAATTTGAAACCATCTAAGCAGACTAAGTCATCATCATACAGATTCTGAAGCCATGTTTCCTGCAGCATTATTACACCCATGTTTCGATAAACATTTGTGGATAAGAGTGACTCAAGGTAATCAACTTTATTCAGCAACGACCTGCAATTTGTGCTAAGTATTTCCGGAATAGTCATCGGATCTATGGTCATACGCTTCAGAGCTCGTTGCCATCCACTGTGGTGCTTCTTCTTAAATTTCCTATCAACTTGCGAAGCGATAGGTTGTAATGATTTTTAAAACACGCGAGAATATACAATACGATTGGTTGACATAGTTAAACGATTAAAACAATATAGAAATAAGAAATTTGATGCAATATACTCGATGATAGAAAACGGTAGCCCAGAGTTCAAGAAGGCCGCCTCCTGGATTCCAGTGCTAACCCCTACCAATCATTAATATATGGTGCTGAGTTACCAAAGTATAGAATGATTATTTATGCCTTTTCCTTTTCACCAATATCAGGCTAAAAATAACTGAGTTAATAAACTTCATCAAACCTCAGTTAATTTGGCAGATTTTGTCTGCATGCCATTCTTAAGGATTGAGAGATATCAATTTAGTGTTTGGGGTCTACTGAGAAAATAAAAAGGAAATTAGCAAACAATTCAGGGAATAAACATTTTCAAAGCTGTACAGTCTTGTTGATATAGACTACAAACATATAACAGTTCATTACTGAAGAAAAGTGTAGGGTTGAATTTGTAAAATAACATTTAAGACTTTTTTCTAGAGACAGTTATGCAAGTGATGAGGAAAATAAGGAAGTGAACCAGGGGCATTTGTTAGTAAATGTGAAACTGAATAGGTAAGTATCCACTTGGTAAATTCAAAAAGGGTGAGGAAAAAGAGGTTATAATGAAGGTGGCAAAACTAAATTATGACCTCTATAATAGTATTTTAATCACTTTTAATAAATGCATCATCCATATGCCTCTTACGCAGGCAGAAGTTGAAATTTGTTTTCTAGATTTATCATAAGGAAATATGCTGATAGATGGTCAGGCAGAGACCTTGTTTTCACCCCCTTCTTTGTCGGTAAAACCCAGTGTTAGATTTCAGTCGAATATTTTCAAGCAGTTCTTTCAGACATCACGAAGAAATAACAACACCAAAATTATTTTAAATGAAGTCACATAAAAGGAAAATAATTTTTGTAAGCAAGACATCGATAGACAGTGAGACTTCATCCAGAGAAAGCATTCTCTTACTAGAAGCACTGCAACTATTTACTGAGTCAATAACGCCAAAGGAATGAGAAATACTAGAAGTATTTAGGTGTTTTCTGATTCCTTGAAGGATATATGCCAGCCTCATGACGATAGCATTGTATGACGCATTGTTCATATAAAAAACTGAGCTTAGTGGAAGTTGCTACTTATGCTTTTTTAAGATCTACATATAAATGAGAATTTACAAAATCGAGTGATCGTAACTGGTCTAATACTTTGAAGTTGATAACTGACTCATTCTTCATATTGTGCAGAGTCAGAGTAAGATTTTGTGCAGTCCACTTGGTTGCACCTTTTCAAGAAGCCATTTTGAAAATAAGTTCTAATACGATAAGATAAAGGACAATGACAGCAACTTTATCACTGACCAGCTAGCAGCAAGTCTTCAGTTTTTTAGATACCAGACGGCTGCGTTTTATACTCGTTTGATAACAATTATTTCCAATATGGTTTTGCATTGAGGCACAGATGACAGGAATTCAAAATAGTTGGTTCGGACTGTTCTAGACTCTTATTTGGTTCTGGCAGAAGACTGTTCACCGTCCAGTCAGATTTTCATTTATAGCCATCATGAATCATGAATCTGTGCAAATAATGAAATAGATGGTCAGTTGGATAGACATGCTGAGTGAATATCCCTGGGATTTATGGAGAACGTGAAATTCAAAGAAAATACAGTCTCAAAGGAACATTATCTGTGAACATCGATTTCATAGATGATGTCGCAACAGAGATACTGAACACCCGGAAGTACAATATTCTGTGAAGTAAGTTCTTCTTTGCTAGGCGACAGAATAATTTGATCTATATGTGCAGAAAGAGTAGGTCCAATCACTTTTTCTTCCATGGTTTTTAAACTTTCTCTACTTTTCTGATTTGATTTTAATCAATCAAGTCGAACTGCCAACTACTTCGTCTATGATACACCGTAGAGTGAACACTGTAGTTGTCTTCACTGGTTTGAAGCCTAATTTGGCTGCTTTGTTTATGCTTAAAATGAAGGATTGGTTTAAATATAAAGGTCTATAGTTTAATGATCGCTATTTAACTCTGATGGATATAACATTCTGCTGAATATACTTTTCAAATTTTGTGAGAGAAGATATAGATGATGGTCCGATCACCAGGCTACTGTTTTATGCACTTAAATGTGTTACCTAATATTGACTAGTAGTTATCAGGTAGCACATCCCATTCTTGGCTAGATATGTGTAGACAAAAGATTTTTGATGCTGTCTTCGGTAGATGTGTTAAATTGTGCTGGTTAACTCTGTGCTGACTTCAAACAACAGCTTAGACTCACATAACAAAAACTGATTGTTTTGTCTCAGTAGCCCGGTGAATGACGCTTGCACTTTTGAAGGTTGTGTAAACTTTTCAGCGAAAACACTGTAGAAGCAACAACTGCATCCAACCCATGGGTTTGAAATACGGCTAAATATGTACCATCAAGTAATATTAAGATTTGGTCGTAGACGGTGTATGGATACTCTTAAAATAGGCTAATATATCGAGACGGACTGATCACTTTGATGGGAAAAATAATGAAAGCAACAACAAACTATAGAGTTGTCAACGTCGCTAGATGCTGGTCACTGTAGATCGAGAGTTGAGCGAAAGATAAAGTGTGAACCATTGGATACAACCGAGTGGCCTAGGCGTAACGTATTCACTGAGAGACCTGACGGTCATACGATCAGTCCGTTATGAGTTCGTGGGTTCACACTGCTGAGAAGTTCTATGCTATGAAGAAACAGCTATCCAGTGCTCCCAAGTTTTAAATGGTTTTCTAACTAATATCAGTTGGTGATGGGAACTACCCTGAGATCAATTAATTCCCATAAGGCACCAACAGCTTACATTATTTGACTCTGAGCCATAGGTATATTGAAGCACTGCATCATAGACGGATTGATAGACTTTGTGGTGAAATTATCTTGCATATTTGCTACATTTGTTCTCAAGCGTCACATTTATCCTTAATTAAAACTAAAGAATTTTTATAAGGAAACTTTATGGTTGATTAAGTTTTAAAAAATTGAGCACAATAAGTATCTTTTCTAATCATATTGGTCTAAATTATGCTCAAAAGTAACTTGGAATATTCATGACATAAACAACTATGAAGAAAATATTAATATAAAAGCAGATGAAGTCATAAAATTGTTCAACAGCCAAATAGAAGAGGTTTCTTCATTACAACCGCAATATTGAGAATAAAAATAGTTCCAAGATGTCTAATACATTGAATGAATCTTGTGAGGAAGGACCACGAGAATAATGCAATTCATGAAAAGAATAGTTTGACAGCTTTTAAATCATAACTTAACCAATGAAAGCATACGTAGTGCAGTTAGTTCGGTGCTCTGAAGAGGAATAAAGATACTCACAAAGAATGCAAAGCATTGAAAAATATAGGAACAGGAAGAGATACAAACCAAGCACTGAATATACATGAAAAATGACTTGTCCACTAATAAATATTCTTATTCATCGCTAAGGGTTTTGTAGTGGCGTAACACATTGATTGGTCACTGTAGAGTAACCAACTTCTTGCTGTCTATCCCTAAGGGTTTACCGAATTCTACTGGTCGTTCTGTAATGTGATCACCAAGCTAACACCATCTAAACAAGACAGGTGAAGCCAGTAGAAGAAACTAAAATACCGAAATATAAAAAAATGAAAGAGATTTCAGTCTTATCCAGCCGTTAATAGCGCCTAGATGTTCACGATGTTAGGCCATTTCTAAATTTGATTAATCACAAGATTACTCACTGGTACGCTTCCAGTCAGGTGGTTTATTACATTATTTACCCGAGTGTTGATCCGGAAATTTTAAGTATTTTCCTTTACCTACCGTATTCTCTTCAGGCTGAAAGGTAAGTAACTCTCTGACTATATCTTTTCTGAATATCCTATGAATGAGGAACTGAACAACCTTGTTGCCTATATTTGTATCAATTTGTTAATAAATATCTTACTTAGTAAATGAAAACTTTAGTTCCTCAGCAAATTACCAAAATACTCTCAAAATGTCAGTATAGACATTTTTTTATGAATAAAAGGTCTAGACAATATTTTAGTTCAGTTTGATGAAAAACCATTAGGCTTTCAGATAGGTTTTGTCTAACACTTTCTGGCTTGACAAAACTTGCATCAGTATTAAAATTTTGGATGACCTATATGTCTGTTTGCAGGCCCCAATTCAATATGAATATCATTAAACAGTTCATGTCTCTACTCACAAGTGAGTCAAAAAATAAATCTTCACTACTACAAGCAGTGAAGCTAATATTCCAAAATATGTCCGTAATTCCATAACTGGTGAGTATAAATTCAGTCATATCTGTGAGAATTTGCGAATGAATCTGTTAAAACTTGTTCCTATGAAAAAAATGAGAGATCACTGTTTGTTAGGTTTGTATTTTTCACCTAGATAAATTATGGTATAGAATCAATTTTTATTGCGTTGTTATGCATGCAAAACCTTTCTGCTTAAAAAAGTTAACAGATAATGGATGACCAGGTTGTTATTACAAAGGATTACTAGAAAACACGAATGACATAGTGGGTTTCATTGTGAATCTAGTCAAGCATCTAGCATTCAGTTTTACTACTTTCTGGAAAAGATTGTGTATTTGCATCTTGGTGGCTGACGTACCCAATCTGTGATCTCCACAACTCAAGTTTAGACTGCTCCATTCTCACAGGTCTGAGAACCAGCGTATATCAATGAACTATATGCTTAAAACTATGCTTACAAACTGATATAAGCGAAGTTGTTACTAGTTACCAGTAATTAGATACTTTAAATCATTTATTATGTTTTAGAAGTCAATAACAAAAGATGTGTACACTTTCGTCTTTAAGAATAGTAAACAAGCATTACTGAAGTAAGATGGTCTTATGAATAAGTAAATATAACATATCTTCCACATATTTCAGTGTGATACATAGAGTTTCACCAACAAACAAATATGCACAAATGTAATCTTTCAAGATGTTGAAAAAATGAGGTTTTGAATAGGCTAGGCTACAGTCATATCTATGGAATAGTTAACGGGTTATGAAATGCATTACTCAGCTGTTATGGAAAACAAATATCCTTTAAGTTTCGAAATCTGTCTTTCTATCACTGAAACACATTAACTTAATTTCTCAAAGAAGAAGATTAAGGATTTACTTAGGCTGACTGGCAATAAATACTTACATAATACTGTCGATATAAGCGAACCCTTAGATAAGCTTCTCGTCAAATGAAGGTTATTTAAGTGGTAAATTTACAATCACAATAAGATCACTAAACCAAAATTCTTTTCTCTTTAAATTGAGAGTATTATTGAATCCTCGAAGCTTTTTAGCGTAATCAGTCTATAAACATGAAACTATTTCCCACAAGTTATGAGTAATCACGCACTTAATTAAGCGAATAATTTTCTATAAAGTCAGTTTAGAAAATTGTATTTGATAACTGCCGACAGGATCAAAATAAATCAACAATTTAAGTACGCAATTCGAGGCGGGTATTGAAGGAATCGATTATTTGCATTCGTTAGTGAATGACTAAGGAAGCCAGAAGCTGAAAAATATACTCTATAGCTTTGAAAATTTGCGCATTAGCTTACCCATTACACATGTAAATGAATCAAAAATGATAGATATAAGTTAGAGGTAGTTGATGTTAACCAGTACACTTTTAGAAGAAGACGTGCACGTTCCAGCTAAGAAATATATTCAACGTCAGTGAAATGAAACTTTTTATCTAAAATGCGGTTTCATTCTAATTTTAGCCTTCCCGATGATAAAATAAGTACAGTATATTCACTGAAGTCTTGCAAGTTTCCGATAGCATTGAAACATCTGATCCAGTTCATTTGGTGTAAAGTTAGCTTGGTTAGAGCAAATGCTTCGTTAGCGTTTCTCTGTATTTATATTGGGATGAAGCAATATCCTGAAAGCTACTAGAGGTTATTACAGTTATCACGAGTTTGTCAAAAGATGAAAGTAGAAGGAGCTTAGCTTCGAATTAATGTAATTCAACCGATTCTAAATTTTTAGACTAAAACGCAATTTTAAGCAGTGTTAATACGTCACTGATGAACTGGAGACCACCTGAAAACAATGGTAATAGACTAAATGTGTTAAGTAATAAAAAACAAGCCAAAAGTGATAAAATCTGACTTCGTCAAATTAATTACCATAGGGTGAGATCCCAAATCGATCAAAAAGGTATATACAACACTAATCTAGTTTTTCATCAAATGATAGTATGGCAAGTCTTATCTTGTGTGTATAATTTATAAGGCTGAAGTTGTGATGTAAACTGGTCAAGGACAGAGGTTCACTTTGAAAGGCACAAACAACAGGATTGTAACCTGTATTGAGATTAGAGTTAGAATGTCTTTATGTTGTTGTCACAGACTTCCGCTGAGGATTTTGTAATTCAGATGTTGAAGTCAGGAAGCTCTCAACAAGATGAAATCTAATAAGAACTTTAGTTTGTGACAACAAGATGAAGTAAGCGACATAGTTTGTTAGACAGGTTTCATTTCGTTATTAAAGTGAATGTGAAATTAAACTATGTCTTAGTTCTATAAATTGAGTGAAGCAAGAGATTTGAGTTGGATAGGCAATGAGTTATTCTCTGAAGCTACTGAAAAGTAGGTAAGTTATCTCACTCAAGCTATACAGACTCCTGAAACAGAGAGGAAATAATATTGCTATTATTTATGGGTTGTAGAAACTTAAAAAGGATAGCTTACAGTTGAGAACAATTTCCAGACAAGAGTAACTCACCACACCAGTGTTTAACCAAGGGCTCATCCACCTACAAGAACCATTTAGGAGGGTATTACGGAAATATAATTGGAGGATATGTTTGGATTTAGTTGAAGGCAAAAATTTTCAGGGAAAACTTCATAGAATTACTTCCTTTCAAGAATTTTAATGAGGCAAAAACAATACGTTCCTCGGAATACAAGAAATTCATGGCACTTCGTTGCCTTTTTTCAGCTGTGTACAGACTATTAAAAATACAGAATATAAACAAATAAATGCAATTTACATGTCTGAATGATTTAGAGTAACTTAAACTAATGATGAAAGATAATGAAAAAATGACAAATTAATGAGTTTCGAATGAAATAAATTAATGAATAAAATCGAAGTTTTCCTCAATGTGTACAGTCAGGTACATTCATGAAGTAGAAAACTGAAATAGAAAAGATTAAATAAGTGAATATGATAGATTAATAACGTAAACACAAGGTCAAATCAGTTTGCGTGGGACGGTATAATTACTAAGATAAAACACCAGTTGGTTGTGTAACCAGCTGTAAAAGAGGATCAAGATGCAGAAACACAAAGATAAAAAGAGCTGCAAGAACTAGTACTGAAAAAAGATGATGCACAAGCTTGGTTCAACTCTTTTTATAGCAAATGCTTCTTCAAATTTAAATAAACTAGCATTGCTTTATGTGCTGACTACTTTAACTGCACCAGGGATTTAAAATGTGCGTTCTTTCCCCATCAGATGCTTGGCAGTGGGATTCTTAAGACTGTACAGAACGTTTATCTTTAACTTGTTTGGAATATGTTCAGGAAATCTGGTATCGGCCCACTCCTCTGTCCATCCGATGTACGTACTGTATCATGTACACGTGAACTGGCAAATACATTCTGAAGTAACACTAACCGGAAATCTAGTAACTTTCTGTTGCTGCGATGAAAACTATTTCCCCTAAGGTAACTAGCTTGGCTACTTAGAAAATCAGTTTCAGTCCATTCCTTATTCTTCCGTTAACCTTGTCCGTCGACTTGTAACCGTTGTACACATTTGTAAATTAGGTGATGAAATGCTCTGAATTTGTCGTATTCTGCAGAATTTCTTGCCCCTACTTCACCAAAATACAGGGGAGAGTTATGCTTTTCTTAGACATTACACAATTGTTTTTAAGTCTTTCATAGTTAGAAACGGTTGATCAGTGAACGCTGGTCTTCAAATAAGTAACCTTAAAGAACTTAAATTAATATGTACTTCTGATGCCTGATTTTTGTTTAACAATGATCAACACAAGAAAATGAATAAAATGGCATTTTTGTTATTACTCGAAGCATTAGCCACCGATCTTTTTACTTCATAACTAGAGGACGATATTCCAAGACTGTATACAGACTCACTGAACACTAATTGAAGGTTTATGAATGGAACATCTGTTATAATTGGTAAGAATATTAATACGGATCTGTTTTTGACTGATACCGACAGACCACATGAAGAACAATATATACAAACTAACTGCGAAAATTAGATCCCATTCCTGTATATCCTACTAGATTGGTTAGATAAATGAGAAATTCTAACTATTGAATGTAAAGCAATCTGAAGTTACAGTGTACACAAGTGTATGGTTTTTTAATGTTGTGGGAGAAAACGATATTTTTAAGTGTTTGTTTTAAAGGTCAAGGAGGATGCACTCCGACAACAAAACTCAAAGGCAACTACAGAAGCTAATATAAGAGTAAAACTTAGGCACTGTGGTAGAATTTAATTCCATTCTTGATATGATCATGGACAATAAATATTGTCCGAAATATAATCCAGTAAATAATTCTGTTCCACTGTGTGATACGTCAAATAAAATGGAACTATAGAAGTTGGTAGCTATTTTCAGACGGATCGGATAGCTGAACAAATTCAGAAGAATATTTTAAGAAGGATAGGTCAGTTTTTTATTTCCGCCTTTTGTGCACAACAGCTGTTCATGAACCTTTCACTGTCATCAACAAGAGAGAAGATTTCTCATCGCCTCACTCTGATTAACATCTACCACTGAAAACAATTTACCCTTATGTTTGGAGGATAAAAAATTCTTAATTCTGTGTGAATAAGTTTTTGTAAGCTAAACTCGTCCTCCCTAGTCACTTGTTTAGAAAACAGTTTCAAAAGCCTTTCAAAACTTTCAAACTACAAATCCCATTATTGCTCGTTAGTTCATCCAAACAGACTAAGTTAATACTGGGCATATTGTGGATAGGAAACCACATAATACAGGTAGCATGAAATATCCATTTTCAAATCACAAAAGTCATGGTCGTTTCAATTAATAAACCCAAACTTGGTAAAGAAAAGTAGCCCATGTTACCCCTTCTTTATTTTTCAATATGTACTAAGGTGGAAGTCATTACTCAGTCCCCTAATGAGTCATTTAACTTCCACATATATTCCTTATTTGCAACGTGTTGCTTCCTCCAAGTCGTTATTTCTTTTTTTATCATTTTCATTTGACCTAATAATGAGTAGTTATTAAATGCCTACAACCTCCCTGAACTCAATAATTGCCTATATTTGTTAATCCTCTTTATCTCGTTTATACTGGAAAACTTATAAAAGAAACTGTAATCCGATTTTAGTTGCAAATTTAGTCGAATGCTACGATAGTTTTACTAATCTTCAGATTCTTATAAATTACCGAAAGCGTGTAAAATATTGCAGATAAAAGTATAGCCTAGTGAAAGTTTAAGGAAGATAAGCACTCCGTTAAACTTTGGGCTTAATGATTCAATGAGTTAACTAGGATCACTGAAAAAATGAATTTTTGAGGAAGGCCAGCGAATGCATACAACATAATATGGACAGATTTACGTCACAGATATTAATAACGAATGCTAATTTTTAAGAGGAAACACTGAATGGTGGTGTTGGTTGGGTATCTTCATCACCTCTGTCTTCTCTACATTCACTTGAGGTCCCGTTTTCGCTACCCTACCTCTTCTGTCAACTTGTTGGTTTTCGCCTGTAGATCTTCGAGTTTGTGGGACATCAGAGATAAATAATCATTGGCAAAACCAAATCTTCTTCTTTGGTCTTTTTATCAGTCCAGCGTATCCCCCTCTTCTCACAGCTCCTCACGGTTTGCTGCATGATGCAGTCGACCACAATCAGGAAGATCATGGGTGATAGTAGGTGGCAACCTTGTCTTACTCCTGTCTTCACTTCAAAGGCATCACTGAGCTTCCCATTGTGAATTACTTGGCATGTGGTGTCTACATATAGTTGTTGAATGAGATTGATAAAGGTTTGTGGTATTCCGTAGTGTTGAAGCAACTGCCTGCCAGGTTACTTGTCGGTTGACGCTGTCGAAGGCCTTTTCAAAGTCGATGAAGTTGAGGTAGAGTTGAGTTGACTGGCATTCTATACTCTGTTCAATGATGATGCATAGTGTTAGTGTAGCGTTGCAATTTGGTCTGCACATGATTTGTACTTCCTGAATCCAGTCTGTTCCGGTCGTAATTTTGAATCCAGCGCATCCTTTAGTCTCTCGAGTATGATGCGTCTTAATATTTTGCTCACTTCAGGTGGACAGGAGCATGATTCCTTGCCAGTTCTTGCAAAGACTTCGGTCGACCTTCTTTGGGAGTTTGACAAGGTAGCCCTTCTTCCAATCTGCCGGTACCTTCCCTTTCTTGCAAACCTTCTGTAATAGTGGTGTGAGCATGTCTGCTGTTGTCTCTGCGTCTGTTCTCAGTGCTTATAGTGGAATTCCATCTGTTCCTGCTGCTTTCCCGCATTTCAGGATATGTGTTCACTGGTAGTTCTGTGGTTGGGCTGCAGGTGGTATTTCTGGATGAGTTGCAGGTGGCGGTGTTGGTTAATTCAAGAGCTTTTCGAAGTGGTCGACCCATCGTTTTTTTTGTTTCTCATCTTTGGTAATTAGGTTTCTTTTATCATCTTTGATTGGTTTGATCTGTGTTGACCTCTTCCGTCCCAGATAGTAACCTGGTTATTTGATACAATGTAGTCAGGTCTCTCTCTGTCTCTCCTACCTGCAGCCTGTTCTGCTTCACTTGCCAGTGTGTTGTGGAAGTGTCTTCTGTCTTTGCGCGCACTCTTCTTCACTTCTTTGTCCAGTGTAGTGTTTTATTGGTTGTGTTCAATTCCTCTTTTCTCTGTTCATCCTTTCACTGGTTTATCTTCTGCTTCACCATCCTCCTCTCCCTGTTCTATCAGCTTCCATGTGTCCGTCGAGATCCATTCCTTATCTTCTTTCTTCTTCCTTCCCAGTACAGTTATGCAGGTTTCTTTCCACATAGCCTTCAAAGAGTTTCAGTGTTCACCCACACAGGTTTCTTCAGGGATGTTGCTCGATATCTCCCATTTTGTCTTGATGGCTGGCTGCATGAAGATCTCCTTTGTAGTTTTGTCCTTCAGTTTCTGTTGTGGGTATTGAACTTGAACTGTGGTCTATCATCACCAACTTGTGTGAAGGTTTTCAACTTGATTTTGAAGGTAGGTTGGTTGCAGTAGATAGTGAGTGGTGTGAGCCTACATCTGCTCCCCTTCTTGATCTTGTGTCAAGTAGACTGTGTCTCAACTTTCTTCACATTGAGATGAAGTCGATCTGAATTTAAGTGTAGTATGTCCTGGTTTCTGGTGAAATCAAATCCATGTCGCTCACTTTGTGGATATGCTTGTGCTTGAACCCAGTGCCTGACTGCAATCACCAAATCGTTGAATGCACAGAATTCTGTA
>OX104134.1:111399474-111426185 GCA_944470555.2 Heterobilharzia americana | reverse complement strand
GCTCCAATCACCATCAACGGGAGAAACTTAAAGGAAGTAGCCTCTTTCACCTATCTAGGCAGCACTGTTTCAACTACAGTCGGCACAGGCACAGATGAGGACGTCAAAGTCAGGATGGGAAAAGCAAGACAGGAGTTCATTAGCCTGAAACCAGTGTGGAGATCTTCTGCACTCAGCATAAAACGTGAACAAGATCCGGATTTTCAACACCAACGTCAAGTCAGTGCTTCTATATAGTTCAGAAACTTGGCGCGTCACGAAAAGGATTTCCAACAAACTACAGATATTCATCAACGCTGGCTCGTTACTGAAGCTCAGATGGCCAAAATAGTAAGAACAAGCAACGAGGAACTCTGAGAACGAACTAAACAAGAATCTATCACTCAACAAATATGCAGAAGGAAGTGGAGATGGATTGGATTGGGCATACACTGAGAAGGCCGATTGGGGACATCACGCGTCAGGCCAGTTCCTTGAGTGGAACCCAGATGAGAAACGATGAGTTGGGTGTCTGAGGGTGACATGGAGGAGATCGTGTGAGGAAGAAATGAAAGCTTGTGGGCTGTCGTGGAGCCAGGTTCGAGAGATTGCAGAGAAGAGAGTGCATTGGAGATGTGCTATTGAAGCCGTATGTTCCACTACGAATCTATGGTACAAGTAATAGTAGTGGTGTCCGCCAGGAATGGCCACAGTCACCTTTCTCATTTGACTTTGTTATGGACTCATGAATGAGCATTGCAAATATGTCTGAATTCACAGGGAATAACGACTCTTTGAATATATCTGGTTGGCTCGGAGTACGCAGACGACATTATCTTATTCGTTGACCAAATACTGGGTCTTACGAACGCGTTGGGGAGAAGTCTGAGTATGTGTAGCCTACGTTCCGTATCTGTCAAATCTGAGGTGATTCTCTGCGACTGGTCTACACTTGCTGCTAGTTTAATGGTAAGGAATGAGTTGGTGGAATGCGTTTAACGCTTCACTTACTTGCGGACTTGAATCGCCCTGAATGGTTTGGTTAGTGACGAATTCTCAGATCGGATGCGAATGGCTCGTTTGGTATTCGCTATCTTGCATCAGTCCTCTTTGGTACCGACTGATAATATATCCGATTACTTATTAATGGATGAATATCCTGCGCTGCAGTCCGTTCTGTTATACCATACGGTTTCGAGACATGCGCATTGGGTGTAGAAAGTAAGTATGAAGTGGTTACACGTTTTTGAAAATTGGTGTCTCGGCGTTGCGCACCATATGATCATTGTGGAGGTCAGGCAAGCTGTACTGGAGAAGGAAGGTCATGTGGTCGATGAAGGTGTGAACCTTCAGCGATTAGATCGACTTGGACATGCACTGTGCCTGCCGAGTCACCGTCTACGTCGATGTTTCGTGCTAGGAGAAGTTGAGTTTAGTTCGAAGAAGGTTCAGAGTAGCCTGACTGAGACTGGAACCAGTGTTTGAATCACTGACTGTTTTGTTAGGAGTTGTGAACTGCCTCGTTGGGTTTATCGGGTTGATTGGAGCAGTAGTTTTCTTACCCTTGCTGACATGGCCAAAAATTACCATGGTGCGGATACGCTGATTCTTTGACGTTTTCGAAAGTATGATCATTTGCACAATCCTTCGTTTTGAAATTCTTTCTCATCTTATGCTCCTCTACCTGCTTTGATATAAATCTTCTTCTGCTCGCTTGTTCTTTGTTTGCTGCTGTGGAGTATATCAATGTAAACTAATACACTTTTGCGCAAGGTTCTGAGTTGGTTTTGTGTGTCTGTTTGTCTGGGTACCGGGGTGTATTGGCTCAAGGAGTACATCTCCTAGGCGCCACCTCATTTTTCGCCAATGACCTACTCTCTTCTTTTTACTTTTGCAGATGCTGTGCTTTTTTAAACTGGTCTTTTGTTTGGAAGTAAAGAGTTTAGCCATTTTCACGTCTTCACGCTTTTGGTTTTATTTGGTATATGTTGTCGGTATATGTTGATTGTTCATCGAACGGCGGAGATCTTGTTTTATTACTTCTTGAAATTATTTCGAAAGAAGCTTTCATAAGGGCGTGTTGGGGAATTTGTGAATACTACTAATAAGCTGATAGTGGAGAATTTTTATAGTTCAGGTGGATGGTCTTGGTTGTATTGTGTTCTCTGAGCTGGGTTGTTTAATCCTGTGTAGTGATAGTGTTTTTCATTCTTTTAGTTTTTCTTGTGTCTTTGAATCTTAGGGTTTTCTATCAATCGACATTCGACCCGGTATTTACTGCATAGCAGTCCTAGTTACCAAGCGTTATCACCACATCATCGTAAAAAAAATAATAAATGTTTCCAGATTACGCATACGCAAACGCAGATTATGCATTCATAAATAAGGAAAGAGACAGTCGCAGGGATTGTGATACTGAGAAACTGTGCAGTCGAAGTAGATGCATTGTGATTGAACTCGATACTCCTTTATGAAATTTCTAAATCCTCACCGCTTTTTGTAATCGGTGAACTAAGTGATATGAGTGATACATAATCCAGTTTTGAAGGTCAATCATGATAAAAATATTTTCGTTGCGAGGTTTCTTATTTCAGCATTGGGCGACAAAATTTCAAATGTCTGAGGCAACATGTACTCTTTCTGACCTTTAGGCGTATCTTGATGATGAATCGGAGGCAAGAAGGAAGACTTATTGTGTTGAATTACCTTTGAATATCGAACATCAAATGTGACCTATTTAGTGGAAGATTAAATTATGCATACTACTGCGTTGTTTATATTCTCGTGTTTTATTATGTTGTTTGATGATTTTGGTTATGTTTGTTCTACGGCAGTTGACAGATATTAAGCAAGGAAGAGGCACATGAATGCTTATGTTTCACGTTCGCCGTTCGTCTTAGTTGCAACTTTTCAGGTCACTCTCTGGTATGCCTTTCTTTTTGGCATTTTCAATACTTATCGGTCTGTAGTGAAACGCCTAATTTTCATAAATAAACCTGAATTTCAGAGCTTAATAACTCTTAAGCAGTGTTCGACTTCTTGAAATTATTGAATTTAACCGGTTTGGCATGATTGCTTTTTCTTCTGTTCACAGCAGATTTACACAGTATCTCGTTCGAAACTACTTGAAATTAAGCTGTGTTTGGTAATGTTTTTTCAAACATTTCAAAGAAACTGTTATTGGAACTATGTAGTAATCACCAACTAAGATATTAAGGGTCACCTATTGCTTCAGAGTTCCACTTGAGCCTATGGACTATTCCTGAATCCGGAGTGAGATTGGTGGAATTTTTCGCTTTCTGATAGAGCTCCCAGCTATCATCTCCATGAAATACTTGTTTTAGTGTTTGAAGTATTGCATACTGATGCTCTTTTTAGAGCGTACTTGTCAAACATTTTGGTAAGAGTAATCAAAAATTTTCATTAGGTCATAAAACGAAAGACGTAGCAAAGAGTCACTCTTTTCAGTGATATCATTCTCAAGCTATACAATCGCATATAAATATTTTATTCACATAGTAACAGAAAAGGAATGTTTCATTAAATATTTCAAACAAAGTTCATATTTAATTATAAATCAGGAGATCGAAAAAAGGGAATTGCGTAATGTTTGCAGTAGTAATGAAACGAATACTCATCACGACGGAAATGTTAAATGTTAAATGATGTAACATGGTGAGTGTAAAGAGAAATCAGAATTATAGGGGTGGAGGAATGTAATATGTGAGACGATCTTGACGAAAAGATTTTTGAAGGTAAAAGTGTTCTTATATGTTATGTTCATTGTAATTCAAGTGACAACAAATTTGTTTTGGACCCAGAGTTCAGGCTTCAAAATATTAATTGCCCTGGCTTCCGCAGTTTAAAGAAGTTTTAGGCGCATGCCTTTCACTAGATTTGCACGAACTCTATAGATGACTCTGAAGTTGTTTTCTGCATTTACCAGGTGGTCATAATCGATCAAATGTTCTAAATTAGAACTATGCAGTGTCTTCCTTTTTGCGAAACCTTGCTAGTATATATTCGGAAATGCGTTTGGGAAGCGAACGCTGAGTACTACCAGTATACCCCTTCTCCAGAGGAACAGGTAAATTGATAAACACACATTGAGGTGACGAAGGGAGCTGGCTTCTCTTGTACGCATAATCGAAGAATTGGGTGGGTGAAAAAAGTTAATCTGAATTCGGCAACATACAAAATTTTTCTCAAATAAGCATGCCAGACAGTTTCTCAATACATCTGCTGATGTGTCTTCGTTGAAATGTAAGCTCATGAAAAGAGGCTTTCTAGGAGCTGTAGAAGTGAGATGATTATTTACTTTCATTTTGATAGTTTTAGCAATGAAACGCACAGAATACTGGTTTTCAGTAAGAACGTTTTTGAGAAAATTAAGTTGATCTTCAAAAGTATCAGGACTGCAGATAGTACCGATCCTATGGAATTATCCATTTCATTGTATCAGTTTTTGCAACCGCTGGTCACGTTTGTCGTAGGCAGCGGGACTATCAGTCCATTGTGCAACGTTAAGTAGCTCACTAGGTAAAGTTATGGGAAATGTTTCATTGGCAATAAAGTATGTTGTGATCCTTTACTCCAGTAGTGTGGGAGAGTGTCGATCTTTGGAGGAGTATATGGAGATACGTAGCAAAGACTAACAAATTCAGTAAACATAATTCATAATTAGGTACAGTTCTACTGTTACGATTCTTTCTTTATTCTCCATTTCATTCTTCATCCATCAAAGTGTTATCTCGTGTATCTGCGCCCTTCAACGTTTTCAGCACCTATGTTCACTAAACTGCCGGTTGTTTGTAGCTTTTAAGCGTTTTAAAAGTAGTACAATTCCTTTTTTATTCAAACCTATTTAATCTTTTCTTACGTATATCTAATCTGTTGTTTATTGTAGTTGTTTGAGTAAATAATCCATGACAAGTCTTTTTATTTGCTGAAATCGATTGCGGAAAGTTACCAAAATATCTATTTCACTTACATTTTTCTTTAGTTACTCTTCCACCAATGGTTGCCAGCATTCTGCTTCAGTGTCGAACCCATTTTGATCGTCTTTTATCTCATTCCGCATTCGCAATGGTAGATCTAAGCAAATTGTTCTCTGGTCTACGTACGGCACGCGTTGGACCTGGATCGCGTTAGACGGGAAAATCTCTGTTCTGTTCGCAAATTACCTTTTACGTGTTTGATTACTGCTGTAAATGTAGATTATTTTTCTAAAACAGTTCTTCACTTACGTAATCTCAAAGTTAACTATTTTAAAGATATACGTTTATTCCGTAATTTTACCAAAGTAAATAAATATTTGGTTGGTGGTTCGTAATGAATGTCAATGAAACTCATTATCTTCAACTACTTTTCAATCACACTTGTACGATGTTCATAGACCATGCTTCAAGAAACACTGTGTCCAAATTCAGGTGTCACCGAAAAATAACTGCTACCTTGACTTGGTGGTCGGGTTTGTGTATCTCGATGATCCAACAAGCTACACTGATTGGAATGCTTGTATCTTCTAGGTCCTATCATACCGGAAGTGTCTGTTAGATAGTTGTAAGCTGAAACGCATTTGCCGTTGTAGTGTAAATTTCTACATTGTAATGGAGGTTTGCGGACGAAGTCGGGTTAAAAATAGAACACTCCTACGTGCCCCATAGCATTGCGGTGCCAGTGGTATAAGTTTCTCCCTTCCAGTGTTAGAGCAATTAAATCTCACACCAAGAATCCTGAAAAGGCTTTGTGTGACAGGCTTCAAACAGATGTCCAATGAGCTCTGTGGTCACACAAATCTTTTTCACTTTCAGTTACCTTGAGAAGGATTGACCTTCCATGGTGTGGACAGCTGAGAAGTGGCAACTGCCCACATGCTTCCAGTAGTATTGAAAACGCAATCAACGATAACCTATCCTCCTCAGCTCTGTTTCCTCGTTTGCCTTCACCTCATACCAATATTAAGCCTCTTAACCTTCTCCAACCTCTCATTATACGACCGTTGAGAGCGATGAAAAGCATCGAAACCTCATTCCTAGTCTCCTAAGACCCTGATCGCCACCAATTTTATGTTGGGGCTTTCAGCGCCCGAACCCAAGGCCTAATGAGACAGCAGGAGTCACTCTCCGGAACTCTGGAATCTCTAGCCATGGATGTACGCTGTGTCTCTGAGACACGTACACAGGACCGAAGTGTGGTTATTGAATTGAGCTCACCTGTCCATTGAATTCAGTCTTTAAACTTCACCTTAAGAGTATCCGGAGACCCAATGTCTAGTTCTCATTGACTCGCTAGTGTAGACATGGGATTATGTTTACGCGCAGAAAGCACACTTGTAGACTGGATACCAGTCAACATCTATCTGTATTCTGTGTGACTATTTAGATCTATACAAGCTAGGAAGGAGAGGGAGATTAACCGATGCCTTTTCGTAATCTCTATCTACGCGCCCACCGATTTCAGTTTGAGTGATGATGCGGAGGATGAATTCCATAAGAAGCTGTCAACTTTGCCACAAAAAGCGAAATGTTCAGATATAGTCAATGGCAAATGACCTTAACGTTCAAGTAGGGAAGCTGATCCAATCGGAGAGACAACTTAGTGGTATTTCCGGAATTCCGTGTCAATGAAGTGGTGGTGATCATCTCTCGCAATTTTGTTTCGTCAGCCACTTGTTTTTGGTCAGCACTCATTTTAGGCATAAGGAGATGTCTCAAATGACGTCCGCCAACATCATGCCATCGATGGACGCAGATAGATTGTATTGCTATAAGCCATTGTTAAATAGTATCGGTAGATGATTGCTGTTCTTTCTGGAGTACAAGTTTGGACTCCGATCACGCGCTAGTATGGGCTCGTGTATGTCTGCGCTTTATTCGTCGTAGAAAACAGTTGGTATTTAAGACTGTGATTGACTAGAAGATAATAGCATGAAGTAAGTATGTATGCAGTAGATAGCTAATCATTTATGTGAACTTGACGGCAATCTTCGTTGCGATGGTGCGTGGCAACAACCGTAAAGGCAGTTGATAAGACACACATCAAGTTTAGCAAACTTCATTGCACTTTCGCAAAGTAATCCAAATTGATTGACCGTGAGTCACTGCCTAACTAATTAAAGTTTAGTAAAGTGAGAAAGCTAAAAGTGAACGTACTGCGGTGTAGTACAAGTTCATGAAGTCTTTGATTGTATATCAAAGTTGTGAGGACCCATGGTAGCTATGAAACTAGGTTCCTCTAGATGATAAAACTGGATAGTTGTCCATTCCACACACTTATTTTCTTTGATGTCATTGTTTATCGATATACTTGTGTTTTGCATGTTTCCTTGAAGTCATAACTTGCACTGGTTCAATACTTTGCCATTTTCTACATGGATTTGTTCTGTTCTTCTGTATTAAGAGAGTGTTAGGTTTTAACTACGTATTCTAATAATCGTTTTAAAGTTCGGGAGCAACTTCACATCCGGAAGTTATACGTATGAGTTCAAATAATGGGAAAAGTGTAGAGGTTACAGTTTTGAGAACATTTGGAATGAATGGGAATACGGTGAGGAATTCAAATGAGATCAGCTTCTGAGAAAGTGTATACTGTGGTTGTAGAGTTCATAGAATCATGTTTATGGGTAATAATATATCAGTCGAATAGCGTGTGCTTAATCAGTGTTACTCAATCATCTGAAGGTAGCATTTTATCTGGTGTTTTTTTCGAAATCATGTGTAGAACTGGTTTCCATGCAATCTTGGTATAGCTTATATCTCCCCACTCCGGAAGTTTATTGACTTTCTACCTTGCTGTTGAGGTTTTGATTAATCATAAGATGCCTTAGTTTTCATGTGGTGTGCTACAGTAGGCATATCACCTAGTCAGATTTTATGAGCTCGTGTGTTTCTTGTAGTCGTACGTCACGTATATGAGAGTTTGTTGCCGTTCTGTACCTAACTGTTCAACAGTAAAGCCGTCCGTTGTTTCCTTAATACGTCATTTTTTCTTTTTACATCTGTTCATAGATGGTTTGGCGATGAGCTAAATTTTTTGGCATCTTTTGCTATGTGTAGTTTTATCGATGTCTATATCAATTTAAACATATCCACGCTCTAAAACCTGTTGATTACTCGAGAGTAGTTTCCCTAGCTTAATCTGGCTGAACAAAGAGTTGCCGACGTTCCTACCACTCCACAGATCTCTCATTGCCCACTGAAGTTCTGAGAGTGTCTTATCGTAAAGTTACATGCCACTTAGCGGTCTTCCAGTAGCTTGCTGATCAGATCAGTCATCCACTTTTTCTCCCGTGGAGCATCATCAGTTGGATATGGATAGAGATGTTAGGATATTCTTGTACTTTCTGAGAAACTTCTAGCTGGTAGAACTTGTACGTCAAAACTCTATGTCTTGGGAAGTGACTAACCAGAAAGAAACGTTTTAGACCAGCAAACTTCAAAAATCAGTCGGCAAGCATAAAAGAAGGTACTGGAAGATTAATGGCACCCACACAGGTCTATCAGTTCGATCCAGTATAACAATGGAGAATTATAAGTATATCAACACATAGTAATGACCAATACCCTTTGTGCAAGAGGTGGCTATCCGCCTAGTGGCTAACCCTTTGGCGTTTGAAGCTATGGGTAAGAGGTTCAAGTCTGAGTGGGGACAACATTACACACTGGGGTGCAGATACATCCAGCTGACAAGTCCCAAAGAGGGTGAGATGCGCGTCCTGGATCCCACTGCTAGGCACAAGTAAGTACTACAATGGATGAAGTGTTAATGAGAAAATAATACAAACAAGAGAAATGCAGTGATACACAAAATGTAAGTGCTTGCTACCTAGCATCAGGAAATTTTCTTGGTATTTATATCCAGGAGTAAAACAAGGCTATCTACTGTCAACCATGATATTCCTGATTGTAGTTGACTGGACCATGCAACAAGCAGTGAGTAGCGAGAAGACGGGATATGCTGGACCGCGGAAAAGAACCTAGAAGATTTGGATTTCTCCGATGACTTGTGTCTAGTGTCACACAAACTTGAAGATTTACAGGCGAAAACCAACAAGTTGACAGAAGAGGTAGGGTAGCGAAAACGGGACCTCAAGTGAATGTAGAGAAGACAGAGGTGATGAAGATACCCAACCAACAACAACAAGAACAAGAAGCTCCAATCACCATCAACGGGAGAAACTTAAAGGAAGTAGCCTCTTTCACCTATCTATGCAGCACTGTTTCAACTACAGTCGGCACAGGCACAGATGAGGACGTCAAAGTCAGGATCGGAAAAGCACGACAGGAGTTCATTAGCCTGAAACCAGTGTGGAGATCTTCTGCACTCAGCATAAAACGTGAACAAGATCCGGATTTTCAACACCAACGTCAAGTCAGTGCTTCTATATAGTTCAGAAACTTGGCGCGTCACGAAAAGGATTTCCAACAAACTACAGATATTCATCAACAACTGCTTACGCTGGCTCGTTACTGAAGCTCAGATGGCCAAAATAGTAAGAACAAGCAACGAGGAACTCTGAGAACGAACTAAACAAGAATCTATCACTCAACAAATATGCAGAAGGAAGTGGAGATGGATTGGATTGGGCATACACTGAGAAGGCCGATTGGGGACATCACGCGTCAGGCCAGTTCCTTGAGTGGAACCCAGATGAGAAACGATGAGTTGGGTGTCTGAGGGTGACATGGAGGAGATCGTGTGAGGAAGAAATGAAAGCTTGTGGGCTGTCGTGGAGCCAGGTTCGAGAGATTGCAGAGAAGAGAGTGCATTGGAGATGTGCTACTGAAGCCGTGTGTTCCATTAAGATCCCAAGGGATAAATTATAATAATAATATATCCAGATGAAACATAGTCATTAATTATTTGTAGTAGGTTTAATGAAAGTAATCGTAATATCGACAGGTTATACACAAAGTTTTCAGAAATGATATACGATGTGCACTTAGTCACCTTGTGCGCATCTGTGAAGTAGGCAAGGAGGCACACATTTTGTGTGAAGGCTAGGGATACTACCTGTCTATCCAGACCTCTGGAGGTAGAGCAGGTTTTGACCCCGTGACCCATTAATTAACAGTCATCTCCCTGAACTAATGAGCTATGGCTCCACCACGAAGTAATACGAGAACCGTATGATAGAAGAATAAAGCGTTGGATAAGATGTATGTATTGAGACATAATGAGTAGACAGATTTTATATTAAATCGAAAAATATCCAAATTTTGTATGAAAATAAAGTCAGTAAAAACATTTGTAAGCTTGTTGATATGTATTTTGAAGCTAAAAGCTTTATAGTTTAATGGACGATTATCAAGATCTAATTATTTGCAGTCAAGGAAGGGTATATCATGCGTGTGAACGATTGCCAAGTGAAAACACGGCTTGACTGCTTCCACACTAGCTCTTATAGCGTTTCAGTTTCATAATCCTTAAGCACTAGGATCAGCTTTATCACATCTGTTTGAGCTTCGGTAAAAAGTAGCGTGTTCAGACACGTTTGGAGAAAAAAAATACTTTCAGATAGGTATTTATCATGGACTTACATCGGTTGGAGAAACGAGGAAAACCCGGCAGCTCTGAACAGCTGTTCCCTTCTACTATAAAACAGTGTGCACCACGACCATTGTCAGGGACCGAACCCAGCACCTCCAAGTTTTGCGGTGAGCACGTTACCATTGAGCTACTGGGTTGGAATCAAATGGTTCACATTTTCCTACTTCGATCAGTTCATGATATAGCCTGACCATCATCTAATACTTTACTCGCGTCCGATTTGATTTGCCCACTGGTCACGACTTCACTTTAGGATTTTGGAAAACCTCATCTCGAAGCATGTCACTAATGAGTACTGAACAGTAATTCGGTCTGGATTCAAGTTGGTATTCACTACTGAGTGACACTAATCGGAGAACCTTGGAGCACTAGACAGGTGTTTCGTCTAAGTAGTAGACTCTCCAGCACTACACACATATGACCCCACTATGGATTCTGTTTTTATAGACCGGAGTCGTAAATCAGATATACATAGCAAAATAAAATGATATTCTATGATACCTCACTATGAAACGAACATATTTTGTAAGTGGTAAAGTCACATTTTACATATGTTGCCAATTTATATATGATCTTGTCTGAAAAGTAAAGTTCATTGGTACAGCCATTGCATTACGTTGGAGTATTTAGAACTAGATACATACTGATTGTTTTAAAATCTATTTTATTTGAAGGCTTTACAACGATAATACAGAAAAGCTGCTAGAGAAACAACGACCAAATTTGCATCCCTTCAGAATACTGAGATTTACATCAATGAGTGCTCTCTTTAGGTGATTGAAGCTTACTGCGGCCTAATTACGTAATACAGATCTACTGTTTGTGTAGGTAGATCACTTCAATGTCACTATTTTTAGTTTCCTGGCATTGACTGGAGTGAGTTGGCCAACCACTATTGCCATATAGACTCCTGGTCTGGTTTCTGAATATTACGTTAATGGAAGTCTGATGTTGATTATGAATGGTGGCTAGAAGTAAAATCTTGTGTGAAACTCATTGGCTGAATTAACTTGAATCATAGTGATGTTATTCCACTGAGCTTTGAACTCAGCACCCATCCCTTAAAACGTTGGGGCGTTATTGAATCACATTAGTCATTACTTGGCAGACCAATTCGGTCCAGTCAACAATGGGAAAATATTCATCACCTTAAAGAACACTTTAATTACTACATTAACACATTGGTCTGATACTTCTGACATAAAGTGAGAGATGAGATTAACATTAACTTATTGTGGATGGTAGGACGCAACTGTGTGATGAAATATACACTGTTAATGGAGACGCCTTACTTTCACGTAACTTTCTGAGTCTTTTCGATACATTAAGTGATCATTTCATACATGTTACTTTGCTACATCTTACAGTGGCGATTGCAACCAAAACAGAAATTCAAACAACCGTGATAATGATTTGTTGACCTAACTTACTTCCTAACAGAAGCTACTTTTGTTTATATTCCTAAGGTATTATTAAAGGATTTTGCAGAGCAAGAGCCGGAAGAAGAGTTGTATTTACAACTTCAATCTATGAAAATGGATTTGATATTAAAGCTGATTGGTTTAATATTTCTACACATTTCCTTTTTATATCCTCCTCCGAGATATTGTTTGATTGCATAATGGAGTTATTCACAAATTTTTGGAATTGTTTGAATTCAATACAGAATGGATAAATTGATCAGTGAGTTGTAAATGTCAAGTTTTAAGCGCTTAGCAGTCATCGGAGTTTATCGACAAAGTTTGGAAAGTGGCCAGTAGGCTAACTGATGTGAAACTGAAGTTCACTGGAATTTATCTTAGCGGTGAAGTTTCAGCACTAAGTAATGACACCAGTTAGTGACTTTGAAGAACATGACTTTCATCATGGTCACAAGTATACTTTGCTGTTGAGTAAAGAAAGTTCAGTTTGTTTTAAGAATTGTCGCTACATGAACTTGACTGATGCAGAGGCCAACCACTAATTCTTCATACTTACAGAGTTCCTGCTAGTGCAATAGGCGAAAAGGACACAATGACGTAGCCAGGTAGGGAGGATTTTCGTTAGACCTAGAATATACAGATGACATTGTCCTGTTAGGTGAAGACGCTGACAAGATGCAGAGTCTTCTGAACACTTTGAGTGGGAATTTGAGAATGTTTGGGATGCGTTTCTCATCACTTAAATGCAAATTGTTGCTCACGGATTGGTCTTCAACGGTGCCTCACCGCGGCTAACAATAGAGAGTGTAGTGATTGAGTGTGTTGACCACTTCACTTACCTGGGAAGTGGGATCGGCCCTGTTGGCTATTTCAGTGGCCGATGAAATCTCTGCACTAATACAAAAGGTTCCTCTCCGATTGTCTACTAAGGGTTGCGTGTACTACACAGCAGTCCGGTCTGTTCTATTGCATGGCTGTGAAACATGGCCATTGAAGGTTGAAGACATGAGAAGGCTTCAAGTGTTTGATCATGACTGCCTTTGTAGTATAGACCGTATTTCGTGGTGTCACCACGTGAGTGACGCAGACGTAAGGTATAGAGTTTTATGGAGTAGAGGTAGATCAGTTGACGAGGTTGTGAACCTTCATTGACTGAGATGGTTGGGACATGTGTAAAGTATGCCTAGTCGTCGATTGCCTCGTCACATAATGTTGGCCGAAGTAGGTCCAGGCTGTAAAAGGGCTCGAGGTGACCAGAGTAAAACATGGCATCACTGCATGAAGTGTTTGGCTGTTGGTTTGAGGTATGTGGGGCGATGCAGACTAGTCGGTTGGGGTCTGCGGGGCAAGAGAAACCAGTGGTTGGAGACTCTAGGTGACATGGCTGAGAACTGATGTCCGTGGCTCAGATGTGTATGTATACACATTATTCTCGTCTTAACGATGCTATACTGAGTCTCACCATTTTCTCATTCTTCGTTTCTCTTTTTCATACTTTATATTTCTTTTGACTGAATTTTTTTAAAATCTTCATCTTCATGTTAACTGCCATTTTACTTGATGTAGTGATATGAGGTGTGGCAACTCGAACCATTACGCAGTAATATCTGGTCCTATGTTGATAGATGATGATGATGATTATTATTTTATGAACCGTACCGAAGTATCGATGAGGTTTGGCTTACCAACTGCAGGATAACATACGAGCAACTCAACGTAACATAACATAATATAAGCCAACTTCTGAAGGGAATTCCAGTACTGTTTATTATTAACAGCTGACTGTCCTATTAAGTCTCAATATTTTTTTACAAACAGCTCTTTGATTAAACAGTATGGACATATAGTTGTATTGCTGAGGAAGAAGTTATCGAGAAGATTATTCGTACATCAGTTTACTTTTTGAAATGAAGATATGTTATCTGGAAACAGTATGTTATGACTGGTAATATACCAAATGTAGCTTTGCAACATTTAGCTATATATATATTTATGTTGGACCAACTACACGTACTTGACCTGTGTGTTGGGTTTTTCCGGGCGCACTGTTGACAAGCTGGGTCGTAGACGAGCAAAACGGTCATCCGGTGTTTAGATTACTTATCTAGATAACTACCAAACTGAAGCTTGATGGGTTTCTGTTTATTCATGTTGTTCAGTAATATATGTCTTTAGTCTATGATACTTATGTCACATATCATACTTTACGATCTTTTTTGGGTGGTTTTTAATGGAGACACTGTTAGCAGCACAGTTGAAAAAACTACCCAGCTGCAAAAACTGTTAGCGTCAACCATGCGAATTGCAAATAGTTTGTGAGTTGATCATCCTACTTAAACGTAATTGGTCATCGGGAGCGGTTCATAGTTTGACTGTTTTTAATAACGCCGTTAACCACTGATATTTACGTTGAGGAAAATGTCTAAAGTATAACTAAAACTTTGAATTGATGTGAAGTGGTAGGCTTTTTGACGCGTAATATACATACGCCCTTACCTTCAGGCATAGTAATTAGTAATATTAACATTTATCTGTATGCCTCCTTGGTACTTTCTTCTGGAACTGGTCAAAAGTTTTATCTATCTTCCAGTCAGTATCGCTGTAACATTATTCATATAGAGATTGGTAGTTTGTTCCCTGAGGTACCTTTTAGAAACAACGACTTCACAGTGATAAATACTTCTCTCCAATCTTCTATGCATCATACAGATATTCAGATAAACTGTAGTATTAGGAAAGACACAATTTTTCGGCAGCAGATGGAATTAATACGGTTATTCATAAACGGGATTCATCAATCAATATTTAATTGCAGCTTTACGACATTTAAGGTATTTAAGATGCTGATCCTGCTTCCGGTTCATAGGTAGTCACATCTATCAATCATTTGAGGAAAATCAAATTTAAAACATAAGTTTACGATGCGGTATTTGGCATTATCAGGCTGTCTAGTCCAGGTGAGTTTGTAAATCTGTGAGTTAATAAGCGATGGTTGAATCCCTAGATTATTTAGTCACAAAGTAGGTGTATATTCAAGCAATAACCAGTAATCTCAGATTCTTCTGTCCGCCTCAGATTAATAAATTGTTTCGTTGAAAAATCAAGTCATAGATTAATTAGACAAATAAGCTAGATCATTGAGCCACATCATTGTTAGTGTTTCAGTTTAGTCGTTTTTTTTAAGCCATGTGTGTCGGCCATGTCATGCGCTAGCTTGCGAAAAGCTGTGATGAACACTATCCAGCCTTGATGACATAGGAAGAGTGGAAATGCTCCTTCACCTGTGTAACAGAAAACTCAAAATCTTGTATGAAGTCCAATCAAGCCACCTGTAAGTAATAAGGTTATGATATAGCTGAAATATTAACAATTCAAAATCTCAAGCTGTGATCGTGCTTTCAAAAGTGGTATGTTCCACCTTTCTCATTGCCACTACAGTCATAATAGATTGATGAACCTAGATAATTCCCTTATGCTGTGATTATATTTTGTTTTCGAATCAGTTGTCGATTTCTCTATTCTAAAAGCCTGTGAGAATTACGACACTAGTTTTCTGTGCAGTATACTTCGACCTTTGGTCAGAGATTCATTTAGAACTTTCTATCGTTTCTATTAAATGTTTCTTAATGCTTAGCCAAGACAATGAGTTCGTTGAATATGACTACATATATACGATGGTGTTTAAGAATACTGTTCATTCAAAAGTATGTTCATAAGAAACCTACAAAAGTGTGGTCTCATAACCCCACTAACCCCTTAATGAAAGTGTGTGAAAAACTGCCTATTAGGATTACTTGGTGAAGAAGACTTACAGGCTCATCGGTTTTCACAAACCCACGAAGGTTTGGAATTTGGTATTCGACAGGTTGCAATGGATTGGACTTTTCAGGAAAAAGTAGAACTTGTGTAATGTGGCAGTGTGTAGTTCCATATTAGATTGTTAATTTGATATTTCACACAGTGAAAGAGTATAATTTAATAGATGAAGTTTCCAACAATTTATTGTTCATATCCTTATCAAAGATAACGGCGAACCTTTTATATCCTGTTTTTTAGTTATATTTCCCCTTCTTCATTGTATGAATAGGAGAATAATCGGAAAAGCCATAGAGTCGTTCCTATTGCACATTTAAGATGCTGATTTGATAAACAAAGCTGCTGTTTCTTTCCAAGAAACTGGGAACTGAGGTGATTCTCCCACAAAAAAACCCATCTTTTGAGTTACGCTTAAAATCTAAAATACGAGATTTATCTTAAATACAGTACTTCATAAGTAAACATTTATGAATAATAAATGACAATTCTCGAATTGTGAGGTATCTGTGGGTTTATCGCCGCCAAAGTACCTTACAGAAAGCGCGTCAACAGTACAACAGCAGGGGAAAATGGAATACGAAGGACGCGCGTATGTCCCACTATTAGGTAAGACACGTGACAAACAGTTGTTCAGGAAAACATAGAAGATCAGAAGGCAACGAAAGTGATCAAAACACTATTATGAACAGGGGAAGGAACTTATATCTAGAGATGCTAATTGATGAGAAAGATACGATTGAACAGAATGGCCGATCAATACGAATTGCAGTAACATTTAGGGAAAATATAAATTATGCTACTCAATTATACTAAGTAGTTTGAAACAAAGCAGGGAAACAGATACAAAGTAAACGTCATTTGGGGTAAGAGGGAATAAGGTGAGAAAAGAATTAACATCAACATTAGCAACACTGGATGAAGTGAATTTCCAGTAGGCCGTTTTATCCTTATTGAAATGAGGATAATATGGTTTCAACGAATTGGTGGTACATAATTCCATAGTAGATTGTTAATTTGATATTTCACACAGTGAAACAGTATTATTTAACAGACAATGTTTACAACAGGATTTATTGTTCTTATCCATAGCAAATATAATTTCACACCTTTCACATCTTGTTCTTATAGTGATATTTCCCCTCCTTCATCGTACGAGTAGTACAATAATCAAAATATCTGGAATAGGCGTTGAGTCACTTGATATTCATTTGTTGCTTATCCGATGGACAAACCTCCACTAATCAATCTCTGCATCCACCTTACTAAGTTAGTCCTAAGGGTTATCACTGTATCTCGCCCCTATTATGTGGTTGTGTGTAATTGCATGCATAGCTATGGCTGAGCATTTTGCTGAACGCCTTACCTTACTAGGATTTCATTCTAGATTCAGTCAAATTTTAGTGCTCTGTTTTTCTTGTTAACCCCGTTCGACTACTTTCACCCATTATGTATTTGATCTCTCAGTCGTTGCATGGAATTTGATTAACTAAAACATTTTGTCCAATTGGCTCTATTGGATCTTTCAGCCTGCACAGCTTGTTTCATGATGAATTTGTTGGTTTCAGTGCCACCTCACTCGTATCTTTATTGAGAATCCTGCCTTCTGAAATAATTATGCACAGAGAAATGGAAGGAGTTGCTGTAGGATCATCAATTTCTCCAGTAGCGCGAGAAATGTTCTTGGATGAGTGGGAAGAATAAGCTCTTAGGACTTTACCACTACTTCTAAAATGTGGCGTAGGTATTGCGCTGACACATTTACAATACTGAAGTCAAGACATTTTGAATTTTTGATATACAAAAACTCACTTGTTGATGTAATGCAGTTTACTTAATAATGATAACTTAGAACCAGTCATGTTAAAATGGAGGAGAAAAAGGAGAGAAGATGGGTTCTTAAACACTAGTATATACAGAAAACCTATCCATTCCAATCGATACCTGGACTTCAGATAATCTCATCCAAGATCAGTTAAAATTGGTTTAGTGAAATGTTTAAATAGTGGGACGAAACGTATAAGCAGTAAAACAGAAAATATATGACAAGAAATAAAACACAGAAGAAACCTTGATTTTCAATAATCATCCTGGTAAAAAATACAGAAATGCATAGTAAGAAAAGTTGGAGGAACTCTATGTTAGATCAGTTTATGTGGTATATCACACAGTGAGATTGTATTATTTGCTAGATGACGTTTCGAGCAGAATTTATTACTCATATCCATATAAAGGTAATCACGTAACTTTTTATAGTTCTATCGATTTCCTGTACGGCAAATCAAATTGGCTAATCTATTTTAGAATTACATTCTTCCACAGTCACCAAATTCTGTACTTGATTTAGGATGAGAAACACAGACACAGGTAGCACGCATACTAATAGTGGCAACACCAAGAAAAGAGAAAAAAATACCTTCACGGTGTTGACACATAAAGAAGGTAACTCAGAAAGTGAAGGCAGGATTTTCAATAAAGATACGAGTGAGGTGGCACTGAAACCAACAAATTCATCATGAAACAAGCTGTGCAGGCTGAAAGATCCAATAGAGCCAATTGGACAAAATGTTTTAGTTAATCAAATTCCATGCAACGACTGAGAGATCAAATACATAATGGGTGAAAGTAGTCGAACGGGGTTAACAAGAAAAACAGAGCACTAAAATTTGACTGAATCTAGAATGAAATCCTAGTAAGGTAAGGCGTTCAGCAAAATGCTCAGCCATAGCTATGCATGCAATTACACACAACCACATAATAGGGGCGAGATACAGTGATAACCCTTAGGACTAACTTAGTAAGGTGGATGCAGAGATTGATTAGTGGAGGTTTGTCCATCGGATAAGCAACAAATGAATATCAAGTGACTCAACGCCTATTCCAGATATTTTGATTATTGTACTACTCGTACGATGAAGGAGGGGAAATATCACTATAAGAACAAGATGTGAAAGGTGTGAAATTATATTTGCTATGGATAAGAACAATAAATCCTGTTGTAAACATTGTCTGTTAAATAATACTGTTTCACTGTGTGAAATATCAAATTAACAATCTAATGTGAATTGAATTTTTATTTGATCAATGCCATTCATAGTGAGAAGTAATGGTAGGTTGGCTGTTACTTTCGCTTTTGTAGACAGGGCTTTCTATCGAAAAGCCTCTTTTAAGTAAATATTTTGTATTTTGAATTGGATGGCTTAATGCTTCTACATTCACTTTGGACTGAAGCAGATTTTGCCAATGCATCAAATACCTTCGACAAACTACGTTTTTTTATTTATTAGTTGATATTGTGTGCTCTAATATAACAACACTATTTCTGGCCTTAATAGTAGTCCGTGATCAAGGTCAAATGGTTATTCGCAATATAAGCCAATTGATCGACAAGTTTCAAACATGAACAATTTCAGTGTTATTCACTTTTTATTAACAGGTTGCCTGCATGCCTAATTGGTGGTATGATTAAGTCAACGTCCATTACAAATCTTAGGCAAAATAATTTATCTATCTATGGTTTCTCTTTACTGCAATCAAGAATAGTTATACTTTTTCAGTAAAGCTATCCAAAGACATACTTTGCTATGCATCAAGAGAGTCAATACTGCAAAAAGGAGGCGGACAGTAGACCTTGTCAATCAGTTATTTCTCCTGACAATAGTTTATCGAAACGTTCCAATAACATTTTAAGTTATTCTCTGAGTCGAAGTTTTGAGTCAACAATACGTGTTGACGACCGTTCCAATTCTGCTTCATTTATCAAAAAACAACCGCATCCGCACGCAATGCATGCTATAAGTTTGCATAGTGGACAACAACCTCATCTTCCTCAGTGGCCACCACCTGACCATCCTCCACTAACTCCAATGAACGTGGGATATAGTCGTTACTTTTTGGTGCAACAATTGGAATAATAACACATCACCGACATGGACACTTCATCGTGGTATCGGTAATCTTCAACCTCGAAATGTAAATCAGGTTATTTATGTTAACACAGACATACCAGAATTGAATCCTGAAACAGTTATAAATCAAACAGCAGTGTGTTCAGTTCCTATGATTTGGATTACTGCAAGCGATGGTACTGAAGAAATTACCACCGAAGAAATTGAAATTCTACCCATTCCTGAGACAGGATCATGGAGTAAAGTTGAAACTAATGATTCTGTAGATAATCAAACCATTGTTCATAACCTCTTTGCCATACAAAGTCCAGCTTCAGAATCACCTTACAATCATCATTTAGCATTTCAGCGACTAGTGATTCATCAAGCAATTATAAGTCAACACCCCAGTGAGGAAATAATATACGGTTTAGAAGAGGAAGAAGATAACACTGAATTTGTCTTAGTCACAGGTTCCAACTTGGATTCGCACGTTACGTTGCCTATGAGCGATGATATGATTCTTGTAGGACAGAGGGTTTTTAATAATTATGATGCAGAAATGTCTATGACATCAGATAATCCAAATTAGTCAGAATAATGAATCACTGAGTTTTGCAAAAGGAATTGTATTAGTTCTTTGAAATTCGCCTCAAATTTATTTGTTTTGTGGTCTAATAAATAATTTGGATCGTAACCGACGCTCTTTTGGATGAAGCGAGTTGCTGTTAGTTCTATTACCTCGTCTCCATTCTAATATTCTATACGGCTCACTGAAGCGACAAACTCCACTAAAACGCTGTTGTTATTCTAAAGGCATCAAAGTTGTCTGTTGGATATCTTTAGTCAGTTTCCTAGGTGTAGTCGCATCGGTAGACAGATCTCATCAAACCAAAACCTGAAGTGATCATCCCAGGACCTATCAGAAAGCTGAGTAAACGTCAGCAAGTTGAAGTGCTTAGGTGTGAATGATCATAATACACATTGAATGTTGGAAACTTTGTGGATGAGAAACACGGTTTACTGACCTACCATATAAGTACTATTTCCCTGCGACTATGTGATAGCGGAGACATAATCGATGTATTTATTTTGCAGCTTGGAACGATTAATGTTCTCGGGGTCAAACAACGCTGCACGCTGAATCACCCTTTCGTCATATACTAGTGAAGTGCTGCCTAGACATTGTAGTTGCAATAGTCTTCGTATGATGATATTGATGAACAAAACTATCAGCTTTCAGAAGTAGATGCTACTCTACAGTAACAAAATGTACTCAGTTTTCCTATCTCCTCAACGACGGTCCTGTTATTACCTTAACAATGTTGCATTATTCGGGCATCTGAGACTGCGTCTTCTCTTTGAGAAAATATGATCTAACCGATACTGTGGATTAAGACACTGGATTCAGTATTTTTTTTGTTAAAGAGAGTGGCTTAACTGTTTTTAAACTGGTTCTATTCACTGAAGTTCTAGACCATTTCCAAATTTACTGACTGACAAATCACACAACTGATATAAATTCTGTTTTCATTGTCATCTCAGATTTCATCTCATGAAGAGTAAGCTTCAGATTTCACCTTCGCCTCTGTTGCGCATTTCTACTATCGTCTGATACTACAAAGTTCTCCTTGTGGCTAGCGAAAAACTTAAAACCTAATACATCACCGAAAAAAATAATGCCATAGCTAGAAACTAACTATTTACTTTATTTAAACCATATTATTACTACAGTCAGGAAGATGAATAGTTTTTCAGAAAACGCTTTCACCTGAAATTCAATAGCTATAGGGCTTTCTAATATTACAAAAACAGGTTTAACCTGGGACTGGCCGACTTCTAGACAATTAAAAAAACTTTCGTTGGTTACATATTGCTATTTATTAACCTTTGTCAAGACAGTGTGATCTGATTCTTAAAAACCGTATCATTAACAATAAAAATAATAATAATAATACTGAACGTAACATACACAAGAATGGATGATTTGGAAAAACTTGGACACCGAGTTCGCGAGAATTATTGTATAAAGTGTGTTTTACTTATGCTATCCTGCCGTGGTATATTAGAACAAAAACAACAAAAAGTTTGTGTCACTTCTCAGAGTAACAAAATCTTGAGTAACAATTTCAAAACTGAATGCCAGATTCATACTCTTGAAACGGATATTCCTAGCAAGATCGAAACGTTGAGGAATACTAATAAATATCTGTTTATTTTGTAGTTTGTTCGAATATACTACGCCAGGATAACACAATTAAAATATAAACCATACAATGAATTATACTAACTTGATGCCCAAGTTCCTCCTAACCATCCAATCCACTGTTGGTCAGAATACTTTCAAACTTCATAATATACTTAGAAAGAGACATTTGATTTTGGTAGGTTCACCAGAACTAACAGATTGCAGTTGAGATTGTAGTTGATCATGAACTGACATGACTTGGATGAACATTGGGAACCTGGGGCACTGGACAGCTGTTTCGTCCTAATATGGGACTCCTAGTAGTGCGCACCCACGACCCTCTTGTGATCGAATCTGAGACCGTCGGGTTCCGTCGCCAGCACTTCACCATTGAGCCGCCGGGTCGGAATCCAATGGTCCATATTTCAACTTCTGTCAGTTCACGATATAGCGCGACCTAAATCCAGTGTCGTCGTTGGGTAACTGTCCGCATGTTTGACTTGGTTGACTCCACTGGTCACGACTTCTCATTGCAACTTGGCAATTCCCGAAGTTCCATTGAGAAGTCGTGACCAGTGGGGCTAACCTGGTAGCTGTGAATACAAATAGCCAATGGTGACATTGGGTGGCCGTCACGGTATATCGTGAACTGATAGAAGTTGGAAGTATGGACAAATGGATTCCCACCTACTGGCTCAATGGTAACGAGCTGCACACGGAACCCGGAGGTCTCAGTTTCAACCTATGGAGGACGCATCGCCGAGGAGTCCCATTCTGTGAAGAAAACAACTGACCAGTGCTCCCAGGTTTACAATGTTACTTCAACTGATGTCAGTTCACGATGAATTACAACCTAAAATCAATTGATAAACCTTCAGATAGATAGACTGTGTTTCATTCTGTTTATTAGAAATGTCACACGGTGAAACACTATTATTTACTGGATGACGTTTTGGACACAATTTATAGTCTACATTCATATGAAACGTTACCTATTGAATAAGGCTGTTTCACTGCGTGACATTTTTACTAAAGAGACTAAAACAGAATTACAACCTAGCATAGTGCCGAAGTTTTACTCGTATATTAATGGAATTAAGAGATGCTTGTAAATGCATCCCTCCATCAGCTAAGCACAATGAAATGGGTAGGGAGCTTATATTCAAAGCGACAAGTAATTCTTGGTTGTATTATGTTCTCTGGGCTGGATTATTTAATCGTGTTCAGAGAACACAATACAACCAAGACCATCCACCTGAGCTACAAATGTTCTCCACTATAACAAATAATTCACTCTTGGGGATTTTTAAAATGTTCTGAATTAGTTGTTTTCGAAGTAATAGCAAGACAAAGGAAAAATGTCATATTAAACAGAAATGGACTTTAAATGCACAAAAATACACCACATTTCTATCCTTCGGAAAATCTACCTTCTACTGAATGAACCACCACCACTAAACACCGGACGCCAATCCAGTACCAACTGGTTGCTTGACACTATTACCTTTGATGCTGTTATTATGAACATCATTCAGACGCCATAATCATTTTGTTTGAAAATATTATTTTGGGAGAAAATTCGTTGGTATATTACATGCCAAGGTATCAAACAAACTGTTTGGAATGGGGCTATTATTGTTGTTTTCATTTAATTTCTCGCCGTTAGATGAACCGAGTTGAGCTACCACTACTGACATTTAGACTCTTGTGCAGAAGTGCCGGTATTGGCCTTATTTCCAGTTTTGTAACTAATGATGGATATTGACTAGCAGTGGAATCTAGACCGCTGTAGCATTTGAAGTGACTGGTCCTGGTTTCGATTCCTAGTGAGAACAATATCACTGCCTAAGAAGCAAGTACATCAGACTTACAAGTCCCAAATAGGATAAAACGCGCATTTTGGATTCCACTGACTGCCAATATTCGTCATCAATATCAGAACCGAAAATACCTACAATATCGAGGTATCCACACAGGACCCCATATGCAATAGTGGCCTACCAACTTGATCCGATCAACGATGGGAAATTACGTGCAATAACTTGAAAATATGTGAAAGATTGTCTACATATCAAAATGCTCAACGTATATTCCAGGATGGAGGTTGAACGAATGTCTTCCAGATATTGATGTTATTATTATTATTAGTCCTTTGGATTCCTAATGGAATATAGGGCTTCAGTAGCACATCTCCAATGCACTCTCTTCTCTGCAATCTCTCGAACCTGGCTCCACGACAGCCCACAAGCTTTCATTTCTTCCTCACACGATCTCCTCCATGTCACCCTCAGACACCCAACTCATCGTTTCTCATCTGGGTTCCACTCAAGGAACTGGCCTGACGCGTGATGTCCCCAATCGGCCTTCTCAGTGTATGCCCAATCCAATCCATCTCCACTTCCTTCTGCATATTTGTTGAGTGATAGATTCTTGTTTAGTTCGTTCTCAGAGTTCCTCGTTGCTTGTTCTTACTATTTTGGCCATCTGAGCTTCAGTAACGAGCCAGCGTAAGCAGTTGTTGATGAATATCTGTAGTTTGCTGGAAATCCTTTTCGTGACGCGCCAAGTTTCTGAACTATATAGAAGCACTGACTTGACGTTGGTGTTGAAAATCCGGATCTTGTTCACGTTTTATGCTGAGTGCAGAGGATCTCCATACTAGTTTCAGGTTAATGAACTCCTATCTTGCTTTTCCGATTCTGACTTTGACATCCTCGTCTGTGCCGCCTGTAGTTGAAATAGTGCTATCTATAGATATTGATATAGGTTACAAAAAAGGTAAAAGCTCCAGACGATTCACGCTAGTTGAGAAAATTATTATTTTTATTATTATTATTATAATTGAGGAAATAAGATGAGTTGAAATCAGGTAGTCGGGTCAAAAAGTGAAACAGAATAACATTTTAGGTGCGTGAATCAATAATGTTCACTTGAAAATATCATGTTTATCGTTAACGTAAAATTTTGCCATGTTGAGGACGGACTGATAACTGTATCTTTCTGAATGCATAAATTTGGTATTAATCATTTAATTAATGTCACTTTAAAGAAACTTGATGCATTTGACTTCATCCGTTTATATATTATTAATGTCGGTCATTCACACATTCACTCTTCAGCAGGTTTGAAAAACAGGTAAACTTACTAATGAATGACAGCTATCACGTTTCTTGATGTAAAGACGCCACTTGGCTTCGTCTGTCAAAAAATGTGGCAGCATCTGATTGTGAAGAAACTAAAGAGGAAATATATTATGCCAAGCAAGATTCATCACTCAAACTCACGTGGCAGTGTATAAGTGTATGGGGGATTGTCGTTGAAGTGAAAACCGACCAAGGCTGTCAGCTGCCAAAACTGCTGTCCTACTTTGTTTGAAAATGTTGTCATACACATCATGCTAACCTTTTCGACTTATCTGTGGTTCATTTACTTCAACGGGGGGATCCAGTCGACCTCAGTTACACTTATCTTACGTGTTATCTCAGCTGAAGCACAGCGGGGTCAAAGGAAGGCTAAAGGGAGTCAGACAAAGTATCAGTCCATGCAGTCTCACTGCTGGTTTCAGCCAAGTCAGGATATGTAGGCTGCCTCGCTTAGAACTATATTTCTGAATACTGGTTACAGTTGTGAAGTTAGATATACGTTTGTTATCACTTCTGAAGTTTTCAGCATTTCCATTGAGTTTTATGTTATTTGTTCTCTCTTCTCTCTTGTACTTTTATCTACTTGGTGACATTATTCTTCTAACTACACTTACTTTGCATGTTACTGTGGTGTATTGCAACTTCAAATGAAATACTTTGAGGTAGGTTCTGCGTTGCTTTGTCAATCTCTCCACTGTTGTTTTCATTAGATTAAATTTCCGAATCATACACTGCAGAAGAGGCTAGGAAAAATCTAAACTTAAAGTGGAAGAAAGTCTGCTCAATGAATCTTTCTTTCGCGAAGTACTGACAAGTCTGCTATGTCATAGTAAGTGTTATCAGAACAATTGTTTGGGATTTTATGATGCCTAACTACACTTTACCATAAGTTTCTGACCCTGTTCTAGTTTTCTTTCTCTTCATTAAGCGCAATGCTTCAAGACAAATAAAAGTGATGTGACGAAAAGTATCCAAGTTTTGTTTTTCGATTGAGGATGGATACTTGAATGACACTACACTAATATCGTTGACAAGATATAATCATTAAAAGCTGCAGACATTCGGATGGAAAGACATTCAGTTCAACATAGCAGCCTTGCAATAGATGCATTCAGAAAATGATTTGTTTCATGATGTGAAATCATCAGATTTTTGAATGAGAACTGATTTTGAATGTCTATAAATGATAGGAAAATTGTCAACGTTGGTAACCGTCACCATAAATAGAACGAGTATCAGTTTAATACGGTGCCTTTTAAGTTGATTTTTTGATAGGAAAGAACAATTGAAGAGAACTGCAGCTGCGAAAATTTTACTATCAAACGATTAACGCAAAATTCAGTGGTTAGAACTTTCAGTCTCATCGTGGTCATCCTTTATCATCTATGATGTAAAAGCATCACTACAGTCAACCTGGTTGCTCGAAGGTTAATTCTAGATCTTATTAGCAATTTCTGATGAAAACTATTTTGAAAGCATTCAGGTCCCTGTAACTGTCTATTTGAATGACATTCTATCGTTCCTTGTTTAATGACTACTTTAGAGTAGGAGTTGCGAAACTAGCAACGTCGGCAGTAATAATTCAGGGAGTATCTTATGACCACTACTTAATAATTTTTATTTTTCTATCACATCAAAGTGTTAGTAAACGGAAATCAGTTGGTCTACAGGACTAAATCACAAAGTTGATAACCATCTGAAAACCATTCAAATATCAGAAAAGAAATAG
>OX104134.1:111369010-111399073 GCA_944470555.2 Heterobilharzia americana | reverse complement strand
GTCCGCTCCCAGTTTGGCATTCATGTTACCCATTGGAATTTTGATGTCGCCAACTGGAGTCTTGTCCAGTGTTGATTGGAGTTGTCTGTAGACTTCCTCCTTCTTCTCTTGATCTGCATAATTTGTAGGTGCATAGCGTAGCATTGAATGATTGTGACTTTCGTTCCTTATTTTTGAGTAGAATCTTGCTGTGATGATCCTGATTGTGGAGGATGAGTGTGAGGATGAGGAGATAGGTTCCCACTGCATGAGAGAGGGAGAGAGATGGAGAGAGCCTTCGGTGCTGTTGGGGGCCTCATGATGGCCACTGCATAACTCGGTGTAGTTGTGGTTGTCGTCTGGGTGAGAATATCGGAATAGATTATTGACTTTCCAGTTGACAGTTTTGAGAGTCCACTTGCATTCCATCTGCAGATACCTCTCATATTCCTAGCAGTTACATGTTATATCTTCTCATCTCATTTGCAATCTGGACAGCTTTGACAGCCAGCCAGCCAGCCAGTTAGCTTCAAACATTGTTGGGACATTCCATATTCGTGTGTTTACTTTCGTTTTCATTGAGGGAGAGAAGACACATCGGCTGACTGGCTTCCCGAAGGCTTTCAGCAACCGGCGTCATTTCGTCTCTCCGATTGCAGCGTGGAATAAGTTTATTTTAATTTTTTATATTTTCTTTGTGCTTTGAAGTTTGTTTAGTGATTGAATTGGTTGTATGTGGTAGGGTTGCTAGCCGTATACTTAACGTTCTCTCTTTATCTGGGCTTAGGACGGGCTAGTAACTAGTGGACTAGTTAAGCAGGCGAGGTTGACATCTTTGATAAAAAGATCAAAATTGAGTTACAGTATACTACAGTGGCCAAGTTTCACTCTTATTACAGGAGCTTTTCTTTTGGAGGCATTTTTACAATATTTGTTGTCCATGGCCATATCAGGATAACTACCCTACTTTGAGGTATCCTTTATATAGTCCTAATTTCTTCCCCCACCCTTTATGATATGGGTAGTAAGATTTCATATATATCCGGAACAGATGCTTAGTCATTCCCTTTGCATGTGTTAGCTGTTGATTTGATAAACAAAGATTCAGTTATCAATCTCTCCCGCCACCCTGCTATATTGGCTTTAAGGAATTTCATCCTGTCCCATCCTATTTTGTGGGTGTGTGTAATCACATGCATAGCTATGGCTAAGATTTTTCTAAATTCTTTACTTTAATAGGTTCTACCAATTTTAATCTAGTTAGGTGTTTGTGCTCCGATTGCTCAATTGACCCTAGTTGATTACTTTGACCTATGTATTTGATCTCGCAATGGTTGCAAGGGATTTGATAAACTAAGTTACTCCTCTTAGTTGGACCAGTATGATCTTTTAATCGATAAAGCTTATTTTCTAAATTAGTTTGTAGGTTTAAATGCCACTCTAATCCCAGCCTTATTGAGAATTGTGCATAGTGTCTCGAAGGTACCTTCTTCGTAAGGTATACTGTAAAGGTTTTGGATTCTTTCTCCACAGTATTGCCACTACTAATTTCAACATTATTATTACTACTATTAACACTGGTGTCGGTGATATTTTTCTTACTATTGCTAAGGAACTTATCAAATAGTTTGGGAGGGTAATTGGTAATGAGTAAGGTGTCTTTAATATATCCAGTTTCTTGTTTTTGATCTTCTGTTTTACTAGTAGGTTTTTTGACCCTGTTACTTAGACACTTTACTAAGCCATGGGATCACAAATATCCCGTATTATAGCTGACATATTTATGGATGGTTGGCAACAGATGGCTGTAAAAACATTCAGTCGAGCTCCAAAAATATAGTTTCTATATGTGGATGACACGTTAACAGTGTTGAAATCGGAGCACATACATAGTCTTTTCACACATATAAATTCAGTAGTCAACGCAATTTAATTCACCTATGAATTAGAAAATAGTGAAGGGAAGTAACGATGTTGGATTAAAAAATGAAACGGAAACAAGAAGGGAGTTGGGACACTGGTGTCTACAGAAAACCAGATTCAAATAGTTACTTAGACTCCAAATTGTCTTATCCTATGACAATCAAAGTTGGTCTAATAAAGCGTCTAAGTAACAGGGTCGAAAGTCTACTAGTAAGACAGATTATAATTGATGAAAATGGAGTTATTAGTCTGTGGGATGAGGAATATTTCATTGTGTTAGTTGGTTGGAGGCGACTGGTAGAAAGCCCTAGACCCAGATTTCGTGCTTGTTGACACTCGTTAACATGGTCTATATGCAGTCTCTATAGACATGTTGTCCCCTCTGAAATTCGAACCCTCGTTACCCAGTGTTATAGTCAGTGAGATGACCACTGAGCTATTCTGGCAGTGGTTGACTTCCTGTTGGGAACTGGATTAGATACATTGGTTCGTCACTGGAGAGGATACAATTTAATGTCATCTAGTCCTGAAAGCTGACCGGATTCTATCGATCATTTTGTCAACAAGCCCTAAACCTAGGTCCATAGCTTCCTGCCGATCACCTCCAGCTAACTGATATCCATCAAAATTTCACCGTGATCGTGAGCCTCCTTGCTTGGCAACCGCATTGTAAAACGATTGCCGGGATTCGCTTAGCACTCATGACTAGACAACATGAAATTCTTTCCATCCCAGTGACCAATCAATATAAATACTTCACTATAAATGTCGAGACTTCTTGAAAAACTGTGAGAGAGTTACAAAAACGCTGAGTTCCATTGCCTGACGTAATTAAAAATTACTATGATAGCTAATTTACCATTGTAACTTTCGCCAATGATACCTAATACCTTAAGCGGTAATGAACAAATTGAACATTATTCAGAAATTCTCAAAGTTGGCCTACGTTTTCGGCATTTGAATCAGCTTATAAACCTCGACAAAACAGTGAGAAGACGTAAGTTTTCTGAACCGCGTAATGTATTTGCGCAACACATCTCGAACAATCTGATCATACACGAACATATATAAAACTAGCACCGTAGTCTCTACACGTGAAGTCTGGTGAAAAATTAGTACAGGAATGCAGCTATTTAGATGCACATGATGGTGTCGGACATCAGGTATTCAGTGGTTAACAGATTTGATGCATTAGCTAGATAGGTTTATATAAAACCTAAAAAAGTCCAGCTTCCAAAGGATTTGATTCCATTTCACTTAGTGATGAAGTAGAAGACTTTATTTACCATCAGCGCATTTATTGAGACTACAACATTCCTCCTCTAGGTTTGGAATACGCGCGTGTATTGACCATTTAACTGGTTTCCATATCAGCACCTATATACTGGTCGGGTCAACAGACCAAGTAGGCAATACGTATTTTAGCCTATACGTGTGGATTCAAAATAACAGATACAATTGGTATTACCAAAGCTAAAGAAGTGAAGTCCGCTAACCACGTTACTTGTGTTTTGTTGAAGTCATCGTCATTATCAACATAGGACCAGGCATTACTGCGTAACGGTCCGAGTTGCCACACCTCATATCAGCACATCAAGTAAAAAGGTAGTGAGGTGAAGGATGAAGATAAGTGAATGCAGTCAAAAGAAATATAAAGTACGAGAAGAAAGGAAAGAGGAGTGACAAAATAGTGAGATTCGGTATAGCGTTGTTAAGATGAGGATAATGTGTGTATACATCTGCGCCACTGACTTCGGTTCTGAGCCATATCACCTAGGGTCTCCAACCACTGGTTCCTCTTGTCCCGTGGACCCCAACCACCTAGTCTGCATCGTCCTACATGGCTTAAACCAACAGTCAGAGACTTCATACATTGGTGCCATGTTTTAGTCTGGCCACCTCGGGCCTTTTTCCAGCCTGAACCCACCTCAGCCAACATTGTGTGACGAGGCAATCGGTGACTAGGCATACGTAGTACGTGTCCCAACCATCTCAGTCGATGAAGGTTCACAACCTCGTCGACTGACTTACCTCTTCTCCCCAAAACTCTACACCTAACTTCTGCATTACTCACATGGTGACACCACGGAATACGTCCTATACTACGAAGGCAACGGTGGTCAAACACCTGAACCCTTTTTGTATCTTCCACTTTCAATGGCCATGTTTCACAGCCATACAGTAGAACAGAGCGGACTGCTGTGCAGTACACGCGACCCTTAATAGACAAACGAATATCACGGCGGCGCCATAGGTGGCGCAAATTGGCAAAAGCCAATCGAGCCTTTTGTATCCGTGCAGAAATCTCATCGGCAACTAACCCACCAGGGTTGATCCTACTTCCCAGGTAAGTGAAGTGGTCAACACACTCAACCACTTCACTCTCTATTGTTAACCGCGGTACCGCTGAAGACCAGTCCTGGAGCAAAAATTTGCATTTGGGTGGTGAAAATCGCATCCCAAACATTCTCAAATTCCCACTCAAAGTGTTCAGAAGACTCTGCATCTTGTCAGCGTCTTCACCTAACAGGACTATGTCATCTGCATATTCTAGATCTAAGGAAAATTCACCTGTGATCGGGTCAACGTCTGTGTAATTAGGTGACGAGAGGGAAACCTCCATAAGAATATCTATGATAAAATTAAATAAGAATGGGGATAGTGGGCATCCTTGACGGACACCACTTGATGAGTATAGCTCCCTGGACAACTCACCATAGGCTCTAACATGCCCACAAGTGTTCGAGTAGAGAGCTTTCAATAAGGTGATGTACTTACTAGGCACGCCTTTCAGTGACAGACACTGCCATAAGACTTCTCGATCAACGGAGTCAAATGCCGCCTTCAGGTCGAGAAATACAGCTATTGTCGGGCGTCTGTAAGCATGCCTATGTTCCAGGACCTGGCGCAGTGTGAATATTTGGTCGATACATCCACGGCCAGGTCTAAAGCCTGCCTGGTTTTCTCGGGCTTGCTGTTCCCGAGCTCCACTCAGGCGTCGGAGAATTATAGAACTTAGGATCTTAGACACTATGTTTGTCAGGCTGATTCCTCTGTGGTTATCACAAGAGGACTTCTCGCCTTTCTTGAAGACTGGGATGATGAGTGACTTAGACCAGTCGGAGGGGATCGTATTTGATTCCCATATACTGGCTAACACTTCCGTTAGCCTGACTAAGAGAACTCTACCACCATTCTTGTATACCTCAGCAGGTAGTCCGTCTGGTCCTGCTGCCCTTCCCGTTTCAGGCTACCTACCGCTTTCTCAACTTCTTCTAGTGTTGGGGGACCTGTCTCTATGTCCCATTCAGGGTCCGACTGGATAGCGGGCAGCGCAATGGTGGCTGGAGGCCAGTTAAACTGTTCCTCAAAGTGTTCTGCCCATCGTCCCAGTCGCCTTCCCTGCGAGTGAATCGCAGATCCGTCCTTCTCCGCTATAACCTCACTAACTGTTGTTGACCATTTCCCCCCAGTCTCCTGTCTACTGTTACCGATCGCCGCTGCCTTTTCCATCTCTTTAGCCTTTGCTGCCCACCACTGTTCACGATCGTTGCGCAGACTTTTCGTCAGTTATTTTTAAGTTGCGCTCGCTCTTCATTGTACTCAGAGCCTGCAGGGATGCATTCACGTGCATCCATTAGTTTGGAAGAAGCTGCTGATATCCACTGGCTCTTTTTAGCCATTATCTTGGAGTCGGCTACAGTCTCCAGTGCTGCTTTTACAGTAGACTGAAGATGGCACCAAGCTTCTTCTGGATGAGTGACAGTTTTTGTTCCGATAACTGCCTAGCCAACTTCTCACTGAACACGGCTTTGGTGTTTTCGTTGTCCAGCAGAACTCGTAGTGGTTTTGTTGCCAAATTTTTTCTACGTCCATTGAGACGCAGGCATATACGTGCTCGGACCAACGCATGATCGCTGTCCAAACACGTACTCCAGAAGGAGCGGCAGTCTTCCACCGATCCTCTCCAGCGATGACTAATAGCAATGTGGTCTATCTGTGTCCATCGCTGAGTCGAGCTCGGTGGACGCCAGGTCAGACAGTGCCTTTCTTTATGTCTGAAATTTGTGCTGGCTAAAAATAGGCGGTTATCTGAGCATAGTTGTAATAGGCGATCACCGTTATCTGTACGTTCAGCTGGGATTCCGAAAGTGCCACCTAAGTGCCTTTCTGCCTCACTCAGTCTACCCACCTGTGCGTTGAGGTCACCTGCAACAACCACTACGTCCGAACGTTTGGCTTTCGAGAGGAGGTTAGACAGTTTATGGTAGAACTCGTCCTTCACTTCATCCGAACTACAGTCAGTGGGTGCGTAAGCAGAGATTACAAAGAGACAACGGCGAGTCTCACTATTCCTTTTAGTTCTCACTGTGCCGTTCAGCCTCATAGCGCAGAGGCGACTATCAACTGGGATCCAGTCTAGTAGTGAGTTTTCTGCCCTGGTGCTTAATGCTATACCTACACCTGCAAGACCACGAGAGCTAGCTATCGAATCTCCAGAAACTCGAAGGGTGAATTTTGCAGATTCACCAGATTGGTCAGGAGAGGTCAGGTGAATAACCACACTTGGGTCCTGTATGCGTGTCTCACAAACACAGCACACATCCATGCCCGAGTTGCTAGAGTCTTTGCCAACGAAGCCTGTTGGCCAATTTGACGGAGGGTGCGGACATTGAAGGCTCCAATATGTAATTTGGAGCGTGGTTTAAGGAGACCAGGGATGCTGTTCTGTGGACTCAGATCGTTGTCGAAGGCTGCAGAGGTAGGAGAAATTGAAGATGATGCAGCATCATTAATTAAGAGACGTGAAGGAAGATTAGAAGGTAATGATGGAGGAGGAGGATAGCAGTCAGAAGAAACTTGGGTGCTGACAGAGTTGTGAGGGCGGTTGACACTTCCCGGCTGCCCACACCGTGGAAGGCTATTTCTTCTTAAGGTACCTGAAAGAGATTTGTGTGACCGCAGAGCCCATCGGACATCTGCTTGAGGCCTGTCACACCCAGCCTTTTGAGTATGATTATTTTGAACTTTTATATTTTTGGGGCCGACCTTTTTTAACCCCCCGCCCCCCACCCGCTTCCACTGAGAAGGCAGCATCAGCATGGCACTGCTGGTCATCCAATGGAAACACCTTACTGCTGTCACACTTCATCCAGCTAGCAGCAGTACAACTTCGCCCTCAGACCCCCATCATAGTGTAGCAATTTACACTATAACGGTAACTGCTTTTCGTCTAACCACTATCCAACAGACCTTTCTGGTATGGTAGGACCTCGAGGGAACAAGCGTTCCACCAGCATTGCTCGTTGGGTCATTGTGATATGCAAGCCCGACCACCGCGTCAAGGTAGCAGCTATCGGTCGGGTTTTGTTGAAGTGATTACATAGAGAAAAAGCTTGCTAGCAATCATGCTTCATTTCTTAAAGGAGAGAAATAGTAAATCATATAGGGATATGAGTAGTGTATCTGTTAGTGCTCCTCACCACAAATCTTATTGTTAATTTTGCCTAGCTCAACTGCCAAACACGAAAAGGTAACGTATCTGATCAGAAAGACTGGAGTTTATGCAAATATCATCTACAACACCATAAACAGATGCCATGCAAATATGACAACATTTCTCTTATCCCATTTCGCCCATTCGGTTACCAATATCTTAGAGACTAGGTCAAATTACTGTTGTCTACTGTTTCCTCACTTTGGAAACTACTTCCATAGTGGCCGATGGAAACATTGGAGCAAATATCAAACTTAAATTTATTTACAATAGATAACTGAACAGTTTTATGCAGGGAATTTTATTGGTCCTATGCAGCTCATTTTAACTATACGAAGAACATTCCTTCCAATCACAGGTAATCAAGATGATTTTTTTCCGGTAAAAAGACAACTATAGATGTCATCACCTTGCTTTTTTCTGAAAAGGAAGAATGTTTTACGCACATAAGAAATTATTCGCAAGATTTCTATCCATTTTCGTATCCGGGTCTTCATCTGCAGCAGAACCGAAGCAAATCTGATCTGATGAAGTTTAAGTCGATGGGAAGCCAGAATTAACATAATTCCATACTACATCATTTTCAGGTTTGAAATGACAAGAACTATGATGAAAATGCTGAAAACTATTATTGTGACTCTAAATGAAACAACTTTTTAAGAAGTTTTAAATTTTAACCAAGAAAAAGAATATTTGCTTATACCTTTCTTTGCTTCGTAGGTTGTGCTGAAGCCAAGCTCGAAATTCGTTCTCTACTGTATTCTTCTTTTTGTCATGCAGATAAATGTAAGGATAACTTTCTGGTTGTATCAGAACTCATCCATCTAGTTAATGTATGCTAAAATAAAAATCGGTTCAGTAAAGCATGCTGGATCTTTACTATTAGCATCGGATGTCTACCTACAAGTCATTTATAACTAATTACCACATAACATTTAGTGATTTATTAAAGTTGAGATTACTGAGAGTAAATGAAAGTTGGGTTTTGCGTCCAGCTAAAATAAAACAAATTCGTAATTGAGTAATGCGAAGCATATTTTTTCCCTGTAGATGGGACTAAGTCTATAATCTGGCTGCGAAGAAATAATTCTTATGAATTATTTCTGTTATGGTTTTCATCATCTCTACGTTTCAAAATGCACCTAAAAAACAGAATGTTAGACAGCTGCCTCAGTCATGTCTGAAATGTTACTTGAGGATGGACTATAATGTGACTAACTCAAGGAAGGCTATTTAGGCTATGCAGAGAACAGATAATGGTTTACAGACATCCTTAACACCATCAAACTAGATTTGAAGGTTTTTTTCTACAAAAACCAAGTGCTTCAGAGAGTAATGTTATCAACATATGGTCTAAGTAACCTTGATTCAGTCCATACATGTGTCATCTGGATCTACACATGGAACCTATTAGAAGAGAAAAAAGGAGACATTCGATACATTTTAATTACTGCGTTTGTCTCCCTAAAAGCCCTCACGATATTCTGACTTCAAGAAGTATTTTGAAATTTCCTGTTTTATCACCTAGATAATGCTGAACTTAAAGTTATGCTTGTAACACAGTTCCTCTCATATCTGCCTTTCATTATAAAATGTACATTTTTATTTATTTTTATAGACTTTTGATTAAAAACCCTCATTTTATGAAAATGTATAAGCCGATTCAATCCGTGACTCTACCTCAAGCATTGAATTCAGATTACCTTATCACTATGGCTATACGTTATGTGGACAGTATAATTGATATTGTGGAAAATTTCAATGATGAAGAGAATCTACAGCAAAAGGTTAAATATCTAGCTGGTAAACATACAAACTGTGGATTGACAGTAGCCCACTTTGTGGTACGTCTACTTAATACATATATCATATGTATACATGTATATCTCTGGTTTCCAATATCTTAATAGCTAAAAGATATGATGTTTGCATATGCATTCCTGTATGGTGTACAATTTTGGAACTTGAGATGATGAAGAATATTACAGCTCATTAGGATGAATTTGTTGCTGTGGTGCTTTCTGAGTTGGATAGTTTAATTGTAAAGCTTTTATCGCCATTTTAGTCAAAGCCATTAGCACAAATTTCAGAAAGAAGTTTGCGCTGATGATGTTTACTAGACTGACACTGTAAGCTTCACGATTAAATCATCCAGCTCAGAGAACATAACACTACCAAAATTTTGGAACTGTCTATCAGAGTCTACAATTAGTTCACTCCTAAGGGTCCATCAATGCTAACACTAAACGCTTCTTGAAATACTAAATAAGGTCGAAAGATCCAACTTAGTATTCTTAGTTATATTCCTTTATACATATTATCTACTGGTAGTCGTAAAAGATGAATAACGGCCAATGTCCAATAGCAGCTAAAAACTGTCATTTACTAATCTTCATTGACCAATCAAAAGGTTGTCTTAATCGGTTTGTAACTAGAGACCTGTGAATCCAACTTTCTTCTTTTTCATTCATTTACCGTTAATGTATTCCTAAATATCTTAATTACCTCAGGCATGACAAGAAGGTGAAAATAGCAAGTCTTAAGTGAAGTTGAACAAAATTACAACTAACACTTATCATCAGGTTTCGAATATGCTATTGCTGTGTTTTGATCCCAGCAGTAGGCTTTTTTTCAGTGCGGCAAGATTTCATCCTAAACGGTGTGTGACACTGCTTCAAATGAAACCATTTTTTATAAGCTCTTTCACCTGTGAATCGGAATCAACAAACTGAAACAAATGCATGATATTGACTAGTTGTAAGAGGTTTGTAAGAAGCAGTTAGTGTTAGTTTAGTACTTGTTGGCACTCGCTAGTAATCTGTATTCGAAACCTTGAGAGAAAAAATAGTGTTTGTGAGACTAAACCCCATGTAAAATATCACCAAAGTGCTGGAGTTAACTATTAAGGCCATCATTGATATATTGCAGAACTAAAGTAATTACACTGATTTTTCTCTAGTTGCAAACTAATATTTTTCTGTCCAATCCAAAGTTCTTGAATAGCTTTGTGATCTGCTGACTACAGTGATAAATGCTTGTACCAGTTCAGACAGTGGTGAATATTTGTTTCTCAAGTAGACAATCTTGATGATGTTGAGTCGTCTGAGTTGAAATTGCAGCACCATCAATATTGTCCTGGTTACTGAAGATACTCGAAATAAAGTCTTGTGTAACACAAAAGTTTAGTTTAGTAGTGATCATAATTTAGCACTCAACCTTTTTATTTAGTTAATGGACGTTTGTCTCGTCATGTTAAAACCAAATCCAAGAATCTGAAAACTGAATTAATTTGCTGTAGGCATAAGTGAGTTGAAATAAATGTCAGCATTTGGCGGAGAATCATACTTCAGGATGTTTATTGTAACCACAGGATTATTTGTATCATTTGAAGGTCCTATCTGGTGCAGTATTCTAACAACACATCTTACCAAATATAGGATTAGTTTGTAGGGTGAAATTACGTAAAACACGTCAAATAAAATACTGGAATGTTAGCATTTGAAAGAAATATTTTTGAGGAGGGTTTTCACTATGACCTGATGTCATTCAGTGAACTACTGAAAAAAGTAGTATACAGCAGTTGCACCCTACTCTTGGACTACTCATTCATTTCAAAGACACTGACATCAGGTATGAAATGCTTAATCCTTTACTGCATGATGAAAACTAACTTCAGATTAACCACTTTCGTATTACTGGCTCAATTAAACTACTCAACAATTATTAATAAGTGACTTTGAGGTATATTTCCTAGAGTTATAACGGGACATTCACTAAGTCAAAAATTGGGAGAAATCTCTGATAGCGATAGGGAACTGTAAAATGTTAATCACTGGATTTAATCCGAGTAACTAAAAATTAACCTGCTTGCCATGAAACCTGAATGTCCTGGTCTCAGTCTTGTATGGTGTAAATGATGATGTGTACTATAAAGGAGCTTAAAACCAGGAAAGTTTCGACATCAACTTCAGTTCACGGTGTAAAGTCTCTCTGCGCAAACTGCTTAGTTATAAACAACCTAGCTAATTAAATTCTTTAGCGTACATTTGCAAACTGATTTCTAGTAATACAGCAGTAAAGTAAAAGGTGAAACGTGAATGCATTACAAGCAAGTATTAAATACAACTAGTAAACTTTATCCATCACTCAGACCGATCCGTAGATTTCGCCAGCCAATCAGATCACAATGATTTAAACACCCAACGGCTGTGGTGTCGTGGACTGCTAATGAAGTCGGTCCAACACGAGCGAAGTGGCCATCGGGTGTTTAGATCACTGTGATCAGGTTAGCGAAATCTGCAGATCAGCGTCAGTGGTATCTTACTACCCATGTTGTTTAGGCGCATATTTCGCATGCAAAAATAAACAATATATGAAATTATTCAGCGTACTTCTTGTGATATATTTCCTGAATAAATTGTGTACATGGAATTGAACTCAGAAATAGATCTGTTTGTCATCACTTTCATTCAGAATAGTACAAGAATAATGGATGAGTTCATCGAATAATGTATATACGATGAATCATACTAATTGGGTGCCCAAGTTTTTTCAAACTATTCAGTGTTGTTGGTCAGGATACGTTGAAATAATACTTGAGCTTAACTCGTGTGTAATATTTCTCTATACAACCTGAATAACTAAACATCACAGAGGTAACGCCGTCTAAAAAGATCTTGGGCTACAAGTTTTACTGTCATTTGGAGTAAATCAGTTAATTTACATAAAGTAATTTAGTTTCAGTTTTCTTTTTCATACAACTCATAGATACTTTTCTGTTTTTCTTCCCATTCTTTCCATACTAACTCAAAAAACACCAACTCCAATCGAATTAATGACCCATTTTAGTCTATTTTGCCTATATTCACAGACACTATTGTATCTTATCTAAAGATTGATGACAACAAAGAAAGTATGCAATTCATATTGTCAACTGTATTTCCAATGATTGGAAACGCCTATAAAAGAAATAATATATATAATTATATATAGTAATAACAATGATGATAAATAATAAAACTATTAATTCAAATGTTTCGTTTTTACTGCATATTTTAGTTTAGACGGTCAACCTGCGATTTAATTGACAAAACCTCCAGTCTACATTGTTGTTTCTTGTGGCTTGGTCATCAAAATTTGAAGTCAGCAAAATCTCTTTGGAAGTTCACTCGTCTATGTCAGACAAGCACGAGTTTTTATAAGACAGTTAAAACCAAACTAACGCAAAATAGCCTACTGCTGCTGCGTCCAACTTGGGCCTGTTAAATCAATTTTTCCCTATCATAAGACAGTTGCGCCTATGCTATCAGCAAACATGAGCAGTCCACCTGATTACTTTGTCCTTAAGTGACTGGTTTATGAAATTTGATTCGATTGACAAAGTGAGGTGCTAAATAATATAAGTGAACTACATCAAGTCATTTTTCATAGGGGTACACTTCCTTATTACTATTTGTTCTCGAAAAACAAGTAGTTTCCTCTAGTCTTTATCCTTCTCCAAAAAGAAACTAACTACTAATTCTTCTAGTCATATCATTACAATCGTTAACTCACTGAAGCTTAAGGAGAAAAAACTGAAGAGAAATTGCAACAGTAACTATTAACGTATACTACAACAGCAACAAACATTTACGAAATCACCTGCCCAATGAGAATTGTAGAGTTTTGTTTAATTTAAAAAGAAATCTCTTTTCCACTTATTTGAGCTGCTTACGCAAAATGTAGTAAAATCATTGTCATCACTGAAATACTCTCAGGTAAGCAACGTTACCTGCTAGTTAGTGAAAACTCAAGCACAGAGGTGTCAGATATATGTTGTTGGCTAAGAAAATGAAGTAAGTAATCCCTTCTTCGCTCACCATCTAGCCAGTATAGACCTCACAACGAAACTAAAAATTATTGTAGTCTTTCATAAGCGTCTTAATTTTTCTGATATTATTTCAACAGACTACTGAAGCATCACACATAATCTAGGATAACCGATATATGATGTAAAAACAGAAAATTTTCTGGTAAATTTTAAATTAACTCTTACAATCAGGCGGATAAATACTGGATGTCAGAGTGTATTCACTCTCTTCCTTAAATGAATGACAAAATAAAGCTCTTTTCAGCTTCTTCTGTGCAATCCTACTAAGATTTACCTACTTGATATGACTTGTGGTCATAGTTGAAACACAATCCATTTAGTTACCTAAAACAAATCGGTACAAAGCCGTACTTGACAGTTGAATAAAGGTTATTGCCGAAAATTCTTTTATAAATTAGCGAAATTAGCTACAAAGGAAATATAGGTTCTGAAAGCTCATAGAAATTCAGGCATCAAAGTAAGTTGCACCACACTAAGAAAAAACCATATTTATCGCTAGTAATTATGCTTTACAAATTTTAAATGCTGTGCTGCCTTTCATTTTTTAAAGGCATTACATGAAACTAAAATATTTAAACTTTATTCTTGTTCAACTCAAATTTAGATTTTACACAGTTGGAATAATCGAAGGTAATCCACGAATTATATTTAACCGATCTCATCAACAAAACTCTCCTTTTTGAATTTAGACATGTTAATAGAATGAGACTTCATTGTTTATACAATGATGACTAGGTTTCGGATGGAAATTCATCATAGAATCTAGTTATTGACTTTCTTTTATTTCATCAGTTGTGAACACAGCAAAACAACCTGAAACCTTACCGTATTGTTACTGGTAACCGGTGTTCTTCTAGTAGCTACGAGTCTACAACTTTTGCTTCTTTGTAGAAATCATACAAGATGTTTGTGTTTAAATGACGGTAAAAGCCAAGTGTTATACAAATGGTAAGTAGTATTGAGTGAAGAGGTTTTCGAATATTCCATAAGTTCAGCTTAAAGAATCACCTATAAAAGCTAGTAGTTGTAATAGAAACACATGAATTTTTTTAAAGAATAAGTATTTATAGTTTTTTACTTAATCTAGCAAACCGGTTTACGCTTACATTTGAAATTATAAAATATTCCTGTTACATGTAGAGAAAGCGTACTGACAAGCGCTAAGTGGAAAATATTGCAATCCTAAAGTCTAAAAAGGTCATAACTTTGAAATGTTTAAAATATCAGTAGTAAATTTCATTGGAAAATGACCATTTATTTCAGTGGTCATTTAGAAAAATGAAGAGGTTTCTTTAAGCAATGTATTTTCTTGATAAACGAAAATTCAACTGAACTTGGTAGTATTTAATCCCTACTAGCTTGCTGCTTTCAGATGTGTACTTCCATGTATGAACAGGTCTTCCAGAAGTTAATACTCTGTATATTTAGACAAAAATCGATGAGATGCGTGAACAAATCAGCACTCATGTCATGCATTTATCCGGCTTTAGTTGGAGATTTACTGCGAACCCAGAGGCATTGGATAGGTGTTTCGTCCTAGTGTGGGACTCCACAGGATTGCGCACCCATAACCCCTGGGGATCGGACTCAAGTGCCACGGCGAACGTCTTAGCCATTTGGTTCCTTGGTCAGAGTTCAGTGGTCCACAGTTTCCTACTTCTGTCAGTGGCTCACCAACCGAAATCAGTCCGTGATGATTGCTGACAATAAGCACTATCAGAATTTATCTATATTTTAATTACAGATACCTAGATTCTATCTATCTGAATTCTTTCCGGTCAACGAGGATAGACGCAGATGCACAAAGTTGTAGAGCTTGGTATGAATGTGTATCATTGTACATTGCCACATCACGTCAGCGTAGCTAAGGGGGATCAACAAAAGTGTCACTGAATAAATCTAGATACTGATACAAAAGAAGATAAACTACAGCGAAAAAAAGATGAGCACAACAAAAGGATACAAGATGCATAAAGCACAGGATGGTAAAATATGAAATATTTGAACGCAAGTTATTTGTATAAGCGTGTGATTCAACCCAAGTTATCTTCAGCAGTATCTACTCGAGTCTTAAATTACCCCCATTGACCTGACTAACGATGGTACCTAGTCAAAATTTATGTATTGTCTGATTAATCTGGCGTCTTTGAATATGGAAGTCTTTTAATTACTAGCATAGAAAACTGACATCTGTTTTGACCAGCTACTGGCAATGCATGTTCAAGCTTCACCACTTGGTAATAAAAGGCTAAAACAGATAACAGTGGCTAAGGTTTAAGTTTCTGAAGTAAAAGCCTTTCAGTCCTAACTTCTCATTAATGTTGTTGAGCAGTTAAATTATAGCATTTGACAGCTGATCATTTTGCTAAATCAATTAATAAGAAATTATCAACCGTTGCCACTTCATCCTCAGGCCTGTTGATATCCTCCGCACTATCTTCGTAAAGTTGGTCTGTCTAACCACTTCATCTTTTTTCAGTTTCCTTCGTAACTTCATCATAATTTCTGTCACTAACCACTGCTCATATCTTGATATCTACTTTACGTTTGCTTCCAAACCTTGAACATGGTTCTTTTGAGATCTGTTTACCATTTTATGTACTTTCTTGCTCATCGTGTCTTGCACCAGCTTTGGCGAATTTTCATACATAGTACATTATGGTTGAAACTGTCGAAATTTAGCTGTGCTTTCAGCATGTCATTTGGATGTTATTGGACTTCTTTATCACTGTTTTTACAGCAAACAGTTTCCGTGCTATGGTAACTATCAACTTAACTCATGAGGAGACATTTGAGTTTTTATTAGGTTATGTATAAAAGTACTGGTTGCAAGAGCAAAGTTACAACATGTTATCATTATTATCGGTCATTTGACGTCTGTATTTGGTGTTCACCAAGATATTTTTTCTTTTGTTCTTTACCTCCTTCTTCACGAATAGCTAATACAGTTTCGTTTTTCCGTCCACCTTTTACATCTGAAAAATTGTAGTGAGTGAATACATATACGGCAACCTCAGACAGACGTCTACTGGCCTCCCAACTTCTTTAACTTCTTGAATTAACGTTTAGTGGAGGATGCATTGATACACACAAGTAGGAATTCAATGAAAAGGGATTTTCACCTTCAGATTTATTACCGAAACAAAGTTTGGATGCTGATAAATAAACATGAAGGATGAATGACACAGTGTGATTACATTGACGAAAAGTTGTTAAATAAGTAATTCTATTGTATGTCACGGAAACACAACTCACGTTCGTTGTATAAAATTCTCTGTTATTATGGTGAAGCTTATTGTTCATTCCCATGCAAAGTTAAAACTGATAGCTCTAAAATACATTTTTTTTAATAGTTGTCCAGTGATTTTCCGGATATTGTTTCATAAGATGAAGTTGTTAGTAATAGTTATACAGGTATAAGAATGGCTAAGAGGAGCCTAACGCTAGATACGCAACCTTTTTTGTGATACTTCACTTTTCTTTAGTAGGGATTCTATTTAGAACTTCGAAAAAACTCACCATCAGCTCAAGAAATACTTGGGACGATAAGATGATCTGTTTTGAGTACAGATATTTCAGGGTTCACTAAGAATAGTTGCTGAACATTTTGATACTAAGTTGCCATTACTATGGGTTACATGTGACAATAAATTCAAAGTTATTACGAAGTTTTTTATGTCATCCTAGGATGCACTGTTCTTCAACCAACCATGCAAATTTGTTAGGACTGTAAGCAATGAACTTTCCAGTTAACATAACGCAGTTGAACAAAGCGATTTGAAAGCCTAAATGCACCATTAAAAGAAGACGCTACAGTTGGTCATAGATTACTTAGATGATTTACAGTTCTAAAATAAGTTCCTTTCTTATTCAGTATTACATTCAAAGTGTAATACAAATTACTTCCGAGAGAAAGAAACATTTTTCAGTGAAGGCGAATGGACTTCCGAAGTCATGGAGACAAAAGCCTTCTACATGACTGAGTAATATATTCTACTTGGCACGTCATCCAGTAGGTAGAAATTTATTATTGTGCTATATCAAATAAATAGTCCACTGACCACCACTTTCTCTAAAGCACTGCCGGCATTCGGTGGAAACGACACGTGATTATATCCTAGGTGAGGTGATTTGTATTCTATCATGATGATGATCATTCACTGAGGGAAGCCATCTTGAAACACTGGCTTCGGTGGTCGATGACGTCTCACACACTTCGTCTTAGTGAGTCCGAGATCGCTCACTGTTTCCTTGTCCTGAGACTTGTTGGAAGAAGTGAAGACATGGTCAGTGTATGAGGTGAAGCTGTGGGATGAAGGGCAGCTGTTTCGTCACTCATGACTCGCTGAATGTGTAACAGACGTGTTTCGGAACCGAAACTGTTTTCTATCATGCTGCAGCATATTCTTACTTTTATTATCGAAAAATAAAAATAAAGTTGTGGATGTTTCTTTGAGTTCATCTTTAGATTATCAGTCTGACTATCTGGGATAGTTGTGGTTTAGTAGACTTTTACTGATACTTGGTGATGATTGAAGGCGGATAAAGTTTTCATTTTCCCTTCCACCCTCTTTTCACAAATCAGAAACCCTAGATCAAATAATTTTTAATTCCTTTTCAGTACCTTGAACTCATATAGCTTTCTAAAACCTACTATCCTCAATTTCTCTATTCTTTGTGTCTTATTTTCGAATTACATGCGTTATGCAGTTACTCCAGCCAATCTCAAAGTCTTTGATGTTATTCTTAGGCATAGTTACCAACTAACCATACTGTCATATAATTAGTACTTGACCATTTTCAGTCAAAAAGGCACCAATTTCGTTTTTTACCTTCTCCTGAAAAATACTAACCACTGGAGCCTTGAATCCTTTAGAAAAAAAACTATTACAACCCTTATTCAATCTCCAATTAGTATTAATATAAGGCCTGTGAAAAGCAAAAATATTGAGGAGGTGCATTGTACAATATTAGTGCAAACCTTGGTCACTGTTGTAGAATGTAATTCCTTATTAGATTTTTTCGAAGATACCCAGCTTCAGATTAGCTGGTTGATGAAATCAACGTAGAATCTCGCACACAAGTTCATTGGTTCAAATTGCTACATCACAGTAAAATACAAAGAAGAGGTGGATCTAAGAAGAGTGAAATCGAAGTAAGTAAAGTGGTGTGAGAGAATAAACAATCTGAAGATAACGGCTAGTGCAAATACTCAAGCTTTAAATGGCAAAAAGTGAGTACATCTGAATCACTGTGACCGATTTCCACCCAAGTCAAAAAGAATACTCAACCACCGATTCTTTTCTTCTCGGAGACCACAGAAGGGCAGTTTGTATCTGCCAACAAGGCTCAAATCAACAGTCAGAAACTGCATCGACTGGTGTCACGTCTTGATGTGGTCACTTTTAACCCTCTCCTAACCTATCCAACGTCCCCTAACATGGCGCATCGAAGTAGGTGATGGCTTGGTATGCTCAGTATATGTCCAAGTCATCTCAGCCAACGAAGTTTTACAGCCCCATCAAACGACTTGCCTTTCTTGCCTAGTAGCCTTCACCTCGCCTCAACATTCGCCGCATACGGATTCCTCCAAACGCGGGTTATACTATGAAGACATCTGTGATCAAAACCCTGTAGTCACTTCACGTCTTTTACTTCTAAGGGCAATGTCTCCCAGCTGTATAACAGGACAGAATGTACTGCAGCATGGTACATTTTCCCTTTAATAGGTAGTGGATACCTCATCAGTCGACGCCTTAGGTGATGCAAGTTGTAAAATGCGAATAGGTTGGCTGTATCCAAGATGAGATTTTGTCAAATTCAGACGTCGGTAAGCCGCAGCTGCCTACCCCATATAGGCTTCTTTTAGATGAATTTTCGGATGAAGTTATCAGGTTCAAATGAATCGTTCAAAAGGCGTGAGGATAAGACAGTTTTGCGCAACTGAAGTACTAGAAATCTACAACTTCAAGCTTCAGCTATGATTTCAAACGAAATGTGTGTAGCCACTTTCCTTGTATTGGCTTTATGATTGTCGCGTCATAATTCTTCACCCTTACTTACCTTGAAATTTCCGAAAAACGTCTTGCTGTGGGACAGTCTTTCTTACTTCATTCGCCAATTTTCGGAAACTTTCTAACGTTTTTCCTCGTTCCCTTTGGTAAGCTGATTTTCACTGTTCTACTGACTTCGAAACTTGACTGAGGATTCGTCGGGAGCATTTTGTCCTTCACGTTATGTATTTACAAATGTCTAGAACTGAAAACTTATGGTCAGAAAGATTATCAGCTTCTCTGTAATCACATTTTGGTTTTCCTTTGACTGGATAAGGGTATCTTGGTATTTGAAGTTTTCTTTTCAGCCGTACTTCATACCAACTGTAATCAATGCAATGTATGGAACACCATGAAATTCCAACTGAAATAAAGATGATGGTGTATTTCTCTTGGTGACTCTCAGTAGAATCCAGAATGTGCGTCTCGTTCTATTTTGGACTGGTTAGCTGAACATACCAGCACTTCGGTGAGTGATGTTGTTCCTACTGAGACTCGAACACAGTACTCATCGCTTCAAACGCCAAAGCGTTGTCCGCTAGGCCACTGCGATAAGAGGAGTCTATTGGTACTTGTTATTTCCGGTTGCTATAAAAGTGGTTTACACAAATTCTGATCAATATTATGCTGAACGGCTTCAAAAATGCTGGGTACCGGAGGAAGTTTGAAATGTCAGCAGCTAGGGAGGGTCTAGTAGCTTAGTTAGTAGAGGACTGGGCCATTAGGCCGAAGGTTGCTAGTTTGAATCCTGTCATGGCCCAGATTTTCCCTCCACCTTTATATATATATATATATATATATATATATATATATATATATATATATATATATATATATATAATTCTCAGTTGCTGCCCAGAAATCTGATCGTAGCTTCTTCAAGAAATCAATCAAAATTGCAATACCATGGTTAGGTATACATACATGGTGAAAACCACATTGTTCTTCTTGGCTAACGTCGTTTGAATGAGCTTTTCTTTAGTAATGATTACTAGTCACTCACTGTGAATCTACATGTAGGATATGGGAATCAAAGCCACAGTGCAAGTGTTTGTACATGCATTGTCTTGCACAAATGAACATGAGAAACAAAGTGGAACAGGTGTTTTGAAAATCAAGTGACGAAACCACCGAGCCAAGATCACAAGGTGTGATCTCTGACACAAAGTATCATGAACTAGAGAAATATACTACTGAATAACTTGATTAATTAGAAACCACTCAGGTTCTGTAGATTTCACCAACCAGATACACCGGGTACACCAGTGATGGGCTAAGCCTTAAATCATCGGAACAGCCATTGGGTATTTAGATCACGCTTATCTGGTTGGCTGGCGAAATCAACAGATCGATCTGAGTGTCTTCTAACAACTCAAGTTCTTCAGTAGTATATTTCACCAGTTCATGACACTTTTGTATCAGAGATCTTGTCTGCTGTTGGCACCACAGTAGACCAGTTGGAAAACTACTTAGCTGTGAGAAATGTAAAGTTGGATCATGAGAACTGTAAGTCGTTTGCAAATTGATCGTCAGAAGAATATGGACTTTAAAAAAACATTTTGTATGTGAAATAGGACAAATCGGAAGATACGCAGTTCAGCTTTTAGTAATAGAGGCAAAATGATTGGCTTCCTTATTTTTCAAATCCAGTGAAGAATAGGATGGCTATAAGATATTCGTCAGATTTGTTTTGCATCTCGAAAATGCTTATCTTCAATTTCTTGTTGGCAGCCTGATATGGCTACCTCATTTTAACAAGGAATACATTGCATCGAACATACATATTACATACTATGCGCGCATTTTTAAGTTCGTTACAACCTATCGCTCTACAAGTTGATAGCCAAATTAGAGAAAAGACAATGGTTGGTGGAAGCTGGCTCTCAAGTGCATGACTATTCCGGAAATTACAGAACTCACTTTACAACTTTGCTACAATAAATAATGTGTGACCAGCAGTTTAAATAACAATGTGAAATATTCCTCGCTTTTGATATTGTTATATTAACACTATTAGAAATGTTGTAAAGGAGTATATATGTGTATGTACATCTATTTTGTTGGGATATATCATGCTGAAAATTCCTTATTGTACCGAAACATTATTCGGAATAAAGTGATTATCATTATTGTCTTTTTTCAACCACACAGCCCAGAAAAGCCGATTGGTTCGTTTACATTGGATTCAAACTATTTGTAAAATGTAATACTTTCCAAGACATTGTATCAGAACAGTTTATCCAAGTTATCACATTTGACGACAACCATGTTGTCATCTACTTATCTTCACCAAATTCCTGGAGGAATGGCGTACTTTGTCACTGAATCACAGATGGCGAATAGATTGATATCCCACCGTTATACCTTCCGTGTTTCTGCATAGATTTCCAAATTTAAAGAATGCTGATCTTTAATAGGAGAATAAGGACTTTTTGATTTGTTTTGTTCAGAATTTGATACTAGCAGATTGTTTAGTAAATCTTATGCATCTTTGAAATTATTTTATTTCAAACAGATTGAGATTTGTACGCGAATAAGTCTTACATTAGTTAGAAGTGAATTCTGTGTGAAGGAGGAAAGTTAGGTCATCTTGCATATCTTCCTAGTTTCTTTCAAACTATTTTTAATAATAATGAAATGACGATACACAATTTTGAGGACATTATTCATTGAAACAAACAGATTTCACCCGATAAGGCAGATAATAGTAGAAAGAAATTCAGCGAAAGTGGTAATTAGGATATGTATAAGTAAAATAAAATGTGGGAATTTATGAAAAAGAAAAGGAAATAAGGTGAAGAGCAGTAATCAGATCACGCAATGTTGTATCAATCAACTATCCGAAATGAATACTTGAAAAAGAAAAGGACTATTAAGTGCAACGTGAAATATGCTACTGATTAATATTAGTAGTTGGAAATTTTCTATAGTTGGTAACCTGATAGCCATTTCTATAGTACTGCTAAAGTTCGCTAACGAAGTACCCAATGGAAACTAATTGATCGGGTGGAGGTGTTTGTTCTGAATGACTGAAAATTACCAAAAGTGGTTGTGGACTAGTATGACCGTAGCCAGGCATTTTCTGACATAAAGCAGTTAACACAGATAGTTGTTAAGTGATCCGAGAGTTGTTCTGCTACAAAATTAATCAACGCGTATACTGTACAGCTTATGAACATAATTATGGAATATTTATCCTGAATGAATAACACATATTGGATTATCAACTGGAACTACTAATTTAAAAGCTAAATAAATCAATTGTTAGCAAGTTTTTAAACTGTGAAGGTTTTCAACTTTGAAGTTTGCGGGGATTTATTGATTTCAGGTTGATATTTGTTATAAGCTGACACCAATTAAAGTAACATCGGAAACGTGGGAGCATTGGACAACTATTCCGTTCTCGCATGAAATTCCTCGGAAGTACTAGTCTACGACCCCACCAAGAATCGAACGCAGGACCTACAGGTCCGCGGCCAGCGCGTTACCATTTGGTCACTGGGTCGAAATCCAGCAGCAAGCATGTTTCTACTTCTGTCAGACCGCGATCACAGTCTCCTTCCAGTGCCGTCCCTCATGTCCGACTTAGGTGACCCCACTGGTTACGACTTCTCATTAGAACTTCGGGAATCAAATCACCAATGAGCGATAAAAAAAGAAAATATAAACCAATGGATTCCTACACAGTTGCTCCATGGGTATAAATAGGTCCCTTGTGGTTGGCAAGGCTAAAAGCAGAAGGACTTTGCAGTGAATGAACGGTTATATTACTAAATAACAGACTATGCAAATGGACTGACAACGTCGGGGGGTTATAACGCGGTCATAGCTTAGAGCGCCTTTGTTCCGAATAGTGGAACCTATAGTACACCTTCCTGGTACCGAAATGCGACTAGGGCTAAAATAATTGATTAATCCAAATTGACTAAATAAACCTCTAGCTCGCCTCCGGATGCTTAAGGTGTTTTAAGTTCTGTTTTAACGAGGATGCATCCAAGCAGGCTTCGACATCATTTTACGCTGTCTCTGTGCTGGTTAGCACACAAATACTCAGAGTCCCTAGTTCAAATATACTAGCCAGACAGATTAATAACAATTGTTATCATTCCTGAATAAACAGGCACACCATTTTTACAGGTATGAATGGGTATCTATATAGATCACATGTCTTCATGGTAGGTAATCCGAATCCCCGCCTATTGTCACCAGAAGATATGACTGCTGCATGTTCATATAACGAAACATCCTAGCTGAATAAGTATGCAGAAAATTTACAAGTGGAAATATTGTCTTCGCACTAATGAAAAACCAGGTTTGCATCTCGACACTAAATGTATTACCTGGAGAAGAATAAAGCCTGAAGCTAATACTTCCATTGTAACAGTCTGTACTATTTGCTTGAGATAATGATGAAAAGTTTATAAGGGAATGTGTGCACAAATTGTTTGCCTATTGTACTTCATCGATGACTCCAGAACTGTGTAATTCATGCATGTTAACAGCATTCCAAATCAGAAGTTCATAATCTTGATGAATAATACGACTGAGAGCCAAATATCTTCTCTATTCAAACTCCGGCATCCAGAAGATATAAACTTGCTTGAATGAGCAAGTAGACTTCCAGGACACCATCTCAGCCGTTCACACTGCTCGTGACAGCCCTGAGGTCCATAGGTGTTGGACCATCCCAGCCAATGTTAAAGTGCGAAAGAATTGGATCTAGGTAATTATGAACTTGAAGTCCAGTGAATAACTTTAAATTCTCTTCCGTGCAGTCATGTATTCTGAAGACAGCGCAGCGACACACACTTCCCCAAAATCAATGGCCCAGGGTTCGACGACTTTCGACAGTCATGCTGACCTTGATAGTTTAACTGGACTCGCTAAGCTGAGGGCACCCGGTCAAGCATAGCACGCTGTCGTGTTACGTTGCACTGCTCGTATTCGACTCTGTAGCCGGTTAGTTGGAACGCATCGGTATCTTGGCACAACCATCCAAATATACTATTCCATCCGACTACGCTATCGTGTCCTTCCTTGGTCTCGTACTCGTGTGTACGTAGTAAGTCCGAATAATTGGTGGTTGGTCTTCGCGTCTGTCAAGTTCGCAACAGGACAAATCCTAAATTGGTGAGACCGACGAGATCAAATATCCTAACGTGATCAAATGTACCGACGTGATCACATATCCCGACCAATAACAGATACTGAATTGGTGAGACTGTTCCATTTTATATTTGTATATTGCTTTCATTTCGATAACATTTATATACACATTTACCACACATTCTCATGTCCGACCACACTCCCAAGCTTATACGTATCAACCCGACTACGAACACGATCCAACTCGTGCCATATTGGCCAGACAATGCGGAAACATGGTTTCTGTATGCCGAGGCAGATCTTCGAAAACCGAGCGTCTCAGATCCTCATTCTCGATTTCTTGCCGTCACACGTTCGCTACCGCGGGAATTAAACAGACATATTACGGCACACATGTTTATCCCTGAAGTAAGTGATCCTTGTGCACTTCTCAAGGCCGCACCCTTGAGGAACGCGACCTCACAGATCGCCAGCGCCCAGACGAATTACTTCGTAACACCGAGCTAGGCAGCTACTGAAGTTCTCGCACGCATGCGAGAAGTAATCGGCGCACGAACATTCGACGATGGCCTTTTCCGAGAACTGTTTCTCTCAAAACTACCACAACCAGTGCAAACCGTGTTGGTGACACTTCAGTCATTCCCACTCGATGACCTGGCAGCCTCGGCAGATGAAATACTGAGGGTTTCTAGCAGACCCGCCTCCAACGTATATTCTGTCTGTGACAAACCAGAGAGCCAGGATTCAGAGGTGACCAAGCTGTGCAGCTCTGTGAAACAGTTGCTACGATCTCGAAGTCCTGGTTCACGTGGAACTCCACAGAAACGCGTCTTAGTGCATCACAGCAACTCGCGTGGTTGCCCCAAAACTAAACCTAACAGGGTGGAAAACCCTGAATGGTGTTGGTTTTATAATAGTTACGGAGGCGAAGCCAGAAAATGTCGGAAACCATGCAGTTTTAACAAGGACACAAACTCGGGAAACGGTCACGCCGGCACGTGTTCACGGCAACCGTAGCCGGCGGAAACAGCCGTTTGCTCTACGTCACGGGTATTAAAACGAAAGTTCGCCATCTCATCGACACCGGTGCAGAAGTTGGCGTTCTTCCCGCACCGACAAAGGAGCGTCATCACGACCCATCCTTCAATCTTCAAGCAGCCAACGGCAAGGCGATCGCGACATCTGGGAAACAGTATGCCTACCTCAACTTAGGTTTACGTAAACCTATCCACTGGATTGTCCTCCTGGCTGACGTCTCTATGCCCATCATTGGCATAGATTTGCTAAACCATTACGATCTACTCGTAGATGCTCGCCGTCGACGACTGATAGATAACAACACAAAGTTTTCTATTGGCGGCACCACTTATGTAGGTCCGAGTTTAGCCCTCGTTAGAACCAAACAATCAGGTGACGCGTCCTACCAAGCAGTCTTGGAGAAATATTCAGATCTAAGACAACCGAAGCACACTCTTCCGTGCATAACCAGCAATGTTATGCATCACGTCACAACCACATGTCCACCTGTGGCATCCAAAGCTCGCCGTCTAGCTCCCGATAAGCTCAAAACGGCGAAAAGCGAATTCGACCACATGCTCGAACTGGGCATTATCAAACCGTCAGACAGCCCTTGGGCATCACCACTGCACATGGTTCCCAAAAAGGATAGCAACGACTGGCATCCAACCGGTGATTACCGAAGGCTTAACGCCAAAACAATTCCGGACTGCTACCCGATACCTCACGTTTACGACTTGACTGCAACCTTATGCGGAATGAACATTTTCTCCAAGATCGACTTGGTCAAAGCGTACAACCAGATACCTATGGCAGCAGAAGATATCGCGAAAACAGCCATTATTACTCCTTTTGGCCTGTTTGAATTCCTGCGCATGCCATTTGGTCTTCGGAATGCAGCACAAACATTCCAACGCTTTGTGGATGATGTCTTCCGTGGTTTGAATTTTGTTCATGTCTACATCGATGACTGTCTAATTGCGAGTCCAGATAAGGAAACTCACCTCAAACATTTGGACCTCGCATTCGAAAGACTTAAAAAACATGGCATCACAGTCAACTTACAGAAGTGTGAAATAGGAGTTGAATCACTCAGCTTCCTTGGGCATACCATTGACAACAAAGGTATACGCCCATTGAGAGATAAAGTGGCGGCTATCACAAACTATCCAGAGCCGACCACTGTGAAACATCTCCGCACTTTCAATGGCCTGGTAAGTTATTACCGAAGGTTTATCCCCAACTGTGCCTCTGTCATGAGACCACTAACAGATCTACTTCGAGGAACTACGAAGTTCGTGTCTCTGGACAACGTGGCTAGACTTGCTTTCTCTAAAGTCAAGGAAGCCATTTCAAACGCAACCATGCTTATGCATCATGACCCCAATGCTCCTTTGAGTATTGCTGTTGATGCATCTGATTCAGCAATTGGAGCAGTTTTGCAACAATTGACTGACAACCAGTGGCAACCGTTAGCCTTTTTCTCGAGGCGGCTGCAAGACGTGGAAACAAGATACAGTACATTTGGTAGGGAACTCCTAGCCATGTACTGTTCTGTACGCCACTTTCGACATTCGGTGGAAGGTCGTGATTTCATTATTTTCACAGACCACAAACCGTTAACGTTTTCCCTCAGCTCGGCGTCTGACAAATACTCCCCGCGTGAGTCGCGACAGCTGGATTACATTTCCCAGTTCACGTCAGACATCCGCCACATTTCTGGAGCAAATAACTCCGTAGCCGATACACTATCACGAATAGCTTCGATAAATCATATCGAGGGCGTTGATCTCGTTGAACTAGCTCGGCGTCAAAAGGAAGACCTTGAGCTGCATCATGAGTTGTCGTCCACAACTCTCAAGCTGCGACTTTGTCCGGTTGGATCAGACAAGGATACAATTTTGTGCGATGTCTCTGCTAGTCAACCACGCCCAATAGTTCCGAAGAGTTGTCGACGCAACGTCTTCAATACGTTGCACAAACTCTCTCATCCAGGTGTACGAGCCACCATTAGGCTTATCGCACAACGTTTCTGCTGGCCTGGGATGAACAAAGACGTTAAGGAGTGGGCTCAGTCGTGCTTAGCTTGTCAAAAGTGCAAAGTCACGCGACACACGAAAAGCCCTTTAGGCTCATTTCTAGCCCCAGACATGCGTTTCGACCACGTCCATATAGATATTGTAGGACCCCTACCAGAATCTAATGGATGTACCTACCTTTTCACTTGTGTTGATCGTTTCACACGATGGCCGGAAGCAGTACCTATTAAGGATATTACTGCTGAAACAGTTGCTCGTGTTTTCGTCGAAAGATGGATCGCGAACTTCGGATGTCCATCTTACGTCACAACCGACCGTGGGCGCCAATTTGAGTGTGGATTATTTCACGCTCTAACGGCACTTTTAGGTTGCACCCGGTTCCGAACGACAGCCTACCATCCACAAGCAAATGGCATGGTAGAGCGTTTCCATCGACAGCTGAAAGCTTCCCTTTCAGCTGCAAACATACCTCAGTGGACCGAGGCTCTGCCTCTAGTCCTACTAGGTATTCGTAACGCGTTGAAAGTTGATGCTGGATGTACCCCTGCAGAACTCGTCTATGGGACCACTCTTCGCCTACCAGGTGAGTTTGTTTCTCCTTCAACTTTCAAACATGTTTCCGACAGGGCATCGTATGTGACTAGGCTTACAAACGCAATGCGTTCAGTTAGGCCTTCTCCGGTTAGACCTCAAACGACTGACGTCTCCGTTCACCCCAGTTTACAAAAGACATCACACGTGTTTATTCGCCACGACGCCGTTCGCCGACCACCTGAACCACCCTACGAAGGGCCATTCAAAGCGATCAAGTGACACTAGAGATTCAACATAATTGAGCGAGACGGACGTGAAGATACTGTCAGTATCGACCGTTTGAAACCAGCTTATTTCGAAGGCAACCCCATTATAAGTGACGTTTCAGCCGGCCACAGCCGACCGATGGATAGCTCAATCATCAAAATTCTTGACGATGTGTCTGGTAATGCACAGTTACAGCAACCATCGGCGCAACAGAAAACACGACCAGGTCGAACCGTCAGGTTCCCGGAGTATTTGAAGTCGTCTTCAACTTAGTGGTGTGAAATAAGATGTGCCAACCATATTTTTTTGAATTCAATATTCTTTCTCCAAGGCACTATTTTTCTTATTCACCAGCAATGAGAGACTCCTCGTACATTTCGCCTTTTCACATCAATTTTTTGTTACCATGTAATGAAACTTTAGAAGAAGGAAAACGGTGAGAATAAGCATTAACTTTACTTCCGATATATTTGTACATACATAATTCCCATTTTTACGAAACGTTTTCATGGTATTAAAGACTTTTATTTATATTCCAGGTGCAACGAGCACTGGATGGAACATCAAAGGAAACTGGGGACCGCGATCCACTCACAATTCGATCTATTGTATTTTATTTTTCACTTGCCACGACACCCTAGAATAAGTTCAGACAACCAGGGGCCACTTCACGCAGTGAGCCCATCGGAAGAGTTTTACCAGTGGAGAAACCACCGGTGTTTTACTTCCGGCTGGTATCGTCTTAGGGTCATCACGAACCCACTGGGTTCGACGACTTTCGACAGTCATGCTGACCTTGATAGTTTAACTGGACTCGCTAAGCTGAGGGCACCCGGTCAAGCATAGCACGCTGTCGTGTTACGTTGCACTGCTCGTATTCGACTCTGTAGCCGGTTAGTTGGAACGCATCGGTATCTCGGCACAACCATCCAAATATACTATTCCATCCGACTACGCTATCGTGTCCTTCCTTGGTCTCGTACTCGTGTGTACGTAGTAAGTCCGAATAATTGGTGGTTGGTCTTCGCGTCTGTCAAGTTCGCACCAGGACAAATGGTATGTTTGTAAAAATTTTTTACAGTTGAAACCTGTCATCTTTCGCTTATGATTTTCGATCTATTTTTTTTCGGGTCTGTTTTCACCATTTGGGTTGGCAAACAGTTGCTTCCAGAAGGCTGTTCTCTAGTGAAACACCTGATATGACCCTTTCTAAACCATGTGCATTGCTTTTAGTGGTCATTATTCCTCTTTAACCTTGTGATCGATAACATTCCAGACATAGCTCTGAAAGAAGTGAACGATGATGACATGATACCAGGTGAATGGTGTTTTCGCATTAGGTATGGGAAGATATTCTTTGTTACTGTGCGACATACTATAGGATACCCAGATAGGACCTAATCACTCTTTCTATCAGCGCCTGCAAGTGTGGTATGTGTTTTTCACCGTCCAAGTGCAAAGTGCTCGCGCAAGATTAGCAGAGATATTCAGATGAACTGATTTTTAGTTGTGAATCGCTGGACGTTATCGAATAGTTTGTGTACTAGGTGGTTTTGTGAGCACCAGTGAACGTATGACTGGTGCACTTCGCAATGGCATTTTGAAAACAAGTGAGGTATATGCCACTGTGGTGCTAACCCTGCTATATAAGTGAACAATACAGGGCAACACTGCGAGTGGCTCTGCTCTTTGCTTGCAAAATCTGGTCTCTTCGAGATAAAGATGTCTGATTACTCAGGTCCTCAACTCACCGTTTTCTTCACGGGATTCCAGGCATCC
>OX104134.1:111132028-111368886 GCA_944470555.2 Heterobilharzia americana | reverse complement strand
ACAAGCAGGGTGGAACAAGGATAAAACGAGGAATTTTGTCAACTAGTGGTTAATCATCAATTCGTTCAATCATACCTAATTACTGACAGTTAATAGCGGGAACATTTCCGAAACTAACCATAACACCACCATTTATATACGTGAAAGTGGGTAATCTCAACTCTTCCCAATCAGAAAACACTGATAATCTTCAGAAGGATGAGTTTGCATAGTTGAAGTCCCAACAAAATGCGCAACACAAGTCTAAAACCTGACTGATAAACATTTGGAAGTTAATTTTCTACTAGTCATGCATGGTGCACACAAGCATTGCAGCAAGAATGATTGGCCTACGGTATATCTCAGTAGTGTGCAGTAACAGCAAAAATTATTCTCCTTTTGGTAAGATATAATGGATACATTTGCTGTAGTTAGATTCAATTTTGAACAAGAAAACACTAGTGATCATATTTTGTGACATGATGCCTAAATCCAACTAACATCTGGCACAGTGTATAACATGAAACCATGGAAGTATACTACTTGAATAAAGTTGTAATAATGCTTATCCTAAACCATTCAACTATCATCCACTCATCTGATTAGGCAGTGAACACTTACGTTAACAAGGTTAACTTTAGTGAAAGTGTATGTATCCCTGGTTATTATAGAACCAGTACGAATGAAATGTAGGAAAACAAAAATTGGTAAACTATCGATAAATTGTACGCAAGACTTTCATCCTTTGTTGAAATATAGTGAAAGAAGAAGAGGATAGCCGTTTGAACTCCGAATTTGAAATCTCAGTGAGTTGAGATAAAAGGTCGGCATAATATTCGGATACTAATAATGCCACTTATGTATATCAAAGACTTAGGTGCTGGTCAAAGTTTTTCGCCAACTTGCTATGTAACATTTATCAAAATGTGACGAAAGCGTGATCAGTCAAACTAACTATGCTATCTAACTCACTTCAGGATCCAAACATATCTATCCGGAATCCTAAAGCCTGAGTCGTCTTAAACTGTCCTCATCAGTGACCACCTTCATTTACTTAAGTCTTGTCGACTTGTGTAGTGAGCAATTCAGGTAAAAATTTGCACTCGATAAATGACCACAATAGTATCCTTAGTCTGCCTAGTAATTCATGCTTTGATATGGATCCTGTCACTTCACAAATATTTTACAGAGATGAGTTAAAGCGTTAAGTTTCGAAATGGTGGTGTTTTGATCTGCTATGGTAGGAAATATAAACAGCACTAATAAATGCATCATTCGATACCCAAATTGGTTTGAATGGAAACTCTATGCAACGGGTTTACTGAAATTCGCCTCAATATGCATACGACAATTCGACACTGAAGTTTTAGTTGAAGTATGCAGGAAACTCCTGTCGTTTTTATGGAAAAAGACACTGAAATTAGCCAAAATATTAATCAGAACGTAACAAATTGGATGATATGCACATCCTGGATTCCACTGCTGGAACTTAACAAAGCCTAGAAATGCTTTCGGTGCATGAGGACTGCAGCACTAATTTATTTTGCATAGGATTCAGCTGAAATCTCTTGAAATGCATTTTGAATCGGTTAGAAAAGCATGGAAGAATAGTAAAGAGAGGTTAAGTGAGTGTTTTCAAATGAGTAATGCAGATACTACTATTTATCAATGCATCATTAGTCTATGATCATGTCTTGATGTGACTGGACTAAAACTGCTCACTTTGTGATGAGAGCGTCAAGAATTGTCGGCATAAATTAGTGCCAATCCGTATCTGCTGTGCATTCCTCTCCTTATCCAAAATTCACTACCAGTAAGTACAAAAATTGCCCTTCAACATAACACTGAGTCTGTTACAATGTAAATGTTTGTTGGTTTCTTCTCCAAAATAATGACATACTAAGGGTTTCCCAAACCTTCTGAAGGTATCACTTCCAGAAAGAGTACGTAATAAATAATTTGTAATGAATAAATAAATAAATAAATAAATGCAAGTTATTTGTTCATGTTTTCATGTCTGGGCATTTACTCAAACAATTTAATCATGACATTCCAAGCACATACCTAATGGACTTGCACCAACGGACTTATTTAGACGGAACAATTGTTGTTGAGGAGATGGCAGCAAAGTCGATTTGAAATTCAGTGTGAATTTCCACCTACCTTCTCTTGATATCCACGGATACGTTAACAGTGCTGGAAGGACACGACACTGGTGCTAAGTAGCCAGTTTTAGGCAAGATAACCAACATAAGATTGTTACACAGGGATTCTTTCAATAACCTAATGGTCTGATTAGAATAAACTGCAAGAAGTGCCATATCTTCTTTCTTAGTTCTCATTTCTGAATACACTTTCGGAGGTTAGGAAAATAGCAGTGAAGTTTATCAGCTCAATAGGTTGGTTTGATGATTATAAAAGAATTTGTGATAAATAGCGTGAATCTGAATAGAAATTAATCCAGATTCTCAGAATAACTTTCTACATTTTAGATCAATAAAACAAGGCTGAAACAAATAAGTATAGATTACCTCCATAATTTTACGGCATGTAACACGGATGATTCGTCACATGATGCAGATACACGGAAACTGTTACTGCCTTCAATGTAAATGAATGAAGAACTGTTGGACTATATGAAAGAATTTTGAAATTCGTATGATTACCTTGACAACATGAATATGTGCAATAAATTCTGCTCTAACAGTCATCCAATAGATTCTACCGTGTCACTGTGTGTCATATCAAATGAACAATCTTGTATTATATTATACTCCATGACAGATCGCGATAATTTCTCTGAAACCAACGTATGTTTGTTGGTGTATGTACGTTTAGCAACAAATATAAATGTGCTTGCCACTGGAATAAACACTTTGTGAATAGAATGTCTCATTTAAACGAAATCTTCCTTACTACTGGTGAGGAAAGTTAAGTTGAACTGTAACCAAAGTATTTCAGCTACAACAAAGCCTTAGTGTTGAATTGTAATGTCATTTCCTGCCATTTTCAATCATAGTCATACAAGTACAATGTTGACTTCCAGAATAGCAGCACATGAATATCTCATGCAGATCTGTTAGAAATCGTGTATCTTCAAAAATGAAAGTGAACTCATTTAGTGGCGTTTATTCATAATTTGTTCCCGATTATTTTTAATCTGTTAAGTAACCGTCGGCGCTACGCAGATTGATCACACTAGTTCTCCCTCAGTTATGAGGAAAAAATGAATGCATAAAGGAAATAGATATGTACTCTGTAGATGTGAAAATTGGACTTTATTAACATGTTTACTAGTGACGAGTTGGAAAATGGAGATTTTCATCTACTACTATCAAGTTATGTGGGAATATGAGTACAGGTATAGACTCTCCGAAAGTGGAAAACTACAAGGACCATGTACATTTTTAATTATTATGCTTACTTGTGAGCATCTAACGTTGATGAGTAGTGTTCACAAACCATGTTATTGTATTGTAAGAGAATGATAACTGTACAGTTTTCTTGAAATCAAGCTCATCATCAGCGTTACTGGATTATAACACCTGAGAGAGCCTTGCTGTTCTAGTTCCAAGTCAATTAATTAGCTGCTTGAGCAGACTGATGAGATTTCGATACACAGCACATGTTTTCCAAATATAGTATCTGGGGTTAGAATTGCACATTTATGAGTCACTCACATCTGGATTTTCCTGTGGTTTGCTTTGAGAACCGAAATTTTCATACCATATTAAATGATGAGCTTGTCTCCACAGTGATATGTATTATGTTCTGAGGTAGTTATAAAATAAGTCATTACATAGTGTCAACCTAAATCTTTGGTTAAAATATATTTCACTCTTGTACATTGAGATGAACATCGACAAGTGCTATGAAATGAAAACATGGGTTTTCAACTGCTTAGTGGAAATTTATGAGAGGAGGATGTGGTTTTTCGAGTGAAATTTAATGAAAACATTTCATATGCTGAGATCAGGATTTTTACTATTTGATATATTTTTCATTTGTACAGAAAAGGGTTTTGATTATTGGCTTGGCCCTTATGATATAAAAACTAATTTGCTTTGAACCTTTTTAAGAATTGCGCTTTTGACTACTGTCTATTTTAGATCCTAATCGCTCGTGAACCGGATGATAAGTTAAAACTGTGTAGTACTGGGTTAGATTTGATTGACTTTTACTAGACATTTTAACCATGTATTTATTCATCACTTGAACATTTATGGTATCTGTGTCTTTGATGAACAGAAACCACCTTTTTGTTGTATCTCGTACTAGTGATACTACTTACGTAGAACGCCATAAATAATCTGAAATCCCGATAAGGTTTTAGACTAATAAAGTTACCTACTACTACTACTACAAGAGATCAGTCAGATTATAAAGTTAAAGTTTAGTTTGTATATTTATCTTATCCAAAACGAATACTAAATTAGTGTCATGTGGCCCATAATTAATCTGGAACTAAGTGGGAAGTAGAGGCAGATATCTGTGATGCATCTGTCACACTGCATAAAAGTTTAAATTCGACTACGAAAAAGATTAACTCTTAAAACGTCTAATGCTTTATTAAAATGCAAATTTCATTTTACTGAGGCTGTAGCCTACTAAACTATTTCCTGTACATGACTTCATTTGAATGAATTTCAGTGTGTGTACTGTGATTAAATCATGCTTTTTGTACTTGCTGGGTTCACAGGGAATTATCTGACAGCTGTGCTCTATCCGAAGTGTACAAAAAGAAGTTCTGATATAAAAACTAACTTCGAGGACATGAATATTTCATATTTTGGGAAATCTGAAAGATTTGAACTGATAAGCTAACAGTCATACTAGGAAAATAAGAGTGAATCAGGTGTTTAAGTGGTTATTACAGATTTAATAAATCATAAAATGAAAACAAAAAATTATCAGTCAGTCACAATAAGGTGAATATTGAAGCAATAAAGAAACTCGAGAAAGAATTAAGGCCACGTCAAAATAAGAGAATAAACATACCTCTTCAGTACACAGAGCTCAGGCTATAGCTGTTGAATAGACAGCACCTCTGGTGTACGCAAGTGACGAATTTGCACTTCTTTTGAGCCGTCTAGCTTGAATTTTGTGGGATTTTGAGAGAAGACTATGAGGAAGCGACCTGACTAGGGTTGAGTATATAGTCCGAGATGAAACTGACTTGCCCAACCCTCTGGATAATGCTCAAAGAAGCGTTTGGGCCTTTTGTGGCCTACATAATCATTTTAACAAGAATGGGTAGGTAAACCGATAAGCAATGAAGGCGTGAAATGTATCTAAGTAGAATCCCATTCAACTAATAGATTCGATAGCCTTTTAAGAAGGACTCAGAGCGTATTTCACATGGAATGACAATGCACCCCGTGAATTAGAGAAGTAATGACTTTCCCTATTAATCCAGCGAATAAATTCACCTCATATGTTTTAATTTCATACATGCACTCTGAACAAGTTGGCTATATGTTCCAACTAAATTGAACAGTAACTAATTTTACTTTCCGAAATATTTATTGATTCGTGAATTAATTCTCTTTCAAGATAACTTTGCTTATCGATGAGTACATGTATACACACTAACGTCACCGTCCTTCTACCTCTTCTGTTTCTTGACGATTGAATTTTATAATTAATTATAAAAACAATATATGTTCATGTGCGTGTAAATGAAGTAAACCAACTTATTTTGATCATCTGCTTCCAATGCTTTTTGTTTTTTTAGTCGAAATTCTGTAGAATCTAAGTAACTCCATCGTAAATATATATATATAATGCTACACGAAAAATCGGCAGTCATACAATGCCTAATATTAGATTTTTGGTGAAAAAGTGGTTTATGCCATCAGCAGAAAATTTATTATGCATAATCAAGACATAATTAACTGAAAAACAGTAACATACTCGTGTTATTTGCATGAAACTTGATTCGAGTTGCGACTTTTATGTGATTCTGTTTTCAGAAAAAGAAACCTATTTTACGCAAAGATGCAAGCATTTCTCCTTTTTTACATTTTCTAATAAAGCCTTTTTGTTTTAAAATATCTCAGTGTGTTTCTTTCAAATCGATACAGAACTGGCAGGAAAAGGATGTATATCACTGAGAATGTTTGGTTTAGAAATCGATTGTTCTTGACTGTGAGATACCAGTATTATTTTCCGTAGAAATGGCTATATTCGAAGTCTAATTTCATGGATTAAGGAAAGTTCTGTCCAGTTTCAAAAAACTGGTATTCCATCTTTAAATCAGCCGCTTCAATTCTTACAGAAACATGACCAGGATAAAAAAAAAGAACTTAAAAATATGAACATTTTTGATGTTCACACTCTTTGAAAACAGTTTTGACCTCCATCTGATAATTCATTTTAAACATCAGAAAAAAGTATATAGTGTTGTCAGTAGCACGAAAAATCAAGTGCTGTCTGGATGATGCAGCCTTGAGAAATGGTTCTAATGAATTCTAGTCACCTGCTGAAAACCTTAGTGGTTGACTAGCTTTGTCAGGTACTCGTGCTTCTAACAAGTAACAGCATAAAATATCGCTTTAATGGCGGAATAATCATTTAGTCACAGATAGACTTACATCAGAAAGGTGGTGCTCATACTACTTCACAATTAGAGCAGCCTTTTAATTGGTGAGTTATCAATGGACTCTCAGAACGAAACAACAAAAGACTAAGTGCACTGTATTTCAATTTCATAGGTCCCGCCTGTGACCAACGTACTCTATTGTAAGTTATCAGATGAAAACAATTTTGCCACTTAGATATAATGGATATTTATTTCTCCAAAATCTTATCTTTCGTAAAAAAATGTATGGCGAAGTGAAGTGAATGCTGAAACTGAGTCAATTAACACTGATTTCATAGGTGCAACACAAATCGACAAACCATTTAGCGCATAGTTAGTGTCTCAAAGATGCTTGTAAGCCTCTCTTTTAGATTTTTCTCCAGTTAACTGGTAACTTCTAACCCGATTAACATCTGATTAGGTTTCAGAAACCAAGCGAACTAGAAATACTGATTTATTTATTATCCGGTTAGGTTTAAAAAAATTATAGTTAGAGACTCTTAAACAATTGGTATTAAGAAATCACCCATATCTTTCGAAAATATTCGCTGGTATGAATAGGAATACTAAAACTTCTGAGGCTTACTTTCAGATATCGAAAGATAAACCTAGGAATCTGACTCTCATAAATATATCGAAGTTCTGCCATTGTTGGTAGGAACATACCTCTCTTTCCAACATCCAAATATGTTACTTTCCTTTGATCATTTTCCCTAATCTAACATTTTTTCCCTCTACAAGTGAAATTCTTGTTTACAAATGCCTGCAATTAAAGTAACCATTGAAGCCCGATATTTCATGCTCATGAGTTCCTTAAGTCACTCAGCGGATATAAAGACTTCGAGCGAAGATTACATTAGGTGTAACTTCTTTTATAGGATTTGTAGCCATGACATGTTCAAACAAAGTGAAAACATTGTGCAAAGTAACCAGCAAAGTAACGGAATCACAAATATGCAGGGTTACGTCAAGATTGAGAATGGCTGCACCTAACAGGAGAACAATATATAGTATAGTAAGAAGACCACAAAACTAATAATATATAAAAATGAGTGTTTACCGATAAAACGAAAGAGACAAAGTAAAAAGAAACTGGATGGGAGATTAAAGTGCGAAATTTATGGTAGAAAAGTTCGAAAAGAATATATTGACAACTGTCGACCAGGGAAGAAAAACGAAGTGCATATTCTTCCTTTAAAAACATATATCAGGCATTAAGTGTTGATCTTCACAAATTCTGCCATAGATAAGTAACGTATTCTTGCACCTTTTAGAACACAGTAATGAGCACGATGCGCCACACAAAAGGCATGGCCTCATTTGATTTCATGTCCACTATCTATTGAATGTGAAAGATCTGCAGTTTATATGTTTTGTCTTTCATGCACATAGATATTTAGGTCTAAGTACAACCCATGTGACTGACCATATAGGAGCAGTTGAGCTAATCAATACACGTTGAAATGACTATCAATGGTAACAAATCCTCTATTGGATGTGTTAGTACTGGTTTGGTTGAGATGACGAAAAGTTTCTCAGTAGTGAATGTTTTTTCGACGGATCTACTCATTCAGTGTGCTATGACATCTGAGGCAACGTCACGTCTGAAACAGTAAGATAAAAATTCTCTTAGAAAAGTTGTCCTTTTTAACTTTATTTCTAGATCTTGACATGAACTTCTTGAAGAAGTTCACTAGATGACATTACCACAGAAGGGCTATTCAGTTAAAATCTTTTAGATTCAATCTCCATTTACCCATGGCAATAGCTGCCTTTCTATTCAAATAATCCTTATTTAATGCAATACATTGACTATTTTACCTGTTCTCATAATATTACAGCTGTAGAAGCTGACAACTAGTTTATTGAATTATTCTTATTCCTAAATAGCTTACGGGAATATTGAAATCACTTCTAACTTTAGTGGTCGCTGTGTTTAGTATACTAGTGATATTCTTCTTACTAATACCTTAACTTTCTTTTGAAGAATAAAGATTGCAAATTCCATACTTTATCCCGAAATATTTTCCGGGATAGACTGATTATTAATAACTGCAAACTTACACAGGAAGGTAACTAAAGTGATGAATTTTGACATGAATGACTGAAAAAAGGTGTTTGATAAGATCTCAGCACTAAAATATTTTGTCTCACATGTATGTTGATTGCTTTATATAATAATAATACTAACAAAAATAATAACAGCAACCCACCTCATTAACAGATGTGAGACTGGTATAAGCATATATTATATTACATTTGTCAATTTTAGTCCGCTGTTTTGCAGTCTTCATTGTTTACTTTTATCAACATAAACTCAGAGCATTTTATTATAATGCAGTGTGTCATTCAGTAATTTACGCATCAAGATTAGAAATGTGGGAGTATTTTCATCATCGATAGTTGTAGTATACATGTACGTATCTATAATGAGAATGAGAGAACAGTAAGCCAAAAATAAATGCTGATAAGAAAAAAATGAAACATTCGTAGCTTTTATAAGTATTATCTTGGGCATTAAAATCGACAAATACATACTAATACCATTTTTATCAATGTGGTAAAGTATTTTACCACTGGTGATAAAGTTCTGATATTCAGCTTCTTTTGAAATAGTAGTCACGTTTGATGGAAGATAAATAAGTATTTTTCAGATTCATTTATTTTAAATTTTATTTATGCACTTACGAAGTATATCTCAACCACATATATTATAGTCTTTTTTTAAAAAGAAAACGAATTCATCTGGCTTGCTATCCGGTGAGCAGATTACATATCCTTGGAATAAATGTACATCTAGTATGTCAAGTCTAAGTGAAGTAGAAGTACACGTACACTTCTGCCACATAAGAAACATGGTAATCTAAGTGGTGTGTTCGTAAAGCCAGATGTAAATTTCGATAAAGTTGTGCGCCAAAATCCACCCAACATGCAACTCTAAGGAAGCGGGTTCAGGTCTACTTTAACATAATTATGAAACACTTTGTAATTGAAGGTATAGGAATTGCTTTATCAAAATTATGGGGAAAAATTGTTGGTTTCGACGTAACTAATCATTACATAAATGACCTCAATAATGACCATTATTTTACCCTTGGAAAATGTTATCTGTGAAGACGATACTACCTCCAAAGTTATAGATCGCTGTGACAGTTCCCAAATGGGACGTAAAAACGGACAGAATGATTTTCCATTGAATCTTCAAAGTTTCCTTTCATTGTAGTAATATTTGTGGACAACTAGAAACGGTTTGCCATTGAAACATTAAGCCCTGATTCTACACTTTAATTGAAGTATTTGAATAACGCAACGTACAGTTGAATTCCCTACTAACGTGCACTGAGCTGTGGAATGAATCCAGTTTAGTTATAAGAAAGAAATTTAGTTAGGGGAAGCTACTGGATTCCACAGCAGGACGAAAAAATAATGATTTCGAAGCCAACCTCTGTTAAAAACCTTCACACTCCACCTGTTAACTAGATCTTTGATAATCTTGCATTCTCACTTAAAATAAGTCAAGCAAAATGTTTTGTCAACGAAGTGAAAAAATAATTGGTAAAATAAAAAGCTGCGGTAAAAGAAAGAGAGCGGTAAAGACACCTTATTCCAAAAATATTTTCCACTCGGTTTCTCGACAGGTTCTCGCATGCCTTACAAATCAGATTGAAATCAGGGTCAACAAGAACCACTCAAACATGATTCTAATTTATTGACTCCAGAATTATAAATGCTTCAGAAAATGTCTGTCAGAACAACTGAAAATGAATGCGATTTCTTGTTATGTCTCCTAAAAAGTTGATGATGATGAAAGTCGTAAATCAAAGTCGCATACACAAAGTTGTAATTAATCTGATACATGTGACTGGCAGTCAGAATACTGAATTTACATCATTTTCCAACCTAACAACCGTTACCTTGACTATTATTTACACAGAATTATGTCAAAAGATAGACATTAGTGTTAAAAGGTCAAATGACAAAGACATACTTATTGGTAGTCGTTCTAAATGTAAGCTTTTGTAGTGGAGCTATTAGAAATAGCCTTTGTTACTATTCCCTATTAATTTTAGATCACTTCATAAGCAGCATTATGTGATGCCTGGAATTCAGAAAACTTTAATATTTTTGGGCAGCAAACCTTTGAATTTAAATGAAAGTGGTTGCAAAGTTCCAGTATCTTCATAAATTGTTTCGCTCTTATACCCTGAAGTGGTAAAATGATAAGTGCCAAATATTCCTTAGGAGGTACAGCCAAGAAATCACAATCTTAAATTCAGATGACTGAATTTAATAAGAATGCTTCAATATGCAGTGTTGCATATACATAAGTGAATACATACCAGGTAATAGAGTGAAGGCAAGACACTTGCGACAGTACACCTTTAAAAGATCAAGTCTACGATGCTATCATACCTTGTGATAACAGGTAATCACTGGCAAACTCTCCATAACACAAACCGAATTTGTCTCGCTATCAGCTAAAAGAAAAACAAAATTTGTTTACATTTCTGGAGGATGAAAATATGAAGAGTAGGGAAGACAGGAAATCACTCCACAATAGTTTGATATCCATTTATATTTACAAATATAAATAAAAAAGGAGTCGAAAAATAGTAGGAAATGAGTTTTGCGTTTACAGGAAAGGAAAATTTCAGCGTGATTGACAGACAAGGAAGTATTTCATATTACTTTCTGAAGTAAATAAATAAAAGTATCATGGACCACTCAAGCAAGAGATGAAAAGTATATGAAAAAATAACAGAATTAAGTTACAAACTTTCTGAAAAACCATTTACTAAACACTTAGGAATATGGAATATTTTATTGCTCCACATACTTTTCTAAGCATAATCTTGCAAGAATGGTAACTACAACGAAACTTTATAGAAGACTTTATCCCTAAAATCTGGCATATTTACGTGGTAATTAGGAAAGGGGTATCTTTCAGTAGGATGATAAATTGAAACGCTCTTGCTTTCTTCCTTGCCACTGGGTAATTGCATCCTGTATGAAAATCTGTTTGCAAAGCCTTGGGAGTCTCAGCGTTACTTTCAGGCTGAGATCAGATCAAATGCTAGAAATAACGTATTTACTAGTTATTCAGCATATCAATAAAAAGTAATTTCGTAATAATAGTGTGTGAAAAGCTTGATATTTTTGAACGTTTTAATTCTAACTACCAGGATATTTTCTATCGGCGAAAGTTCAAGAGTTAAACTCTTTTATTTCAGTGAAATTTATTTCACTAAACGTACTTACATGCTGTAGGAAATAAAACTTTCTCCAAGTAGTTCCTTCTACCATCTGCTGATGAAATCCAAAGCTTGGTGAACCAAGTATCATATTAGCCTTCTTCAACCTAGTTTTTCAAACAATTCAATTTCAGACAGGTGTTTTTTTACCTTGATATTCTCACTGAATATGTATCTAGGTTCAATATAAGTAATGTATGCAAGTTTACATGCGGTCTCCTCATGACCTCAGGTTTCTCAACATTACATAAATTGACGATCAAAACCTGACAACTAAATACCTTGCTCGTTTCAAACTGGAAGAACTTACTTGCGATTGATTCTATAAGTTATTCCATTCAGCGTCTCAGTCAAATGGCTGGACACTATTCTCCAATCTTTACAGGAAAAGTTAGTAAAATATAGTATGAAATACGTACTTGAATTTATTGACAGAATTAGGGTGCTAATATTATGAATAAACTACAATATCACTAGATGCTACATCACTATTCATCAATATTCCTCTTTTTGAGAGAGTCAACTATCATTATTATTATTACTGATATTATCATATTATTTGTCCCTTGGGTTCCTAGTGGAATATAGGGCTTCGGTAGCACGCCTCCATTGCACCCTCTTCTCTACCGTCTCTTCAACCTGGATCCACGTCTGTCCACAAGCTATCATTTCCCCTCACACCGTCTCCTCAATGTCACCCTCACCTCAGACGCCCAACACGTCGTTTCACGTTTGGATCCAACTCGACGACCTGGCCTGGCACCTGATGTCCACAAACCGTCTTCCTACTCAGTGCATGTCCAATCCAATCCATCTCCACTTTCCTCCACATATTTGTTGAGTGATAGGTTGTAGGTTGGTTCGTTGCCAGCCAGCCAGCCAGAGTTCCTTGTTGCCTTTTCTTATCATTCTGGCCATGCATCTGATCTTCAGTGTCAGTAGGGAGTGAGCGTAGGTGGTAGCTGTTGGTATTGATGTGTGTTTGTAGTTTGTTGGAAATGCTTTTCGTGACTCGTCAAGTTTGTGAAGCATATAGAAGCACTGATTTGACACTGGTGGTGAGAATCTGGATCTTGTTCACGCTTTATGCTGAGTGCAGAAGATCGCCAAACGGAATTAAGGTTGATGAAAGTCTGTCTTGCTTTTCCAATACTGGTTTCAACTTCCTAGTCTGTACCGCCGCGTGTAGTTAAAGCGATGCTGCTCTATCTAAGCAGTTGAAAGAGACATCTTCATTCAGGTTTCGCGCACTCATGGTGATTGGTGCTTCATGTTGATGTTGTTGTTTTTGCTGTTGGTGGCGGTGGCGGTGGCGGTGGTTTGGTATCTTCATCATCTCTGTCTTCTCTACATTCACTTGGAGTCCCGTCTTCCTTCGCTGACCTGCCTTTTCTGTGAACTTGTATGTTTTAGCCTGTAGATCTTCAAGTTTGTGTGACATTAGACACAAGTCATTGGCAAATTCCAAATATTCTAAGATTTTTACCCCAGGTCCAGAAAGCATATACCCATCTCACAGATCCTCATGGCTTGCTGCAGGATCCAGTTGACCACAATCAGGAAGATCATCAGGGATAGTAGGCAATAAACGCATCTTTTGTTGATTGTTTTGAGATGGAATGTAAGATGCATGCATATTTCTGTTGCTCAGTTGTATCTTTAAAATTGGACTATTTTCTGACTTTCTACCGAATTATTAATTCAAGCTATGAACAACTCATAGATTTTTATATGAAATCGTTATTAATTATCTATGATAATACATTGAATATACCCATTTAGACATTTAGGAAAAGACTGGTTGAGCGAAGAAATATATTTCTTTTCAGTTAGGTCTTCATCTTGGGCTCTACACTAATATATAGTTTTACAATTTAATCAAATTACCAATCACGTGGTGTTGTTTCGGAAATAATGATGTAAATAATCAATAGAGTTACTAAAATTGGAAATATGAATATTGATTGGAACAAGAAGGGGAAGAGGTATACAAGGTAAACCTAGAAGTTACATCATGTTGACGGCCACGGTAATGAAAGCGGTCGAACAAACGTCTTTTGGATACAAAGGCTAGGTTTGTAAAGGTGGATTGCAATCGCCTCTGCTATGTGAAGTAACCGATTGTGTAAATCATGAGGTAAATTAATTGGAATCTAACGGATAATTTTGAAGGCTTTTCCAGTAACCACTTGTTGTCCTGTGTCAACTAAGTGTGCGAGTATGGAGCCTTTTTATAGTTCTAATTTGTCCCTTGTTCAACCATGATGGATGATGCTCAGGAATTTGACGATCGAACTGCCTCATTGTACGCCCAATGTAACTCGCTCCACAGGAGCAGTTGAATTGATAAATGCACATAGAAGTGGCAGAATCAGGCAGTTTGTCTTTATTGTATTGTATTGTATTGGGTTGTTTAGTAACGATTAAACAACCCAGCTCAGAGAACACAATACAACCAAGACCATCCACCTGAGCTACAAATATTCTTCATCATTTCAAGTTTGTCTTTATTTCTTGCACCTGGAATCGGGCGGTTGTAGAAGGCGGGACACAATTTAGTGGCTGGGATTGCTTTATGCAAGACTCTTTTTATGCGTTGGGTGATGATCTCACTGGCAATATCACTCTTAAATTGCAGCTTCAAGAAGATTTGCTTCTTAGGAACTGTTGGCATTGTTTTCTTAACCCTCGTAATATTCATGTGCTTAGTTACAAACTTGTCTGGGTAGCCATTCCTACTAAGCAGATCACGGATGGTGGTGCACTCTTCCTTTCTAGCATCCTCTGAGCAAATAGCTGAGGCACCGTATGCTAAGCATTTCACTGGGTTCCTTTTGTATTGGAGGGGTATAGCACTGAAGAAGTGCGTATATTGACCTGTTGATGTTGGCTTTCTATAAACACTATGCTTCAGGGTTCCATCTGACCTTCCTACCAACAGAAGCCTCTCCACTAAGATGTTGTGAAGTACAGTCTCAAAGATACCTTTGAATTTGTCAGAAAGATTGAGGATCTGGAAGTGAATAATAAGTTGATGATTTCGTGTGACTTTTCATCACTTTTTACTAAGGTTCCTTTAATGGAGACAGTAGACTTTATTTGCAACGAACTCACGGAGTACGGCATGGAAATAGGTATTCCAGTCTCCATATTGAAAGAACTAATTCTGAGGTGTACGATAAATGCACAATTTCTTTTCAACAATGAACTCTACCGGCAATCTGATGGTGTTGCCATGGGGTCACCCCTTGGCCCGCTCTTAGCAGATTTTTTTCTGGCAACACTTGAGAATGGTCCACTGAACGATACTATAAGCAATTTAGAGTTAGATTGTCGTTACTTGGATGATACCTTTATAGTTCTCAAAAGTGAGACTTATAAAAATGCTGTTCCGAATAAGTTCAATACTGTTTACCCTGCAATCAACTTCCCAATGGAAGAGGAGAAAAATCATAGTATCCCACTACTTGATGTTCTGTGGTTATCTCATTGCTAATTAACATTGGTCATTAAACTTTACGAATTTTGTCAAAACCCTGTGGTAGTGTTCAAGGTCGATGAGTGTGTAATATTGCATCACGGGTTGCTTTTGGCATTTTTTTGCCCGATTAATCAGGGGAATTAGGTCACACGTATATATTCAAGTTTCTTAGTATATTGTGAATTTACTTCAAGGTTTCATCAGACCTTGAGTGTGATTTTTCGTAGGTATGTACACGGCCGGTTATTCGGTATGGTTCACAAGTTACTGAAGTAATAATGACAGATAATAAAGACGAAATGTGAGTTTGAGTTGTGGCATGAACTTCCTGCTTTGTTTGTAGTTAATCAGACTGAAGTTATGAGAAACAGTCTTGAATGTGCTACGTTGTCATTTGATAATACACTTTTTGATTGATAATTACGTCATAAAAGTTAGGTACGAAGAGAAGGATAAGGACGTGGTAGTTATATAAGTAAAATAAGGAGTGAGCATGTGCAAATAATATCATTAAGTGGGTGTACTCAACTATTTTCGTTACCTTACATCTTAAACGAAATCTACTAAAATAATAATTTCATGAGCCAAACGTTATCTGCTCAGACGGCACTTTCGTTGAAGCTCTTGAGATTATCGCTCATGTATTATGATTTCGTCTGCGTTGATCTCTTCCCTCCCAGATAGGAACCTGGTTATTTGATATAGTGTTATCAGGCCTCTCCCACCAGCAGCTTTTTCTGCTTCAGATGCCCACGTGTCGCAGAAGTGTTTTTCGTCTTTGTCCGCACTCTTTTTCACTTCTTTGTCCTGTGTTTTTCAGGCTGCACCCAGTTCTTCTTCTCGTTGTGCATCCTTGCACTGGTTTGTCCTCTGCTTCGCCATCATGCTGTCCTCTGTCAGTTTCCATAAATTCGTCGAGACCCATTCATTGTCTTGTTTCCCCTTCTCCCCAAATACCGTTATGCACCTTTATTTCCACGTCTCTTTCAAGGAGTGCCAGTGTTCTTCCACGTTTGATTCTTCACGGATGTTGCAGAATCTCTCCCATTTTGTTCTGATGGCTGACGTGAAGATATTGTTTGTAGTTTCGTCCTTCAGTCCATTTCCTGTTCTGGTGTTGAACTTGTACTGTGGTCTATCACCAACTTCTCTGAAGGCTTTCAACTTGATTTGGTAGGTTCCTTGTACTAGGTGGTGGTCTGAACCTACATCGGCTCCTCTTCTTGATTTATGTCCAATAGACTGCGTCTATCTGATTTTTAGTGTAATGTGTCCATCTGGTGAAATCCATGTCGCTTTGTAGATATCCTTGTGTTTGTACACACTGCCTCGCCTCCAATCATTAAATCGTTGAATGTGCAGAAATCTACAAACAGTCCTCCATTCTCTTTCATTTCACCAAGCACTTCTCGATCCATGGTTATTTGTCTTCCTGTGTTGTCTACTCCCAGTTTGGCATTCATATCGCCCGTTAGAATTTTGATGTCGCAAACCGAAGCCTTGTCCTGTATTAATTGCAGTTGTTTGTAAATTTCCTCCTTCTTCCTTTGATCCTCATTATTTGTTGGCGCATAGCACTGACTTTCCTTCCTTTTGAGTTGAATCTTGCTGTCATGATCCTGATCCTGTAAGAGGAGATTAGTTACCACTACAAGAGAGACAGTTTTCGGTGCTCTTCAAGGGGACATCATGATATCCACTCCATAACTCAGTGTGCTGGTGGTTGTTGTCTGGGTGACAATATCAGAGTAGATTATTGACTCTGCAATTGACGATTTGGAGAGTCCACTTCCATTCCACCTGCTTTTGCAGATTCCTAGCACTTCAGTGTGATACCTTCTCATGTCTTTTGCAATCTGAGAAGCTTCGGTAGGTTTATACATGGAGTGCGGACATTCCATGTCTTCATGTTTACTTTCGCTTTCATTGAGAGAAGCGAGGATACATCTGCCGACTGGCTTCCCGAAGGCTTTCACAAACGCGCGTCAATTCGTCTCTCAAATTCCAGTGAGAAATAAGTTTGTTTTTATGTTTTTTCTTTGTGCTTTGGAGTTTGTTCAGCGATTGGATCTGTTTAACAAGGTAGGGTTACTAGCCCTATGCTTAACCTTGACTCTTTGTCCGGGATTAGGACCGGCCAGTAACTAGTGAACTAGTTAACCAGGCGAGGTTAGAGCGAACTGTACTTTCTAGTAACAAAGTTTTATAAGTAGGTTTTCTTTTTCTGAGAATTCCTAAAGGACGGTTCAGCGTGAAAGTATTTTTGTGCGAAGAGTTTATCCTGCGTCACATTCACACGGGATCTTCTTTTTGGGCCAAATAAGGATTCTAAAGCTTTATGTACTTATAAACTATGATTACAAAAGATAACAACACTACTCAAAAGATATTTCGTGATTACTGATGTACTTTCAGGACTTTTATCTACATCCTTAGGTTACTAGTGAATTTCAGAAATCAAAAGATGAACTCAATATTTTTGTCGGTAAGTGGGATCACTAAATAGATAAGAGAAGTTTCATTTTTCATGTTACTTTTACGAAAATACCTTGTAATGAAGCCTAGTAGCAATTTGAACATAAAGTTGTTTTGTTAAGTGCAACAGGTAATTGACGCATTTCTGTGTAGAAGCTTAGTGATTTTACACAAAAGACTGGTTTTTAGACCCCAGTGCAAGCATCTATGCTCACTAGCTTAGGACGTTTAACAATGAAGCATCGATTTTACGATTTTATTGCAGGAGGTTTATTTCCAACTACAAACCTTAGCAATTTAAATATCATAATCATCCAGGTCTAAATATTCTCCTCTAATTTTATTTGTATAGTTATTCAGTCAACTTAACAGCAATGATAGCTTTCACTACACCTAAGTGAACAAAATAAACGAATGTGGTAATGGTTTCAAGAGAATATATTGTCCTCTGATTGTATGAATGAACTGGACGTTAAAGCTATATAAAGTATGACTCTAGAAAGGTATGATGTCTTAGCACACTTGTAAAATCAGTCAGGAATAAAACTGTAAAACTATCATACAAGAATCAACAACTCATCAGTCATGGCAACTTATGAACATTTGGTCTGAAAAAGTAGTTATTCGAGAGCTTAGAAGCGAAGTATGAGATTATATATGACCTTGATATTGATAAAATTAAAGTAAGTGAATTTCGTAAGTGATTGGTTATTGAAGAAGATTGCTGACTCTTAAAACAAACCTTAACATGCATATTTAAGCAGGTCAGTCAACCATATGTTCTTCCAACTAATGTCTCTTGTGAAGGAAACTATCGGAGAATATATTCAGACTCCAAGTTGTAATTAGGATGCCTCGCAAACTAGACAAAAAAAGATGCTTTTTCTCAGTCTACTAATCAGAGCGAAGATTAAAGATTTTTAAATCTCGATCGTTTCATTTTATAAAAAAGATTTATTTTGAATAATGCATGCGTTCTGGATCCTATTCGAAGCTGCGAAATATATATGCATCCTTAACAAAACGTAGATGCATACTGTGTAGTAGCTACACTATCACTATCAGAAAAAATCGCTGAGAATGACCAGCAGTATAATGTTCAATAATTTTATTTACAGTACGTACAAAAGGGATCACATCTCATGATTCATGTTCCAGCTAACTTAGTAATTCCACTTTGTAACCCTTTGTTTGTAATGTCTTCTGTTTATGATTTTAGTGATTTCATAGATATTTTTCAAGTCACCGTTCCTTAGAATTATGTTATATAATACACTTTATTATGAAAAGTGCATTCCCAAACATAATTTGTTAACTGTACACTACCTGGATTTGCTCACATGATGACAGTACTATTGTCTTCGAGTTTTGTAAATTATGAATGAGCTTTATCTGTATATAAAAGCTGATACTATCCACAGTATTTTTCATTATTCACAGACAGAGCAAAGTGCAGAATAATCCAGCTGGAAAATAATTTGCTTGCACTCCTGATGCTCTTGACGTTGAATATGGAACCTGCTTTTGCATCTGATGGGCTTGATTCATTAGTATGACTGTCTCAAATATAATACTGACTTAAAGGATAACGGTTACAGTTCAGCTTAGTATTATTTTTTATGTAATTACTCTATCTATTATTTGTTCACTATGGTTTAACACAACCTCGCCTGGTTAACTAGTTCACTAGTTACTAGCCGGTCCTAAGCCCCGGTAAAGAGGGAAGGTTGGGCATACGGCTAGCAACCATAACCCGGAAAACAAATCTAACCGCTAAACAAACTTCAAAGCACAAACAAAATATAAAAAATGAAAACAAAATTATTTCTCGCTGGAATCGGTGAGGCGAAATGACGCCAGTTGGTGAAAGCCTTCGGGAAGCCAATTGGCCGATGTGTATTCTCTCCCTCGATGAAAGTGAAAGTAAACGTGGGGACATGGAATGTCCACACAATGTTTGAACCCAGTAAGGCAGCCCAGATTGCCAAGGAGATGAGAAGGTATCACACTGAAGTGCTTGGGATTTGCGAAAGCAGATGGAATGGGAGTGGACTCTCCAAACTGTCAACTGGAGAATCAATAATCTATTCCGATATTGTCACCCAAACGACAACCACGAACACACTGAGTTATGGAGTGGCTATCATGATGTCCCCTAAGAGCATCGAAGGCTCTCATGCAGTGGGAACCAATCTACTCCTCCACAGTCGGGATCATGACAGCAAGATTCAACTCAAAAAGAAGGAAGGTCACAACCATACAATGTTACGCACCTACAAATAATGCAGATGAAGAGAAGAAGGAGGAATTCTACAGACAACTTCAATCAACACTGGACAAGACGCCAGTTGGAGATATCAAAACTCTAATGGGCGATATGAATGCCAAACTGGGGGGGGACAACGCGGGAAGAGAACTAACCATGAGTCGAGAGGCGCTAGGTGAGGTGATGAACGAGAATGGAGAATTGTTTGCAGAATTCTGTGCATTCAACGATTTGGTGATTGGAGGCAGTGTGTTCAGGCGCAAGGATATCCACAATGCGACATGGATTTCACCGGGCACCAGGACACACTGAAAATCAAATCGACTTTATCTCAATCTCAAGAAAATGGAGACGCAGTCTACTTATCACAAGGTCAAGAAGAGGAGCAGATGTAGGTTCAGACCACTCATTATCTAGTGCAAGGAACCTGCCTTCAAAATCAAGTTGAAAGCCTTCAAGGAAGCTGGTGATAGACCACAGTTCCAGTACAACACTCGGAAACTGAAGGATGAAACTACATAGGAGATCTTCATGCAGCCAGCCATCAAGACAAAATGGGAGATATCGATGGACATCCCTGAAGAAACTTGTGTGGAAGAACACGGGAACTCTTTGAAAGCTATGTGGAAAGAAACCTGCACAGCTGTATTAGGAAGGAAGAAGAAAGAAGATAAGGAATGGATCTCGATGGATACCTGGAAGCTGATAGAGGAGAGGAGGATGGTGAAACAGAAGATAAACCAGTGCAAGGACGCTCAACGACAAGAGGAACTGAGCACAATGTATAAAACACTGAACAAAGAAGTAAAGAAGAGTGCACGCAGAGACAAAAGACACTTCTACGAATACTGGCAAGTGAAGCAGAACAGGCTGCATGTAGGAGAGATAGAGACCTGACGACATTGTATCAAATAAGCAGGTTACTTGCTGTCTGGGAAGGAAACGAAGCAGACGAAACTAATAAAAGATGATGACGGAAATTTAATCATGAAAGGAGAGAAACAAAGGAAACAATGGGCTGACCACTTCAAGAAGCTCTTGAATCGACCATCACCACAACCACCTGCACTTCGCCTAGAAATACCACCTACAGCCGCCGAACTACAAGTGAACATAAATCCTCCAACAAAAATGCAAGTCCTGAACGCCATAAAGCTACTGAAATGTGGTAAAGCAGCAGGACCACATGGGATCCCGCCAGAAGCACTGAGAACAGATGCAGAGACAACAGCAGACATGCTCACACCACACCACTATTGCAGAAGGTTTGCAAGGAAGGAAGAGAAGGTAGCTGGCTAGTGATTGGAAGAAGGGTTACCGTGTCAAACTGTCGAAGAAGGGAGACCTCAGTGTTTGCAAGAACTGGTGCGGAATCACTCTCCTGTCCACCCGAAGCAAGGAAAATATTAAGCTGCATCATCCTGGAGAGGCTTAAAAGTGCACTGGATTCAAAACTACGACCGGAACAGGCAGGCTGCATTCAGGAAGTACATATCATGTGCAGACCAAATTGCAACACAACGCTTCGCATCACCATAGAACAGAGCATAGAATGGCAATCAGCTCTCTACCTCAACTTCATCGACTTCGAGAAGGCCTTTGACAGCGTCGACCGAGAAGTAATTTGGAAACTGCTTCAATACTACGGAGTACCGCAAACCTTTATCCGCCTCATTCAACAACTATATGAAGATGCCACATGCCAGCCAAGTAATTCACAATGGGAAGCTGAGTGATGCTTTTGAAGTGAAGACAGGAGACAGGAGTGAAACAAGGTTGCCTACTATCCCCCATGATATTCCTGATTGTGGTCAACTGGACTGGATCATGCAGCAAACAGTGGGGAGCTGTGAGAAGAGGGGATAGGCTGGACTGCGGAAAACAACCTAGAAGACTTGGATTTCGCCAACGATGACTTGTGCCTGATGTCACATAAACTTGAAGATCTACAGGCAAAAACTAACAAGTTGGCAGAAGATGCAGGGCAGCGAAGACGGGACTTCAAGTGAATATAGAGAAGACAGAGGTGATGAAGATACTGCACCAACAACTCCAACAACAACAAACTCCAATCACCGTCAACGGGAGAAACTTGAAGGAAGTAACCTCCTTCACCTATCTAGACAGCACTGTTTCAACTACAGGCGGCACAAGTACAGACGAGGATGTCAAAGTCAGAATCGGAAAAGCAAGACAGGCGTTTATTTGCCTGAAACCAGTGTGGATATCTTCTGCACTCCTCTCAGCATGTGGAACAACATCCGGATTTTCAACACCAACGTCAAGTCAGTGCTTCTGTATGGTTGAGAGACTTGGCGCGTTATGGAAGGGATTTCCAATAAACTACAGACATTCATCAACAACTGCCCACGCTGTCTCGTTACTGAAGATCAGATGGCCAGAAGAATAAGAATAAGCAACAATGAGCTGTGGGAACGAACCAACCAAGAACCTATCACGCAACAAATATGCAGGAGGAAGTGGAGATGGATTGGGCATGCACTGAGAAGGCCGACTGGGGACATCACGCGTCAGGCCAGTCGCTCGATTGGAATCCCTATGGGAAGCGACGAGTTTCGCGTTCGAGGCGAGGGTGAAATGGTGGAGATCGTGCGAGGAGGAAATGAGAGCTTGTGGGCTGTTGTTGGGCCAGGTTGAAAAGATTTGAGAGAACAGAGTGGAATGGAGACGTGCTACTGAAGCCCTATGTTCCACTAGGAACCCAAGGGACTAATAATAATAATAATAATGGTTTAACACAGTAACTTAGATACGTCTGTTAGGGAATATTTTCAGATATATTGGGTTACTTATTGTCTTTGCAAGCTTACGTAATGCCGATATGTGAAGAAAAATATAATTTCATGAAAACATTGGAAAGTAGTGCAATATACTGATTCAAAATACTGTTTCTTTGTATTAAATGAATGTGTTATGCACAAAACGACATTCTTTGTCAATTTGCTTGAGTTAAACTACTCTGAGTAGTGCTTTCTAATATTCCATGTTCGTTTAACTCTTGTTCTGATAGATACAGTGCCTTGACTGACATTTGATCTTCAACTTAAAACATAAGGCTGTTTAAATGCAAACGACATCTTGTTTCATCGCAGTTGTTTCTACAGTACTGTGTGCTGTCACCGGTCTATTTTGAGGAAAACAATGAGTAATAATATATTTTTCTACTTATCGTTTTTATGGTTTTTGATATATTAGAGTAATAACGTGAGCGTTGGCGGCGCAACAAATAAATTTTTGCAACTCTATAATCACTGTTTTGTAATCCACATAACAGTTTCAACTCAGGATAGATGAATAGTTTTCATTACTACTTTAAACTACTAACATGCCTAGATCACCGCACTACATGATATATCCATGTTATGAGACATATGACTTTCTAATGTATGGCTTGATGCTATATTCACACTTTGAAAAAGTCACAGTCACTGAACATTTGGAAATATTATTCAATATAAACAACTATTTCAGAGTGTATTTTATCTAATAAACATACTCAAATGGGATTTTACTGAATAAAAATTACATTTAACAAGGCTTTGAAACCGTAAAAAGATCGAAATGAAGACTGAAGATATTTGATGGTGTTTTATGCCTGTATTATATAGTATGTAGCTTGATGGTGCGTAGCTACTTGTTATTTTTGATTATTTTAGCATTTCCAGTTACTGTGTATTCATGGTAAGGGACACACATATAAAAACTCAGTTTACTTTCTACAATAATATCCGCAATACCACAGGAATCGTGGAGATAAATCATCTGGCAAAAGTCTTATTTGCGCCTGAGGTAAACATGTACAGCACTTAGAAACAGACAATATGAAGTCAGTCGCCTTCCAGTAACCAATCACAACTGGTTTCTGCCCGAATGAGGCTTAGAAACAGGATCGAATGTCAAGTTACAAGAATTTCCTGAAGGTCCTAATAAAGCATTTTACCGAAAATGTTCAGAACATTTTTTCTCAAGTATTGCTTAATCATCCTCTGCTGCCACTGACTAATTAACAGCTGTAGATTTTCGCATACCGTGATATCTGGTCAATGTAACAATCTATTCAACCACAACTCAAAAAATATTTTATTAAACAAATTACGTCTTGCATAACTTCGTTATCAGGTTCTACAGTTATGTGAGATCATTTTTAGTCAAAGAATAAGTGCTTGTTAACCAAAGTGAGATTACTTTAAGTTAGTAGTTGATGCTTATTGGTCCGTGAATTCTCTTCCAAAAAGATTTCTATGAAAAATAACGTGAAAATCTAACATAACTGTAATTAAGTTCGAAATTATCGATTTTGAAGGTGATCGTTCGTTCTACGTAACACTACGTGACCAAAATCACTTGTTTAAGAGTGTTGTCATTTTAAATCAAGTGAATATGAAAGACGGTTGGTTTTGTGGTGCTAACTGATTATGATCAGGCACTAAAATGAATCTCATTCACCTCAATGATGCAACTTACGCGAACAAAGCCTACCATAATTGTAGGGGAAATGAAATGCATTCAAGTGTGAATGAGGAATGAAATAGACAATAGTAGTCAAATAAAAATAAAAGGTCAAGTTGTATAAATATTGCAGGGACAAGAATAAAGCAATATGATAAATTTCAGGTTATAAGGCATTGATGCGTGAATAAATGTACATTCTTTGACGTGTTCATGTTTGTGTGTATGAAAGGAGGTTTTCATCACCAGTATTAGACAATTTGAGAAGTACTGACTTAAGTAAAATGATATAAGTGTAAGAGCAGGAAAATCAACTAGGTGGATGTGATAAAATCGTTGGAAAAAGGAGTGTATGGAAATTTAAATTTGATTTACATACATGTAAGGATGCTTCGGAATTTGAGAATTCAAAAGAAGTAAATATAGTTGTGGTGGCAGAACTTAGTATTTCCGGACACGTAACTCTGGTTCTTCCTACAAATTTCCTCAGATTCTGTATTTTGGAGTATATGGGACTTGTTGCCTTTTGACAAGTCAGTGGTAACTCATATCCGATATATGGTTCTCTCGATCTGACTTGGATAATATATGGCTGTAATTCGTCGTCATTGCACCTGAGCCTAAAACAGTTGAGAGGTGTTCGTGAACACGGGAAATCTAATTTCATGTAGTGGCATCTGAAGTAGGATATAATCGACTACATAGGCGATTATATAAAAAGAGTAACAGTAATATTTGATTTTGACATTATGTTTCACAAGCGTCTTTTTTGAAGAGACTTGATGCACCATTCAATACCACTAACTGACCCACACAAATCCTACTGTAGTTAACACGCACTTATTCTTGTATAACGAATAGTTGCATGCAATTGTTTTAGTGGTGGCTAGCAGTGAAATCGATGATGCTTGTTTGTCCTTCCTGGTACTGGTTAGCTAGATGTGCCTACACCTCAGTAAGTGCGGCTACTTCTACTGATACTCGAACTCAATGCCCACCAGTTTGTGTCATAGCGTTACCCACTTGTCTTTAGAGGAAAAAAATCCCCTTCTTGTGCAGTGGGCATCATTCATTACTTATGAATGCTTGTAATTTTCTTTTTGTTTTGTTTTAGAACCCAACAGGAAATGGCAGATACCACTAAATAATAATAAGTGTACAAACTGTGGGAGCTTGTGAGGAAGTTATGGGAAAGAATGTACTCTGTTCAGCAGAATTTTTTTTCAAAGACAGAAGGAATCAGTATGTTTCTGCATACATCAGTCACTTTATTGGGCCCAGGAACACTTAGAAATATGAAAATCATAAGACCATAAGACTAATGATGCAACCCAACTTCTAAGTAAAAGGCAGTCCATTTACATATGAGCTGCAGTATTTCTGAGAATATTCGCTTTCTACTAAAAAATTAAAGCCAGATACCAAACCAGTCGTCACTAACTTGACTTGTTGGTCTGCCTGCAGACTGCAATGACCTTCTAAGCTTTACTAGTGGCAACATTTTCTGCTTGACGTCCTTATATACAAGAAAGATTTACTGAGTAGCAGTAAGATAGAGGTTAGTTACCATGCAAGTGTAATTAACCATGCTATTATGAAGGTTGAAATGTGAATTCGTGCATCATATTGAGTGGCATGTAATAGCAGTAAAGGATATCTCACATTCTCTAACTCCATATTACCATACGTGTAAGAAACTATTAAGGCCAAATAAATTAAGTTACCTCCCACCTTGTGAATTTTCAGGTATGAGTTTTGTAGTCGGATTTAAAATAGAGAAAAGTAAATTTTAAATTTCTGTAATGTCCATGTGTGGCCAGTGTCAAGCAGATATTTCCTGATCTGCATGAGGATGCGCAGCTATGCGTAACACATCGTCTCTTTCGGGACTAAGGAGAAACAATTACAATCGTATGAACAACTAAGAAAAACCAATCAACCGCATACTTCTAGCAACACTGAAATCCTAACTAACCATCACCTACCTCCCTTACCTTTATCTCTTACCTTTCCTTCACTTCAAGACATTAACATTAGGCTCCTTTCAGAGTCCTTGACATTCACCCTTCCACCATTGTTAATGATCGGCGGCAATGGTTTGCCATTCGTTATCTTCTAAAACCACTCTGAAAACGTTCACACTGAAATATTCAACTTCCAAAAGGAGTCTCTTGTCATAGCGTCAGAATCCGAAATCATGCATGTATGCTGAATTCATGAAATTTGCATGCAGCGTCTAAGCATGACTACTCACGTGACTTCATTTGCTCAGTTTGGTGAACCTTAAAAATTTATCAAGACTTGGTGAAAAGCAATACTCGAAGTGGTTAAACAAGCCGCACCAGAAAATATCATTGTTCCAAGTAGACCTGGTAAAGTTATGCTACTTTTATTTTTCCAATAGGAAAGGTGGCAGTGCCAACATTTGCTTACCAGTTAACAATATCAAAATATAAAGGCGTCCAAAATAATCTATATAATATATAATCGACTTTCATTTCTGTTTTACTGCCCGTAGGAATGATCTGTCATTGTTGGCAGATATATCTCTGAACAAGTCATTGGTAAATTCCCTCATCACTGACTGCGAATAGATGCTTGAATGTGGGAGACGCAACCTCGATTTGGACCACTGCGATTGATTCTATAAATTATTCCATTCAGCGTCTCAGTCAAATGGCTGGACACTATTCTCCAATCTTTACAGGAAAAGTTAGTAAAATATAGTATGAATACGTACTTGAATTTATTGACAGAATTAGGGTGCTAATATTATGAATAAACTACAATATCACTAGATGCTACATCACTATTCATCAATATTCCTCTTTTTGAGAGAGTCAACTATCATTATTATTATTACTGATATTATCATATTATTTGTCCCTTGGGTTCCTAGTGGAATATAGGGCTTCGGTAGCACGCCTCCATTGCACCCTCTTCTCTACCGTCTCTTCAACCTGGATCCACGTCTGTCCACAAGCTATCATTTCCCCCTCACACCGTCTCCTCAATGTCACCCTCACCTCAGACGCCCAACACGTCGTTTCACGTTTGGATCCAACTCGACGACCTGGCCTGGCACCTGATGTCCACAAACCGTCTTCCTACTCAGTGCATGTCCAATCCAATCCATCTCCACTTTCCTCCACATATTTGTTGAGTGATAGGTTGTAGGTTGGTTCGTTGCCAGCCAGCCAGCCAGCCAGCCAGCCAGCCAGCCAGCCAGCCAGCCAGCCAGCCAGCCAGCCAGCCAGCCAGCCAGCCAGCCAGCCAGCCAGCCAGCCAGCCAGCCAGCCAGCCAGCCAGCCAGCCAGCCAGCCAGCCAGCCAGCCAGCCAGCCAGCCAGCCAGCCAGCCAGCCAGCCAGCCAGCCAGCCAGCCAGCCAGCCAGCCAGCCAGCCAGCCAGCCAGCCAGCCAGCCAGCCAGCCAGCCAGCCAGCCAGCCAGCCAACCAGCCAGCCAGCCAGCCAGCCAGCCAGCCAGCCAGCCAGCCAGCCAACCAGCCAGCCAGCCAGCCAGCCAGTCAGCCAGCCAGCCAGCCAGAGTTCCTTGTTGCCTTTTCTTATCATTCTGGCCATGCATCTGATCATCAGTGTCAGTAAGGAGTGAGCGTAGGCCGTAGCTGTTGGTGTTGGTGTGTGTCTGTAGTTTGTTGGAAATGCTTTTCGTGACTCGTCAAGTTTGTGAAGCATATAGAAGCACTGATTCGACACTGGTTTTGAAAATCCGAATCTTGTTGTACTATACACTTTGGTCAAACTTACAGATGATGTCCTTAGCTGAATATTAATTCCTAAACTACGATGACTAATTCAGAGAACTTTTATTGCTGGTAAATTACGGATTTCGTTTTCCACAAGGCAATGGTGACGCCAAGACGGAAAAGTGAGTTTCAATTTGATATTTAGCATGGGCTGATTCCATTCAGAATAATACTGGAGACCTGGGAGCACTGGACAGCTGGTTCGTCCTAGAATGGGAATCTTCATAAGTGGACAACCATGACTCCGCCAGAGGTCGAACCCAGAGCCTTCAGGTTCCGCAGCCAGCATTTTACCACTGAGCCACTGGGTCGGAATCCAGTGGTCCATATTTCCAACCACTGTCAGTTCACGACATAGAGAGGCCAATGCAATATAACATCGTTGAGTATTTGTCCTCATAGCCACCAGGTTTACCCCACTCGTCAGGGCTTCTTATTGGAACTTCAGGAATCACCTCTGAAAGCTAGACATCACTGAGCACTAGATCAGTTTAATTCGGGGTTCTTGAGAATTTTTAGTGATTTCAGGTTGGTATTCATCATGAATTGATATCAGTTGGAGTAATACTGGAAACCTGGGGTCACTGGACTGTTGGTTCGTCCTAGTATGAGACTCCCCATCAGTGTCTAGACTGGCCACTTCCTGGTATGTTTGTCAGCTCGATTGCTCCTGTGGAGCCAGTTACATCTAGCGCTGCTCTAGGAATTCAGTTTTCCATGCTTGCTAACACCTTCCAAGACTGGTCAAGTAAAAGTTTATAAAAACCCTTACCATTACCAGCTCCATATAATCACATCTGGTTGAAACGAGCAAAAAGCGGGTATGAATGAGTCGTTTGCCAAACTGCACCGCATTCCGATCTACTTGACAAAAGGCAGTCGACTCAAGATCCTTCTAACTAAAGAAGCAGTAGCAATCAGGATTAAACAACCCAAGTTATGTGTTCAAATGAAGAAAGTGCTGAGGCTACAACTACGGTGGTCCGATTCCGGACGCAAAAATTTATGAACCCCTACCCGGATAACCTAATTCCACAACATAGATACCCTTTCTTTCCAATAATATGAAATAACTAACCAATTCTCTTAACCCATTTCGTCCTCCAATATGAGAAACATTCTATCAGGCTATTATTCTTCAAATTATTTTTCTTAGTTTGTTTTATTCAGCTGTCATAGTCACCCTCCTATTGTTTTATCAAACTATCACCTTATAGCATTACCTGCGTCATGTAATTGTTAAGGTAAACAACTATTTAGCTGAATTGAATCCCAGTAAAAATTGATTTTATCATTAACGATCACACAAGATATTTCTGAACTGAGTTTCTCGACTGTATTATATTACTAACAAGCTGACAAGCAAAATCTTAATATTGTTGATGCATATTTCCTCATTATGTATATATAACTGTCGGACCTAAATATGAAGTTATCGAAAAGAATATTCTTTGTTCACTCAAACGGCTTTTGGATTTCATAAAACTTAGGCTACTTTTGTAGACGCCAAACAAGGGGAATTTCAATAATTTTATTTGATGGTCATTTTACTTAGAAAATATACTCATATTAATAAAAATAAATATTTGGTGGAATATTAAGTGGTACGTCAACGAGATTGTACTAGATAAAAGCAAGCAGCTAAAGTTAGACCTCGTGTTATGATTTTCAAGCATCCGTAGAATTGTGATGCTATCATGCGCAATTTACAGCCTTTTGTATCCGAATAAAATGGCTTGAATGTCTAAATAACTAATGTAGTCATCAGGTAGTAAAATTAAAGCTGTGTAATTTCACTGCATGGGCAACAAAGGTAATTCTGACTATTGTGCTAGGTCTAGTGATAATTATTTTTTCTATGAATTCAAACCACTTTATTAATTGTGAAGTCTTTGATAAATCCCATCCGAAGTACTTAAAAACGTTATTGAAAGATGTAAGCATATTACAGTCTTGTACCTCTACGTAATTGCAAGTACCAGGAAGCAAGTATTTCTGTATGCAGTAAAAGATGATTAGTTAAAGAACCTCAAAAACCTACACCAACTAACTAGAATGTTCTTTGCTTGTTTTTCAAACAACAAAAGACAGTCTCAAACCAAGGTGAGGATCAATAGAGAATGGCCAAATTAACCTGGTCAGTTATAAACTGTGGCATTTAGCTGCCATACTTAGACGTATTTATAACCAGTCATTAGTTGGTTCAAACAGTGGTCTATAGTGTATTTGTCTGTGTTGGTTTTAATTCGTTTATGTACTTCTAATTTAATTAATAATGAAATAAAGGATTTATATGCACAGCTGCATTATATACAGATTGTTTTAGGCTCACAACTTGAAGGTAGTATATAAAGTGAGTATTTTGACTTAAGACTTATAGAGGAAATGGTTTTGAAAAATGCGACTGAAAAGTTACTGAACTGCATTAATTTAACAGTTAGAGCTTGATCTGTGTCTTTGATCCTTCACAGTAATGGCAAATGGAACTTGTTCTGCACAAGTCTTTTTGTATTTCTTATGCCTAATAAGCTGATTATAAATACATAAATATGCTCAGGTTTATTCAGAGAAATTTCTAATATATAAACCATGTTTATTGGTATACTGGGATTTAAAGCAATAATTTTAAAATTTTGCCTTATTATGCTTTCAGACAGCGATATGCGAACATATATGACTCGTTCAAGTCACAAGTCTGTGATACAGCAATGAAGCAGTTACACATCCACTTAATGTGTACATTATAGTGAAGCCAGTCAAAAACTATTTTATGAAACTTAACACCGACTATTTATTATTAACAGTTTGCATAACATCTACTAACAAGAAGAGGGGATAACTAATTATGTCAAGTGGTCAACTGCTGACAGTAATTAGGTAGGAATGGTTAGTGACAAAGAAGAATGAGAGAACAAGATAGCTAAAGCTGTTGTAAAGATAATGGTGGTGGTTTTTAAAATGAAAGGGGAGAAAAGTCATCTCTGAGAAGACAAGCTTGGATAGATAACCAAAGCCGAGAAAGAGGTTGTATGAATTCCTCCTTAGCACATCGGCTTGGGTTTCTAAGCCAGATGGATTCTAATGAATTCTACCGTGTTTAAATAATGAACTCGTAGAGCTTGGGATGAGATTTGAAGGAATGTGACGAATAACTTTAAAGGTATAGTTAATACCTGGTTGCATACCGTGATCAAGCAGATGTAAGGGTACTAAGCTTCGGCTATGGTTCCTATTTTCTTAACTTTAAAGGATGACATTAAGCATTTAGATGACGTAACCGCCAAACCGTACCAGAAGCGTAAGTGACTCTGCAGGAACAGTTGAAATGACACACCTACATAGGAAGCCAAGTTAATTAAGCAGTATTTGAGTTACGGAATGAATACCATTAATTGTTGCATAGGGCTTAAATCTTTACTGCATTGAATGGTCTTCTACTGCATTCTTTAGGTGCTGTGTCTCAATGTTGCTGGAGATGTCACCCCGAAACGCCTATCTCAGGAATGGCAGTTTCTTCAGATCTACTGTTACTCTGGTGTTCACATTGATGGCTTGCGTATGCTTATCTACAAACTTCCATAGATATCCGTTGCTATATAATACATGAGCGATAATCTCAAGAGCTTCAACGAAAGTGCCGTCTGAGCAGATAACGTTTGGCTCATGAAATTATTATTTTAGTAGATTTCGTTTAAGATGTAAGGTAACGAAAATAGTTGAGTACACCCACTTAATGATATTATTTGCACATGCTCACTCCTTATTTTACTTATATAACTACCACGTCCTTATCCTTCTCTTCGTACCTAACTTTTATGACGTAATTATCAATCAAAAAGTGTATTATCAAATGACAACGTAGCACATTCAAGACTGTTTCTCATAACTTCAGTCTGATTAACTACAAACAAAGCAGGAAGTTCATGCCACAACTCAAACTCACATTTCGTCTTTATTATCTGTCATTATTACTTCAGTAACTTGTGAACCATACCGAATAACCGGCCGTGTACATACCTACGAAAAATCACACTCAAAGTCTGATGAAACCTTAAAGTAAATTCACAATATACTAAGAAACTTGAATATATACGTGTGACCTAATTCCCCTGATTAATCGGGCAAAAAAATGCCAAAAGCAACCCGTGATGCAATATTACACACTCATCGACCTTGAACACTACCACAGGGTTTTGACAAAATTCGTAAAGTTTAATGACCAATGTTAATTAGCAATGAGATAACCACAGAAACAGTAAAATTCTGCATATTCGATGTTAAATTGATTATCGAAGTCATTTGGCATACATTTACCATACATTTCTCTGAGTATTTTGTCTTGGATTACTATTTACTTTGTTTGAATGATACGAAATAAAAATCCTTCACAAATGAGTTTCAAGGCATGACTCTGGTAAAACTAGTGAAGATAGTTTTTTGATCTTAAGCAATTAGTATAGACAGAGGTGATATAAATTATATATGTTATAATATGGTAGAATCAACAAAAGTATAAAATGAAATGTTTCAGTGAACCTGTTCAGAATGTCAGATACTGAAAGTCAACTTATCATAGATAAGTTATAACGCTTTCATATAAAAATCTATGAGTTGTTCATAGCTTGACTTATAATTGAGTAGAAAGTCAGGAAATAGTGCAATTTTAAAGACACAACTGAGCAACAGATATATGCATGCATCTTACATTCCATCTCAAAACAATCAACAAAAGATGGCTTTATTGCTTGTTTGCATTTATCTACCACATGTAGGGAACACGGTCTATTTTGCGAACTCAAACACGCGTAATTTATCTTTGAGCTTTAAGCGTTGGGTAATTGCTAGATGATAAACAATATCATCAAACCAAGACTTGTTTTTGTCTGTAATCAAATCTCAGCTACTGATCAAGACTGACCAATCATCCTTTAGCTACTTAAAATAACAATACATCCCTTATATCCTAGCGTGCATAACGCCAACCACCACTGAGTGTCGCTTTGGTTTTAGGATAATGAGTGCAAAAAATATAAGTTAATCGCCTGTCTTAGTAATACACTCATGTCCCTGTATATGCGTTTTCAGTCATTGCAAATAGATTCTAGGGTGCAATAAATTTTAAATTAACACAGAAAAAACAATAACTTTCGCTTTTCGAATAACCATATCCTACACAATCACATATACTCAAAAATAATAACATCTTCATTAGCTCACCAATATATCCTACAAAAATCAGACAAATAGATATTCAATAAAAAAAACTGGCAAGACAACATGGTAAATTCTATCTCAAGGTATTGGTTATCGTGAAAATCTAATGCGAAAACACAGTGATGATTTTTACACTCCCATTTATGACAAGGTGAGGGAAAGATATCCTACTTCGATAAGTAAAATCCTGCTGCATTTTATACTTCAAATGTTTCTGTTGTATTTTCTGATTCTCTGAAGATTTACTTTTCGATGATAGAAAGCAACGCTTATCGTAGCGAAAAAAAGTGTGGGGAAGACATCAAGTAATGTCAGATATATTTTGAACTAGTATAAACATGCAACAAGGCTAATATTTATCATTTATCTCGCCCGATGTGGCTATGCATAGAAAGATATAGCGTCCCCGAAAAAATAACTGGCTTTATAACGAAGAATAATTTGAACCAATAATAAAACATCAGCTGATTTCAAAGATATTTGCAAGCGAAGCAGAACAGGCTGTTGGTAGGAATGACCGGAAAACACTCTATCAAATAACAAGGCTACTTATTGTTTGGGAAGAGATCAACACGGATGAAACCAATGAAAGATTGTGAGGGCAACCTAGTTACCAAAAAAGAGAAACAAAGGAAACAATGGGCTGACCACTTCAAAAAACTCCTGAATCGACCATCAGCTGCAACTCGTCCAGAAATACCACCAGCAGCCCAGCCACAGAAATGTCAGTGAACACAGACCCTCAGAAAAAAACAGAAGTCCTCAAAACAAAAAACTGCTGAAACACAGGAAAGCATCAGGAACAGATGGACATCCGCCAGAAGCAGTAAACAGAAATGCAGAGACGACAGCGTATATGCCAACACCAGTACTGCACAAGGATTCGGAGGAAGGAAGGAAGGATAGGTACCTGCAGATTTGAAGAAAGGCTACCTTGTCAGAATTCCAAAGAAGGGAGACCCTTGTCTTTGAAAGAACTGGCGCGGAATCATCCTCCTGTCTCTATCCACCCAAAACAAATTACTAAGCCACATCATAATTGAGAGACTACGACTAGAATAGGCTGGCTGCCTGGGTTCAGGAAGTACAAATCATGTGAGGATCAAATTGAAACACTACACAACGCATCACCAACATATTACAGAGTATAGAATGGTAGTCAACTCAACTCCACCTAAACTTCGTCGATTTCGAAAAGGCCTTCGACACCGTCGACCGAGAAGTAATTAGGCAGGTAAATGCCTCAACACCACGGTCTGCCACAAATTTTTATCAACCTCATTCAACAACTATATGCTATGTGACGCTACATGCCGTGTGCTCCACAATGGAAGGCTGAGTGATGCCCTTGAAGTGGAAACAGGAGTAAGACATGGCTGCCACCTACCGTCACCGATGATCTTCATGATTGTGGTCGACGGGATCATGCAGCAAGCCGTGAGGATCAGTGAGAAGACGGGCATACGCTGGCTGGATCGATGAAAAGACCCCAGAAAAAGACCGAGATTTCGCCGCCGATGATGATCAACGTCTAATGACTTATCGCATAAAGTCGAAGATCTACAGGCGAAAACCAACAAGTTGACAGAAAAGGCAGGTCAGCGAAGGAAGACGGGACTACAAGTGAATGTAGAGAAGACAGAGATGATGAAGATACCAAACCACCGCCACCGCCACCGCCACCAACAGCAAAAACAACAACATCAACATGAAGCACCAATCACCATGAGTGCGAGAAACCTGAATGAAGATGTCTCTTTCAACTGCTTAGATAGAGCAGCATCGCTTTAACTACACGCGGCGGTACAGACTAGGAAGTTGAAACCAGTATTGGAAAAGCAAGACAGACTTTCATCAACCTTAATTCCGTTTGGCGATCTTCTGCACTCAGCATAAAGCGTGAACAAGATCCAGATTCTCACCACCAGTGTCAAATCAGTGCTTCTATATGCTTCACAAACTTGACGAGTCACGAAAAGCATTTCCAACAAACTACAAACACACATCAATACCAACAGCTACCACCTACGCTCACTCCCTACTGACACTGAAGATCGGATGCATGGCCAGAATGATAAGAATAAGCAACAAGGAACTCTGGCATTCATTTGCCCCTCACACGATGTTCTCAATGTCACCCCAACATCAGATGCTCAACAGGTCGATTCCCGTTTGGATCCAACTCGACGACCTGGCCTGGCACCTGATGTCCACAAACCGTCTTCCTACTCAGTGCATGTCCAATCCAATCCATCTCCACTTTCCTCCACATATTTGTTGAGTGATAGGTTGTAGGTTGGTTCGTTGCCAGCCAGCCAGCCAGAGTTCCTTGTTGCCTTTTCTTATCATTCTGGCCATGCATCTGATCTTCAGTGTCAGTAGAGAGTGAGCGTAGGTGGTAGCTGTTGGTATTGATGTGTGTTTGTAGTTTGTTGGAAATGCTTTTCGTGACTCGTCAAGTTTGTGAAGCATATAGAAGCACTGATTTGACACTGGTGGTGAGAATCTGGATCTTGTTCACGCTTTATGCTGAGTGCAGAAGATCGCCAAACGGAATTAAGGTTGATGAGAGTCTGTCTTGCTTTTCCAATACTGGTTTCAACTTCCTAGTCTGTACCGCCGCGTGTAGTTAAAGCGATGCTGCTCTATCTAAGCAGTTGAAAGAGACATCTTCATTCAGGTTTCTCGCACTCATGGTGATTGGTGCTTCATGTTGATGTTGTTGTTTTTGCTGTTGGTGGCGGTGGCGGTGGCGGTGGTTTGGTATCTTCATCATCTCTGTCTTCTCTACATTCACTTGTAGTCCCGTCTTCCTTCGCTGACCTGCCTTTTCTGTCAACTTGTTGGTTTTCGCCTGTAGATCTTCGACTTTATGCGATAAGTCATTAGACGTTGATCATCATCGGCGGCGAAATCTCGGTCTTTTTCTGGGGTCTTTTCATCGATCCAGCCAGCGTATGCCCGTCTTCTCACTGATCCTCTCTACTTTCCGCATGATGCATTTTTTTCAGGTCACTCCTGCCAACTGTCTTGTGCTTCTCTTTCTCTTTTGTCTTGGAAGTGTTTTTTGTCTTCTCATGCAGTCTTATCCACTTCTTGCTCTGGTGATTTATACTTTGTACTCGGTTCTTCTTTACTTTGTGCATGCCTGCACTGATTTTTCTTCTGGTTCCATTCTTCTGATAAGGAAATAAGTCTTTATATGTGATACGAAGTGTCTCAATGCCTAAAATTATATATAGTCTGAATGGAATTTTTACTCTTTTTTAAAAGTAAAGTACTGTCTAAAATTTCATTTTATGTCATCGGTTTTTAAAACAAATTTAACTCGTGACAAAAAACCTTTGAAATTAAAATCATTTTCTACTTTTCAACCTGGTAAGCAGGTTTAATATGTCCCGTCAATGATATTTTATGATGTACATGCGAGAAAGTGGACAAATCGTCTCGTGATATTGCTGTTTTGCATTTAGGTGATATTGGTGCTTCAGGAAAAATTCTTGCATGAACTTGAATTGTTGACTTCTTATTTCGTAGTTTGTGAATTTGAATTAAACTGAAAGTTTAGCATCATTTCAAAAAAGCTGGAATGAATAACCATTATATATTTATATACATATACGTATATATTTGCCTGGCATTTCTCCATCTAAGTTGAGTAGCAAAAGCATCATCTGTAGATCAGTCTTATTATGCTTTATCATATAAAAAAGTTAGACCTTTTGTGACACTATAAATTATCTCTATGGCTCTAATTGCTCAGGAGAACATGTAACAAATAAAGGTTTACTTTAAAACAAGCTGGATAACTCCACTTCATGATAGGAATATGATCGGAATACATTCATGCAGTTAATAATTTCATACGAAAATAAATTAGCGTAGTTAACTTAATTTTATTAATAGCATCACTGATGTTTATATTCGGTTTACATATTTATATCTATATGAAGAACAAATCAAATGATTCCAAGGGATTTGCTTAAAGAAGTTTTTTCCCGAAGTTTGCAAAATGAATTAATTGCTTCTAATCAACCAGTAAGCTTGATATCAGGTTCGTACTCTTGTTAGGAATCTTTCTAGCAAAGGCGGGATGTTGAAAAACGATGCAGAATATTTCATTTGAGAGACTTGTTCTGCTTCACTGATTTCATCAAAATGGTATTTATCACTTACTGACATCATTTGGAGAACGGCTGAATACTTGGGAGTACTGGACACCTGCATCGTTCAGTTTCTTGTTTCTTCTGGTACATTATCACGGAATTACATAATTACAACGAAGTAGCTATACCGTTCAGTTGGCAAATCGGAGGTAACCAAATGATGTGAGCGCGTCTAATCAAAAATTATCTGTAGGCAGAGAACCTTGGGCTCGGCACCCAATTTTAATTTCAATTAACGAACAGTGTCCACTGTAATATTAAGACACTGACCTTTATGAATGCAATGCAACCGTGGTCATTAATACTCAGATTAGACTAGTACTGACGGAACTGCAGCAGATGCCCCGAATAAATTTAGACCGAAATCACTATACGGTCTGGAACTGGAGGTTATCTTTCTGGCCTTCATTATTATTGCAAACATTATTACATGAATTATCGACTGAAGATTAGGTCGTCCAATCATTGTATATGCAGGCTGTCATCTTACAATATTCCATTGATAGAGAAACAGATTGGCAAGTGTTACGTCACCATGTGTTAAGGTGTTCATGCAAATACAACGCTAAGAAACTGAACATCGGCTAAGATCAGTTCAAGTCATGCAGTACAAATGCAATGATAAAACGGAAGTAGAGTCTGAAGACAGTTGTGAAAGGACAATGACGATATGAAAATCCACAGAATCTTTTTCACAAGATGACGAAACGAAGCACTGTTATCCATGAAGGTTAACAATCGTGTACTGTTTTGATACAGGAGTTTGGTTTAGTTTTTTTAAAGCATTTATACATATGAATCTTAGTAAATTAGTATAACTTCGATTGTTAGTTATTTTTGATTCATTTGAGATCTAGACATCAGTCATGGCGAGTATTTATCAAATGCCTAGGAACAAAACTTTTAAAACAATTTGATTTCCTTTCCTGAAGGAAACATTTGGAATACTTCCTTTTTGCTTATCACCTAGTAAAGAAACATTTTTTGATACTAACTAAACAAAAAATAAAGAAAAGATTTTAGAAATGAATCAAACTGTGATCCTTTTAGAAATTATTGATTAATAAATCCTTATTAATTGGCTCTTTGACAATGCGGTCAATGCATAAGAAATCTACTTCCACTTGTTGATTTGCAAGGTGAAAATTGAAACTTCTTCACTTTGTTATTGAAAGGGTAGAAGTTGGAAATTGGGATGAAGTACAATCCCATATTATATTGTTTATATGTAACGATTTACTGAATGACGATTTGAGTAGATGTAGTTCCTTATGTCCATATATTGGATTGTTTGATAGTCATATGAATACGTTGGTAAGATTATGAGCAATAAGTTTTGTTTCAAACGCCATACAGTAAATAGCACTGTAGAACTGTGTGACATATCAAATAAACAATCTATTGTTAACATTACTTCGTTTTACGTCACCCAATAGTTTAAATTCTTGTAGCAGTTTAGGCATTCTCTTAAAAAGAGACATGCTAAAGATGATGTTTGAACAAAATTTTACTGTAATTTAGCTCAAAATAATTAATTATAGAGATATTCATAAGTCTTGTAAAAAACTACGAGATTAAAAGAGATCATGTTCCCTTTTATGATGAAATTTATGAGTGAAGACTACAAATAAGGACAAGAGAAATGAAAGGTTGTGCAGTACGAATGCAAAATTGGATAAACAACAACTATTCAATAAAAACAGGAGGTCAGGATGTAAAAATGTTTGAGGACTCGATGAAATAAAAGACTCCAAAGATGGGGCTAGGTAATGTGTATTTGTGTAGACGTATTGTAGGATAAAAAGATAGAAAAAGTATTACGCATTTTTCAAGGTGGTATTATTTATGGAGTGATATCAGTTAAACAACCATTGAAAACGTGGGGACACTGTGAAGCTATTTCACCACTGTTCGGGACTCCATGCCTGTGCGCACACAATCCCGACGATGGTTGAACCTAGGACCTTCAGGTCTTGTGGCAAGTGCTCATTCAGTAAGTCACAGGTTCGGAATGCGATGGTCCATATGTTACTATTTTCGTCAATCCATGACATGCCGTGAACTTTATACAATGCTATCTTTGAGTAGTTATCCTCATGTTTGAACTGATATCCCCCACTGGCAATGACTTCTTATCAGAAATCATAAATACTCGCAAACCTTTAAAATGGATACGTCTGTAATGGTAGATTTATGAGAAAAGATAAATTATTTGAGGGATACCGTGAATGAGCGAATGCCTACAGCGTTCTGCTTGAAAATTAAATAACATGAGGTAGGGCGCTTATGGGTTTGCTAAACATGAATTAAGCCAAGGTGGTTGAAGTGGTGATATTTGTTTTCTCGGAAGACATAACTAGAGTTGTTTACTTACAATTGTGATCACTACTGTAATCAAAGGATCCTGATAGTGGTACCTTTTGATCGTAACCAAGTGAATAAACGAACATGAATTATTCATATCTTTGGTTCCTGTGAATTAATTGATTTACTATGGAGTTCCTGATAGTTTTTATCACATCTTCTTTTAGCCACATTCTGAGGTGTTTGCAAACACGGAAAACCAAATTCGTAGAGCAGTAGTTCCATAAAAGCAGTCAAAGTGATAAACGAAACAGAAAGTAGTCAGTTTGAACAATTCATCTCTTAGTCTTGGTGCCATGATTTAGTGATTTTTCATTATTTAAAGGTTTTTGAACTGATCTGCGCAGTTCGTGAATCAATATCCGGCTAAATGCATCACCCTTGAATTGTAATCATATGTGGAAGATGTTCAGTTATTGGGTATATTGTCAGCGATGAACAGTGTTTGTTTGTTGAAGCCACAAAATGATTGCTGATTCTGGAGTTTTAAAACATCTATCATGTGAATCATCATCCTTTTAAATTGCTTAAATGTGGCTTAATATCATTTTCTGATCGTTGAAAAGTGACTGCGGTTTGTTCTCAGTGCAATGAGCGTGAAGTGTCTGTAATATTTTTCCTCCAATGGGCAATAGTTACATTTTGCCTACTTTTAAAAAGAAATTTTGTCACGCATCTGGCACCACATTGGAGAATAACACTAAATATGAGTAGGTAGTTTGTCCCCTCAGAAATAACAACTGAATACGTAACAGGATTGGTGATTTACGTTTAAATAAAAGTAGGGATGTGATTAACTTGATTTCTTGTTTATGAGAATCTACGGATTAGATTACTGTTAGAAATTGATGATAACATACTTAATATTTTGAAGTTGAAGTACTGTACGAAATATTGTTGGCTTTTTCACTGGCAAAAGTATACTCAAGAGTGATGCGAAGAATGATTTCCCTAATTTTGTATTGCGTATAGATATTTGTTCAAATAGGTTATGATTCTTCCTATTATATGCGATGTTTGTGAAGCTGGAATTAAAGAGGTACTTAGATAGCATAGTACTGAGAAATGCAGACGTTTAACTGTGTATGAAATTCACATGATATAAATTTCTGGTGGAATTATTATTCCTCATTAAAATAAGAACTGATAATTGTTAATACATAATTATCAATTCATTCAGCTTCAAAGATGAGATGCATCGGTCACTACTTTAAAATGACGGTATTTTCTTTTGTTAAAATTATGTCACCAATTGTATTACCACAACTACTCTTGACTGTGTGGAATAGCTTTAGTGAAATTGACTGATAAATATCCATAAATGGCTCAATGTGATAATAGCCTTGTGTTCTTTAAGCTTTGAGGTTTATTCTTGAACTTTTCGTCACAGGGCTCAGCAACTTTAACAGCATTTGCTTCATATAGAAGTTACATATAAAGTAGTAGGTTAGTATTTTAATTAAAAAGTAAGTACTGTGTGATCGGAAATAACATTATTTTTTTAATTTTTGCTTATTTAAACAATTAGCAATATTATGATGACACAGATGATTTACCCAAAATTCCAATTACTGAACAAATTACTCTACCGACTTTTGGAATTAAACGTGAAAGGTGTTTAACGTGAAATACTGAATAATTATCATTTGAAGAAAAACTTGCTACATGTTAGTTATTGTTTGCATGGCAGCATTAAATCTACTGGCTTGGTAAATGTGTTTCTTTTCACCTTTAGCTAACTATAAGAATGTGAGTCAGCAGAACTTTGTCTGTCTTCCAAAGATATTTTTGACTGTATAAAGTTTTTGAAAGTAAAGTAATTACTGATAACACTTCATAAGTGATAAATTTGCTTGAATAACAATGAGCGCAGTAGTTTGACTCAGTGTTCATTTAGACGATAAATTGTTGTTTCTCGTACAAATTTAATTAAGCTAATAAGTAGACCATTCTGGGGCTTCACACATGAATTTTCGAATGCTTTTACTAGCCGAATATTGATGATGCTTCGTCATCGGTAGTTGAGTGGTTAAACATTGAACGATTCACGTCAGTAAATAAATGACTGAGTGTGCGTTAATTTTGTCAGAATAAAAGTCGGACGAATTTGATCGCATTATTGCAGCGTTATTAAAGACTGAAACTTAGTGTATTTTGACAACTCCAGTTGAAACTCTAACCTTGAAAGACTGAGTTTTGATGGTGCACATCAACATGAAATTCCTCGTTGGAGCCTATATACCACTTAATTCACTAATTTAATTCACTTTATGTATAGAACCGTAGACCCAAAATGCTGAGTGTTTTCTCAAATAATTTGGTTGATTTCATCTCCCATCATTGCACCCATTCAAAGCATGAGATGTTGTTACTTGATAATTTGTAGTGATTCTAGTGGTGGTTGGGTTCATGAAAGTACAAAATGAAACAAGGTGGTAGCTCATCTACCGCAGACTACTGCGAATTAGAATGAAATTCATCAATTCCACTGCGATTTTTTGAATTTCAAGGTAGAAGGAGTATTTTGTTTGGTTCGTGAACAGGATCTGATGTAGTAGATGATACCTCTGACTTTCAATGTTGCCCTCTATAATTCCCTTCATTGGGAAGTAGAACTTCCAAAAAGGTACAAACGCGTATAAAACCAGGAATTTTTACAAGCATACATGGACAAAAGGTAAAGAATACTAGGCAGTAGTTTATATCATAAAATTTACCCTTCTATATCAGACACTTTGGTGCCTGCCTTTTCCTGTGTGGCCTGAAATCTAGATCACCAATTCTAAAAAGTCAATCTCTGCATTCTACTATGAGTACCGATTCCATAATCGGTACTATGGTATCCTATTGGGGCTTTAATTTACAGAAGGTCAAGAAAAAGTTCTCCCGTAACCTACCAATGACTGCATTTGTTAGGCGATACCCATAAGAAGTAACAACATTTTTACAGTTTCCCATCATAGCTTCATAACTGAATAGCATCTAGGAAAATACAACAACTGTCAACTATAATAGGGGAATATTTTTCACACTGGAATTGAGAAAAAACAAATATATATTTTCATGAGATGAGGTTTTATCTTGACCCATGAAAATTTTAAAGACTAAGTGATGAATATTTACAGAACTACAATTTATAAAGCAGAAATGCAGCCATGCGCAGAAGAAGCAGGTGAAATTCTGTAACGCCACTACAGGAAACTTCACAGATCCTGCTTCAGAGACTAAATCATGCTAAACTGAACGTGTTAAGGATAGGGCCGTCGGTTGATCTACAGTTTTCCTCTGATAGTTGAGCTGGTTAATGCGTATAACTACACACCAATAATGTTCTGTTAGTGCAGTCTGTATACTCAGCTTCCCAAGACTCAACAAGTTGGTAAACACACAGTGTTTTTGCCAACAGTCTTTGCAGATATGTTTGGTGATGATATTAATAAGTATGTACGCACACAGTGAAGAATATTTTTACATTTGAAGGCTTTTATTGAGTGTACTATATATGACATCAAACACAAGATATTCAGCGAGGAGGACTCTCTTCAACAAACTTCTTCTCAAGCTTAACATTCATATATATATATATATATATATATATATATATATATATATATATATATATATAAGAGTAAAGCTTAAGAATAAATTCGCTGAAAAGAGTCCTCCTCGCTAAATATCTTGTTTTTGATGTCACATTGGGAATCATGAATATATCACTTGTCATTTGTAGATTCATTTAAATGTGAAGCAGTACTGCTTCTACATAACATACTGAAATTCTACATATAATAGTAATTTATGTGCTGCTTACCTATTTTGAATCAGAATTTACCAAAAGTACGGTGACTATCTCTCCATTTTTAATGAAATGAAATGTTGAGATGAGAAAACTAATCTAATTTTTCTTTCTCCTTTTAGAACCAAAGCTATAAGAGTTGGTTAGTTAGGTGCTCCTATGTCACTTATTGTCTCACTGGGCTCGGAAGTTATATAGCCATTCCCCCGGAAAACTGTTAAATTAGAAATTGAAGACTAACTTTTTACTAGCCTTGATACAAGAAGAATGAATGAATACCCGTGCAGATGTTATTTCAGTTTCAACCGTGTCTTAATAAAGCAAACGACAACTTTAATCATGTATCATGTTGTTTTTGCTAATAAAAAGGCAGACAGAGTAATAGTGACATGAATTTAAAAAAGGACAAGTGTAGTCAATGTCTCAACTGCGTAATTATGCCATCATATACAGATCAGTAAGTTACAGTCTGAATTCTAGGCGTTGACCAATGCTAAATTATTAGAACGTGAACAATGACCAATTTTTAAACAGGGAAATCTTAGACATCGTAGTAAGAAAACGTGAGAAGAGCCCTATTTTTTGAAGACAGTAAAATTTTAAAAACTAGACTGACTCAGTTAAACAAAGTTTAGTAATGCATTTTATCGGTTTAACTTTCACTGACTATATTTTATTGACGCACTTATTCTTACATAAAATGTTTGGGTATATAACTGAGTTTGTAATTACTGGCGTCGACAAAGGGAAGTTGAGAATGTTAGATGCATAAGGGAATTCCTTACAAATAACTCAGAAACGTAAAAATTCTATCATCTATCTTTTGTTGGTGGGTATTTAAGCATTTATTTTTCTCATGATGACTGCACTTATGCATTATATAAAAACCATATGATTATATCTCGAACTAGGAATACTTTGATAATCCTATGGATAGACTTATTTTTAGCACAACACATAAGTAAGGAATCATTCATTTTTTTTCAGTATTCTTTTTTCCAGCTACCAATAGGTTCTCCCGGGCTACATGAGTTTATAATTATCGAAAAAAATCTACATGAACGTCATTCATGACTAAATTAAAGTGAAATCAGAAGCCCGATAGAATTCAAATCAATGGCTTCTCATTTTGAGCCGCTCTTTCAGCTAACTGATTCCTCAGTTATTCACATTTTTGTCTAGTCACTATTTAGCAAATTACTTACTATAGGTATTGGCTCACGTAATCAACAGAACAAGTACTAAGTATGTTTGTACATAGAGAAAAGAATAAGACTAACATCATTACTGAAAATAGTGTGTTCTTTCATAATTTTTGTTGAGATTAATAAAAAAGTGTGAATAGAAATGCTACTACATCCACTCCTATTGTGCATAATGCATTGTGGGCTGAGATATCATGCTGTGGTGGAAGCCTTGAACTATTGAGACAAAAAAGAAACATAACCAGAAAATAAAACTAGATTTCTTATGATTTTGTTAATTGCTAAAGGCTTTAGATTGAATGTTTGTTGTTTATTTATTTGATTATCTGTCATTCCAAAAATGCCCTACAACTGATTCTCCTCGGGAAACCCTTACACTCATAGCAGTTATCCGAATGTTCAAAGTGAATTGTATATGAATGAAAAAGAAATAAAACTTCTTAAATTTTCTTACAGTGACCAAACCAACCATCTACTGATCAAATAAAGGATATGTATGGCAATCCTTATTTGGTGATAGCAGGAGAACTACATCGCTTTTCAAGGTAGAGGTCAGCCTCTAGACATTTGATTTTTGTTTCAATGATAAACAAATCAAGCATAATCAGTGTTTAATGAAATCTGTCCTACAATAAAGATGAAAACCACAACATTTAATGATCATAAGAAAGCAAAAATGGCAGTTAACCGCCTAAAGTTATCGACGGTTGTCAGATATATTCGTAGATTGTCAAAGAATATATTTATTTATTACCTCACTGGTTGTCAACGTTTCATAATGCACAAATATAATGCAAAATTGAATTTCAGTAATTTCACAGTTACTCATACATATCTTGGAAAGATGTCAAAGTGTTTTTTGCATTTATAACCATATATCTCGACAGAAACAGTTGATTAAAATCTAACGAAATAACCCAAACTTGTTTGATCCATCTAGAGTTCGTTTACGTCAAGAAAGCATATTAGAATAAAAGTTGCTCAATTTGTTCAGCGAAGCAAATAATTTATATTTACAGTGTTTAAAGAAAATAGCTGAGCACACGTGAAGCCACACAAAAAGGTAGACGTTATATAATTTATTATTTCTTCTCGACCTAATAGGTTGTTCAGTAACATGATGTTCACTAAAAGTAAATTATTTCCGTATCACTTAGATGTAAGTATTGTACTGAGTTGTAAACTCTGGGAAAATCGAAAGAAACATATACCTACTAGCCCTAAAGGATTCTTCGTAGTTGATATTTATGTTAATTTTTAACATTAGCTAAAGTAATACGCAGAAGGTGTTTAAGCGAAAATTAATGGGATACGACAGGGATTTAAAGACCAGCTTAAAAAAGTGTTGCGACCGTTTAAAATTAGAACAGCAAAGAACAGAATATCAGGTTGGTAAAAACTCTGCCCAAACTCTCACGAATGCGATTTCCCTATCTACATAGTAACTGCTGTTGATATTTCCAATCCAAGTAATAGCGAGAAAAATTTTTATTTCATCAGAGCGAAGTGATGAGGAAAACCATATAATGCAACCAGTTCAGGGCTAACCTATGCATAATAAAGTACTTCTTATTTCAACAAAATATAGATTCACTAGACTAACTTTTAAGGTGATTAACTAACCGTATTAAGCAAAATGTATACTACTTTTATACACATAAAAGTGAGATAAACCAAAGACATGTTCATTGTACAAGACAGATTTGAATTACCTTGTCTCTGGGCAACTTTTGTTTACCCAATAAGAGTGCATATTCCTCTGTTTTTGTATTGACTGGCGAAGTTATGCAGGTTGAACACCAACCATCTTAACGGAAACACTTGTTATTCCACTCTCAATTACACCAATTTGGATGTTTGCTAAAGCCCGTCTGCATATCAAATACACTGCTTTATGCAGGCAACTGTCAAGCACTCTGCTGTTGCCTTGCTGTGTTTCCTTTTAAAAAAAATAACTTGCAAGTTATACATGAGCCAATGATACCGAATTTCAGACTTTACTTACTGTAATTCTTTGACAGCACGTTTCATTTCCGTTTGACGAATGATAGAGGATTTTATGTTGTGATACTTTAATGTGCCGCCCTTTGAGGATCTAGGTAAAGCATTTCATTTTTCGTGAACTGTAAGTACCAAAGTGGATAATAAGAATTTAATACAACAGTAGTACATTTAAATGCACATTGTTTAGTAAGACACAATATCTCCAATAAGAAAGCAAATGACTCTGGGAAATCCTGCGTGTCACACACTTAAAGACACAGCATATGGTGTTTTACTGTTATCGAGTTGTTTACCCTTTGTTTGGAATGTCGTGTCAAAAATGTGTTGAATAGTTTATACTCGGGGTTTTCACTTAAGTTTCAGTTAGGTGGGTCTTTTAAGCCACGGATTAGTTTTAGGATAACACTTATCAGAGATTTGTAGAAGATTCATTATCTACGTTACAACAGAATGTTGATAATATTATTTACCATATACTAGTATTTGATCTCCTTTCCAAAATTCCATAATCTCACTAGGCTTATTTCCTTACTGCTACCCAAGGTGAAGTCGGCAGATACATTCAGGAAGGATCAATTGTAGTTTATCCAACGATAACATCTTATGTGACGTCTTCACTCATGACATCTTTTTCAGTCGACTAAATGCTTATACCTAATAAGTGGAATGAGCAACCAATAACCTCAGCAAATGGATAAATGTAATGCATTTAATTTGTTACCAACAGGAAAAAAAGAATACTTAGTAAACCCATTCTCACTTAAGATTTTACAACTCTGACGATATTGCAACAGACTTCAACTCCTCAACTGAAGATACGTTGAAGAGATCAAGGAAATATTTCACACCAGACAGTCACTCTGCATACACAAAATGACTCTCAAATTAGGATATTCTAATGGAGTTTTGTTTGTTTTGATCCAATGGACATTAATTTTCATTGAATTGTGTTGCTTGGTCTGCAGATGAGTGAAAAAATGACTGCATTAACACTATCTTTATAATAGTTGTTTTACACATTTATTTTAAATGTGTGGATCTCTATCTCTTTCATATTTTCCGCCGTCAAAATACATCAAAGCCATAAAACAATCATTAGGCTTCAAAGTTCTTTAAATCCTAAGTTTATACTAGTGATTTTTTATATCCATCAGTTTCTGTTTGCAGAGTATCCTAATACACTTAATTCAGTATATCCCATGACTCTTATGACATAAAGTTTTTAAAAGCTAACAAAATTTCCTGTTCTATGGATAGTCAATAAAAAAGTTATAAAGTTTTTATATTTAAGAATGATGATTTTAGAGATTAAAAAACACTTGGATTTACTTAGTCGTATCTAACTTTCGTTTGCTAGAAAATTCTACCTTTTAACTTCATGTGCAAATGATAGAATACTGTATTTTTAATGATATGTCACATGAAGCAATGCATCTGTTAATGATTATTCTTAGTAGAACTTTTTCGACCTGTGGTGATCATTTTTCTAATTGGCTTAGCAAATGGTGCACATTATCACAAATATTGTGTTAGGTAGGATAGTCATGAAGTTAACAATAAAATTTATCTTCTAACCTTCTGATAACCTCGCCTGGTTAACTAGTTTACTAGTTACTAGCCGGTCCTAAGCCCGGTAAAGAGGGAAGGTTGGGCATAGGGCTAGCAACCCTACCCCGTAAAACAAATCTAACCGCTAAACAAACTTCAAAGCACAAACAAAATATAAAAAATGAAAACAAAATTATTCCCCGCTGGAATCGGAGAGGCGAAATGACGCCATTTGGTGAAAGCCTTCGGGAAGCCAATTGGCCGATGTGTCTTCTCTCGATGAAAGCGAAAGTAAACGTGGGGACATGGAATGTCCGTACGATGTTTGAACCCAGTAAGGCAGCCCAGATTGCAAAGGAGATGAGAAGGTATAACATCGAAGTGCTTGGGATTTGCGAAAGCAGATGGAATGGGAGTGGACTCTCCAAACTGTCAACTGGAGAATCAATAATCTACTCCAGTCACCCAGACGCCAACCACGAGCACACTGAGGGAGTGGCTATCATGATGTCCTCAAGAGCATCGAAGGCTCTCATGCAGTGGGAACCAATCTCCTTGTGTGGGATCATGACAGCAAGATTCAACTCAAAAGGAAGAATGGTCACAATCATGCAATGTTATGCACCTACAAATAATGCAGATGAAGAGAAGAAGGAGGAATTCTACAGACAACTTCAATCAGTACTGGACAAGACCTCAGTTGGTGTTATTAAAATTCTAATGGAGGCACATGAATGCCAAACTGGGAGGGGACAACACAGGAAGAGAACTCATCGTGGGATGAGAGGCGCTAGGTGAAATGAATGAGAATGGAGAATTGTTTGCAGAATTCTGCGCATTCAACGATTTGGTGATTGGAGGCAAGGCAGTGTGTTCAGGCACAAGGATATCCACAAAGCGACATGGACTTCACCGGGCACCAGGACACACTAAAAATCAAATCGACTTTATCTCAATCTCAAGAAAATGGAGACGCAGTCTACTTAACACAAGGTCAAGAAGAGGAGCAGATGTAGGTTCAGACCACTCATTATCTAGTGCAAGGAACCTGCCTTCAAAATCAAGTTGAAAGCGTTCAAGGAAGCTGGTGATAGACCACAGTTCCAGTACAACACTCGGAAACTGAAGGATGAAACTACATAGGAGATCTTCAAAGCAGCCATCAAGACAAAATGGGAGATATCGAGGGACATCCCTGAAGAAACCTGTGTGGAAGAACACTAGAAGTCTATGAAAGCTATGTGGAAAGAAACCTGCACAACAGTATTAGGAAGGAAGAAGAAAGAAGACAAGGAATGGATCTCGACGGATACCTGGAAGCAGATAGAGAAGGGAGAGGAGGATGGTGAAGTAGAAGATAAACCAGTGCAAGGATGCTCAACGACAAGAGGAACTGAGCACAATGTATAAAACACTACACTGGACAAAGAAGTGAAGAAGAGTGCACGCAAAGACAAAAGACGCTTCTACGAAACACTGGCAAGTGAAGCAGAACAGGCTGCAGGTAGGAGAGACAGAGACCTGACAACATTGTATCAAATAACCACGTTGCTATCAGGGAAGAGACCAACACAGATGAAACCAATAAAAGATGATGATGGAAATTTAATTACAAAAGAAGAGAAACAGAGGAAACGATGGGCCGACCACTTCAAGAAGCTCTTGAATCGACCATCACCACAGTCACCTGCACTTCGTCCAGAAATACCACCTACAGCCCAGCCGCCGAATTACAAGTGAACATAAATCCCCCAACGAAAATGGAAGTCCTGAACGCCATAAAGCTACTGAAATGTGGGAAAGCAGCAGGACCAGATGTAATACCGCCAGAAGCACTGAGAACAGATGCAGAGACAACAGCGGACATGTTCACACCACTATTGCAGAAGGTGTGGAAGGAAGAGAAGGTACCGGACGATTGGAAGAAGGGTTACCGTGTCAAACTGCCGAAGAACGGAGACCTCAGTGCTTGCAAGAACTGGCGCGGAATCACTCTCCTGTCCACCCAAAGCAAGTAAAATATTAAGCCGCATCATCTTGGAGAGGCTTAAAGACGCACTGGATTCAAAACTACGACCGGAACAGGCAGGCTGCATTCAGGAAGTACAAATCATGTGCTGACCAAATTGCAACGCTTCGTATCATCATAGAACAGAGCATAGAATGGCAATCAGCTCTCTACCTCAGCTTCATCGACTTTTAGAAGGCCTTTGACAGCGTCGACCGAGAAGTAATTTGGAAACTGCTTCAATACTACGGAGTACCGCAAACCTTTATCAACCTCATTCAACAACTATATGAAGATGCCACATGCCAGCCAAGTAATTCACAATGGGAAGCTCAGTGATGCTTTTGAAGTGAAGACAGGAGACAGGAGTGAAACAAGGTTGCCCACTATCCCCCATGATATTCCTGATTGTGGTCGACTGGACTGGATCATGCAGCAAACAGTGGGGAGCTGTGAGAAGAGGGGGATACACTGGACTGCGGAAAACAACCTAGAAGACTTGGATTTCGCCAACGATGACTTGTGCCTGATGTCACATCAACTTGAAGATCTACAGGCGAAAACTAACAAGTTGGCAGAAGAGGCAGGGCAGCGAAAACAGGACTTCAAGTGAATATGGAGAAGACAGAGGTGATGAAGATACAGCACCACCACCACCACCAACAACAACAACAAGCTCCGATCACCATGAACGGGAGAAACTTAAAGGAAATAACCTCCCTCACCTATCTAGACAGCACTGTTTCAACTACAGGCGGGACGGACGAGGACGTCAAAGTCAGAATCGGAAAAGCAAGACAGGCCTTCATTAGCCTGAAACCAGTGTGGAGATCTTCTGCACTCAGCATAAAGCGTGAACAAGATCAGGATTTTCAACACCAACGTCAAGTCAGTGCTTCTGTATGATGGTTGAGAGACTTGGCGCGTTATGGAAGGGATTTCCAATAAACTACAGACATTCATCAACAACTGCTTACGCTCGCTGCTGAAGATCAGATGGCCAGAAAAAATAAGCAACAAGGAACTCTGGGAACGAACCAACCAAGAACCTATCACGCAACAAATATGCAGGAAGAAGTGGAGATGGATTGGCCATGCACTGAGAAAGCCGACTGAGGACATCACGCGTCAGGCCAGGTACTCGAGTGGAATCCACATGGGAAGCGACGAGTTGGACGTCCGAGGGTGACATGGAGGAGGTCGTGCGAGGAGGAAATGAGAGGTTGTGGGCTGTCGTGGAACCAGGTTCAAAAGATCTCAGAGAACAGAGGTCACTGGAGGCGTGCTACTGAAGCCCTATGTTCCACTAGGAACCCAAGGGACTAATAATAATAATAATAAATCTAATCTTCTGATCTGTATATGAAGAGAGGAGAGAAAGATATATCTCCACATACGCAGTCTTTGTCACCTTACCGACAGAATAAATGGTGTCAACTCCCTCATTGAATGTATTCAGTGAGAAACTTGGTCTTCACAGTGGAATCTACTCTAAGGATCAACAAGTCTAAATTGGTTTTGTATCCTTATTCTTGTTAACTGAAGATTGAAAGATGGGGAAAGAAGAGAAGTCATATGTAAATTCAATCGTGCTGTTCAATTTTTCAAACTGACTACTCATTTTTTTAGGAGAACATTGTTCGCATAGCTAAACAATGTTTGTCCGGAAGTTTATCTATTAATATTGATTATTAATTAACTTGACGTGAAACCCATCAGTACCAGCATGTGAACAAAACGCCTTAGTAATGTTGTTGATTCCGGAAGAAAATATATTTTCTTTGGGTTTTCGTTTAACAGTTATTCCCCTCTTTAGGGCAATGGACTTTGGTTTCTCTCCCTACCGGAAATGACAGAAATAAAGCGATAACATTAATGGGTATTACAAACGTGTTTGCCACAAAAAAGTATACTATTAAAATTTAGTGCACGTTTTGCATACCTTAGTTATGCCACCAACAATCACGCAGTAGAGTGGAACTAGATTTGCTTGTTTAACCAAACTGTCACTTTTGATGCAAGTTATTCGATGTTAGCAGTCTTATATATATATATATATATATATATATATATATATATATATATATATATATATATATATATATATATATATATATAAAATGCTTTATCAACTATGCTACCCAGTATGTTTTCATTCTTATTTAAATTCCTGTCCGACAGGTTTCATTACAAAACATTTGTTAGAAGCCATACAATGATTATGACTCTTGGTACCCTTCCTAAAGCCAGTTATTATTTGACTATCAGTCAGGAAGACGTGTTAAGCAACACTTCTGAATTTCGCAAACATGTGTTATGAAACGGATTTGCCAACAAATTAAATTAACAATCAGTTTATCAGAAATTTTTTCGTATTCTTCTTTCACAAATGTATTGTTCAATCAGCCTTCAGTGCCCATATATATCGAATCATTTTAACAACCACTGCTTCATTTATTATTCCAAACCTTTGCTATGCAGTGCATTTTCAATTGTTTGACATCCTTGTTTGTTTTTCACACTACAGATCAAATATTATTTAACTCAAACAAGTGATTTCAGGTTTTATTCAACTTAGTGACCAGCATTTCATCCTATTTGATACTAATCAGCTTGGTGCAACTATACTACAGTGCGTGATAATGTTCGCACCGAGAATTCGAACCAGTACTTGTCTCTTCAGACGCCAACAGAGGTCGTCAACACAAACTAACAAGTATCAAGCAACAACTGATGACTGTTGCACAAGTGTTGCCTCTTGTGTCTGGGTGACCCTTGATATTTGGGGAGACGGGTACTGGTTTCAGCTGTCAGTGGGAACAATATAACTGACGGAGGTGCAGATGCATCCAGCTGAAGAGATCCAAATGGGAAGAAACGCCATTCTTGGATTCTGCTGGTGACCACCAAGGAGATTTCAACATAATCAGTAATCAGACAGTATGGAGGCATCCACATAGCAGCTTGTCTGTCAACAGAAGTTGAGCAATTCGACCCAGTTCGGCAACAGTAAATTACAAGTATCAAACAATAATTTCATTAGCACTCACGATCTATTTAAAATCTGATACTTTTTATTCGATATTAATTCAAACAGGTATTAGATACTTGTCAATATGTAACTGACGTCATCTACCATGCATTTGTTCACCTAATTTACACATTGCCACCCTTTTTATATTCGTATTGATTATTTTTCTATTCTTTTAGGATGATGACTGAGATAAAATATCGGTCTCATTCTACTGTAAAATATCACATATATCACTTCTTAATTTGATGGTAGTTTGTTTGCGTATTATTGCAGAGAATGAGCTAAAAAAAGCTTTGTTCGAAGAGCTGGGACAAGTGACATGCGCAAAAGTGTCTTAATTAACTTTCAAACGGTTTGTTGATAAAAGAGGTATCCGTATTACGCTTCATCGAACAACTTGGGTCTTGGGAAAATCAGTAAAATGTAAGGTTTCTAAATCAGCGTAAATTATTAGATGTTTGTCACCTGATTTTCTGATTTATTTCATCATAAATATGGCTCATTAAGTGATTGAACTTCTCTCGAAAGCTAATAAGATAGAGTTTTGTTTTATTCTTAGTTTTCCATTATATATATATATATATATATATATATATATATATATATATATATATATATATATATATATATATATATATATATATATATAGTGTCACAGTTGACAGACCTAATTTATTGTTTTGGTGATGAGTTCCAGCAAACGAGGGAAGTTCACGATGGTGGGAATTGATCAACAGGAAGCTCTAAATCTAGGCTCCATGCTCATTCCTACTAATCATGAAAGTGACCTCACAGCTGTAGAAAGATTAGGCTTCCTGTGGTGGCTGGAAACTGCGTCGCACAGTACTGAATTCAGGGAACTAACCACCAAGCTGTTTAGGCTGTCACTACTTTTTTGTAGAACTGGACTGTGTACAAGAAGCGGTTACAATTGGGTAATCTATGTAGCTGCCTATTTCCTAGTGTCTAGCACTGGCCTAATCTATCGATCATATTTTGCGGTATGGTCACTGGGTGAAGAGACGCGACACTGTGAAACGGTGTACTTTGGTCTTAAAGTACATCAAAAGTTGTTAACGGATGTAATTTGTTTAGAAATACTATCGTTTTCGTGGGTCTTACTGTCTCAGAGGGAACTACATTTCAACTACCAAAGGTTTTGATGGTTACGTTTAAGAGAGTTATGCACAATAAAGCTCCATATGTTAAAATATTAGGCCCTGCCTTATATACCATGATGAAACCAGAAAGAATGTTAGGAGTTCTCTTGTGACTCCAGAGTGAGTCGTTAAAGCGATTTCAAGGTACGTTTGTACAAAACTATTACTGCCGGATACTTTTGCCAGGAGTAAAAATGTGACTCCTTTCAAGATGAATGAAAACTGCTTAAAATACTACTCTAATGATTAACTGCGTAAACATAATGTACTGAAAAGTAAGTTAATATCATTCTAGTTACTAATAAATGGAAATTTCATGACTAATGTTTCTTGTTTTACCTCGGCCGATGCATGCATCTTCATTTACTCAAGTTAATCCCTTATAGGAAACTGTTACCACACTAAACTTCAATTACATCTGAATAGCAACAGCATCATTTTGTTTGACGGACATATTAGGCACTAGCATTTCTGTAGTATTAATGACACTTTAATGGTCAGTTACCTAAGAGATAACGCTCTGGGTTTTAAAGCAAGCAGTTCTGGGTTCGCATTCTAGTGGAAACAAGATTACTCACTATGAGGCAGGTTAATCCAGCTGACAACAGCTAGACAAGACGAAGCCCACATCCTGAATTCAGCTGCTAACCACTTTTAATCATCACTATCAATATGAGACAAATTCGTGTAATGCAGAATAAGCACTGAATACAATTTTTCAAACTGCTAGGTGATTACTTATTTCTTTGCACAGTTTCATATTTCCATATGAAAACAGATGAAGGTGGAGGCGTTATTGACTTAATAATTCTAAAGCAAATAAAGACTGAGTATGCAAACAGAAAATTAAACTTGGCAACAAAAATTCAGTAAAAAAAGACTTATCGAAACGCCAGCATATGTATATATACAATAGACTGTCTATTAAGAAAATAATTTTCTTAGACATGACACCCACTTTCTCTTATTACCTAGCCTTCTAGTCACGTTTTCCTCTTCTAGTGAATTTATTGAGGAATGTTGGATATATAATTCAGTTTTACATTCCTCAAACTTCTTATTACGAAGGAAATAAAATGGTCTAGAGAAAACAGTTTGGGCATTCAATGTGATTGCATTTGTTTTCCTTTGAAAGTAAAATATAGTTTATATGCTCTAGATGCATGGACGGATTCAGATATTTTTTTCCCGCTAAATTATTCTTTGAGAGGAATTTCCCAAACAGTGTGATACAGTTAACAAAAATAAGAGCAATCTCAGCCTAAGTTGATTGTCCAATTAATCACTTTTATGTTATGCTAACCCATTGAAATCGGTTTCAGAAATCAATCCTACGTGGTGTTGATAACTTTCTTCATTCTTAAGCTCTTCAATTTCTATCACAGATAACGATATACTAGCTATGTGTTTGTTTCGTGATATCAATTCCGTGTCATTTATATCAGGTGTAGTTTCATCTTTACGTATTCCTAAAATGTTTAAATTTTTTATGTTTATCTGTCAGGTTTTGTTTAATTACCATTTCATAAGTGTACGATCTACTTGTGTGATTACACTTCGTACTACAGAAAAAGATCCGGATAGTTTCACTAAGTTATATTGGCAAGTCATCTGAGTAGCTGTAAGTCCATCTGTATTAGCAATAATAACAAATTTATTTACGAGTAGATCCGAAGGGTGTCTTGTAACAAAGGCTAAAACATGAAATCAGGCCAGTGTATTATGATGCTTTATTCAAAGTTTCGAAATGCAACATGTATTATGCATTCTGATTCACGTTGAGCACTTGATGTGCCAGTATCAAATTAAGCCTAACAATGACCCTGCTCCCTCAGTTCTCTGGTTAGGTGAAAATAAGTAAACAGTTTAAGGTGACTGTTTTCTTGGAAAGCAATGTACTTCGTCACTAATTAATATTTAGTTCATTACCTCCTTTTCGTATGAAGTTCGCAGCTGCATTCATTTTCTTAAGCAAAGTAAACATTCTGATAAAGGACGAAAATGACTATTTCTCTGGAAAACTTTGAAGACTGCTTGAACGTTAGTTTCCTGACCTGTTTCTATAATATTTTCCACTATAGATGGAAAAAACGTCATCTCCCACTAGCGTTTAGCAAAGTTTAGTACACCATTTTTTCGGAGATATTTAGGTACATGTTCTTTTACTCTTTATTCACCAAAGTACTGTTGTTCTTTACTGTCAACATTCCTTGTGACTATATGTCTTCTACAAACCTCTCATTCCCTAATACTCTGCCTTTTCTGAGGAAACTATAACTTTCATTTACCCACAAAGTTCATTTCACTTTTGAAAGTAAATACTTTCGACAAGTTGTGGGTGTAGATTTGAGGAGTCCTTTAGATCCATTACTAGCTAATATTTATATGTCGAAAATCGAAAATCTGACTGGTGATCTCATCGCTCAAGTTCCTCTTGGCAAGATGTATGTCACTGACACCATAGTGGTTTTTGAGAGGCATGAGGAGAAGGTTTATCCACTAAAAAGGCTTAAAACGACAAAAACTCATATCAACCTGAATGTGCGATTGAGAATACTAATCACTAACCATTCTTAGACGCATGCTTTAGTCGGTGAGAAGATGGTTCAATAAGGCGATCAGTCTATAGTAAGTCTACACGGGAAGAAAGCTATCTGGATTTTCACAGTGTTTATCCAATTCAGTACTAGTGAGGTCTAGTGGAATGCTGGTTTAATGGGATCTGTTGTATCTGTACATTGTATACTATAAATATATCAAATTACTGACCAAAACATTTATGGAGGCCAGGTATCCACTGAATAAGTGTCCATATCACCCTACCATACAGAGGGGAAATGGATAGCATAACTGTGAGACTTAGGCTAACATCAGCCACTAGGAAGGCATACTATACAGCCAAGCTTATTATTGTGACAACACAACACAAGTCTTACCACAAACCTGAACACTGCATTACTGATTACGTTATATCCCGTTGTGTTTACTAGTTACATGTGTGTGTGTGTGTGGTTACGCATATTTAGGAAGGGTTAGTCGAGTCATACAGTTGACGGTGGGAAAAAACATGCATCTGATTGATTTCGAAAAAATTGAAGTATGAAACTAATAAGAGGGGGTGAAAGATGGCGCTCTTCATCTATAGCCTAGCAAATGATAGAAACAGATCAGAAAATGACAAAGTTGAGGAAAGGAAGAATATTACACATATTCTTAAAACTTCGTTTGCAAAGTCAAAAGCAACGTTAATCGACACCATTAAGATAAATCAAGAAAGTCAGCTGCGACAAAAGTCATCCCAGACAAGTCATATATATGTGATAACACCATGAGGAATCTCAGTGAATGCATCCTGAGTGAACTGCTGAATATTAACCCACTGTACAGCATTTTGGTTATTGTGGAAGATGAAATATTTAAGTGCTTTTATAAATTAAAGTGCTGAAATTGCGATGCAGTATAAATGAGACTGATTTTCTAGGAAATTAGGTACGGAGGAAATTAATGAAGAAAGTTTTGTAACCGAAACCCTGGAAGTTCAGCAGAGCTCTAAGAGCTTGAAAGCTCTTCATAAATACCTTTAAAACCCAATACTGATATATCAAAAGATCAATGTTTTAATATTTTTGTTGTATAGAAAAGGACTATGAATTGTACAAGACGACTGTTTGCACAAAATGAAATCATACGGGTCTAATTAAGGATAAAAGAATATAACATTCCACAGCTCGGTTCCATCCTACTCTAACAAACTGAAAGCCAGTACACTAGGGACATGAGCTATAATGAAACATCTACTTAAAAGCTCCTATTTATAGTCTATACATTTATCACGCTTGACATACCACATGTACTGCGTTTGCTTTTTTATCACTTGACAACATAGAATCATCTATTCATAGAAGCTTCGATAAAGTTATCATACATGAGCTTACATATTGTAAATTACGGTTTGCTGCTTTTTTAATGAAGTAATATCCATTAAGTGGCAGGACGCCAATGGAAACAATATTGTTTTGTTTTCATCCAGTGGGAAATAAAAAAATCAAAATATTGGTTAGAAAATTCTTCCTTGTCAGTCGAAAGCGAAGTTGCACAGACAATCTTCAATTTCTGCTAACATACTACTCTGCTTGTTTTTTAAATGCATTTCAACAAGTTCTATTCACCTGATAATTGTTCACATGTATATTCCTAGGTTTGTAAAAGGACTAATTGAAAACTGTTGATTTAGTTTGTATAATTAACATAATTTGACCATTTGATGTTATCAGTAAGATTAATGAGCTACTGGTTGTTTCGGATTTCTTTTCATTGTTTCTTTCCTTTATCATCTTTCTGCTAAGCAGTCTAAAGTACAAGTTTTTCAGCAAGTATGCCTCATCATCATTTCTCATCGATAAATAAGGACTAAGTACTTAGAAAAAGCGTTTGATAATAATAGGGGTATGAAAAATGATAGAAATTGAAAGGAAAACAGAGTGATAAATTGCTCAGATAACGTCTTTTCATTCGCTTTTATTGTGATTTAATGTTATAATCAATTGTCCACATACAAAATAACTCTTGATTTATATTAGGCGGGTATTAAGACAGTCTCATTTTTTCGGCATTACCGCCATCAGATATTCCAAAGTTATTTCTGCTATTTTTATGAAAAACCGATACTTTGCAAAAAAAAGATTAATATCTCACTGAAGTAGCATAGAGTTTCCCGTAATTTATCAGTTTGTGTGAATTAAAGCAAATGAAATAGGTAAATAAACATCATTTGATAGGGAAGAAGTTTGATTACTATGGATTCAGTACATAAATTCAGAAGCTCACACAGTGGAATGGAATTGGCTGGTGTAAAAACCTTCTCATATGAACATTTGTGGTAGGTCAAAATAAATTGCTGAATACGTTGAGAGAACTTACCAATAAAAATCATTACAATAGTCGTAGACTAACTAGTTTTAAGAACATCTAGCGCAGTGAAATTAAAGCAATCAGATTCTTATTATGGATTTGAAGAAACCATAGCTAGTACGTACAATAAAGTGAGTAATATCAAAAAGAGAACTTATTGAAGTGGTGATGGAATACAAATTTATTCTTATATTTTCACTTTTAGGAGAATTAGAAGAAAATTTATTGAAAAGTGAAACGACCAGCACAAGATTCTAGTGTTGATACATGCATGAATAGTTTCATTGGAAATTAGGTGAATTCTAGCTCAAATTAAGTGAAACGGATGTAACTTGAGGACCTTGGTGAATAGTAGTGCAATATCGTGAATTGACAGAAGTAGGAAACAGTAAATCATTCAACTCTCACCCAGTGGATGAAGGATTAACGCGTTCACTGTGGCACCTGAAAGTCCCAAGTTCGGTCCCTGGAAGGGTCGTGAGTGTTTGTGGCTGATGAGTTCCATAGTATGCTGCTAGCAGCTTTTCAGTGGTTCTCCAACCGATCACATTTCGTGATGCATACTATCTTAAAATTGACAAAATGCCTGTAAAGTTCAAACTAAATTCATGCCTTGGTTTGATTTTAAACCACTTCAGTAACACATGTCTAGCTACTTACATATTTCTGCATGAAACGTAGTACTGAAATAAAATATTGTCTCTTAGCGATTTTTTTAAGGTTATAAGATGATTGTTAAGCACTGTTCAGTGTAATCAAAGCCACCTTATCTACATTCTTCCGGTAAAAAAGCAGTGTAACTGGTGCAGAAATCCTCCGTTGGAAATGTTACATCAGTCCTTAAGAAAAATGTCTTTAACGAATTCGCCCATCCATATAGACGCATAATGTAGTTAAAGACTGGAAAATTATAAGACTCTATGTTACAATATTTGTTGTTCATGATCATATGATCGTGATGACCAACAATACATTCTGCTTAAAGCATCATCTGGTAAATGATGCTATCTTAATTTATGAAACACCAAATAAACAGTGTAATAAGGAATAAAATGGAATTTTGCTACGCTACAATGCTCAAGTTTTACTCTTGCAAAATTCAGTGCTATTAAGGCACTAAACGGCATGCATAAAGTGCTACCGATACAGTTGGCAAGAAACAAAAGCAGTTTCAGTCCAGCTAAGGGCAAAAAGTTTAATATCATGCGACAGATTTACTGTTCTACGTCTGTTGTAACCTGAACGCTCAGGGGAAAATCTTCCTAAATCCAGTGGGCATGAATAAGTATTTGAGTTTAATTAGTTGATTCAATGACTCTAGTTCTCATCAATGAGATTCTCGAAGTCCCGATGGGATGTCATGACCAATGGAAATTTACTCAACAACGCCGTAAGATGGAAGTCACATCATATTATGAACTGACAGAAGTAGGAAATATCAGCCACTGGATTCCGACCCAGTGGCTCAACGATAACGTACTGGCCGCAGGACCTGAAGGTCCTGGGTTTAACCTCTGATGGGTCATGGGTGTGCAGTACTGAGGAATCCCATACTAGAATAACAGTTGTCCAGTGCTCTCAGGTTTCCAATGCTCATCGAACTCATGTCAGTCTATGGTTAATATCAACCTGAAGTCATTTTATGACCACAAATTACTCATCTAGCTAGTGACATCACAATAGAATTACCTCCAAAGACTGAATGTTTTGCAGTAAAGCAATGGATGTGGAAACTAAGATGGTGAGAAATACCTTGCAAATCATATGTTTTCCACAGATGAATAAATATCTCCCCGGTGGGAACAACATCACTCACTGGGAAGCAGGTACATCGAGCTGACGAGTCCAAAATAGGACGAAATGAGCATCCTGGATTCCACTGCTAGCCACTGCCCATCATTAATAAATAAATATCTTCGTTAGAAAACTAATAACCAGGTATTGAAGGTACTTAATAACACCATATGTGTGAGAACGGCAGTAGCCAGCTGACTGATGGCATCTAGTACAACATTATTTATTGAATTCACTAAGTTACACGCCTTGTGGTGCCACGTTTTGTAGAAGTGATATATACATAAGTTTATTATTTTTATGATCCACTATCACTATAACATAACCTCGCCTGGTTAACTAGTTCACTAGTTACTAGCCGGTCCTAAGCCCCGGTAAAGAGGGAAGGTTGGGCATACGGCTAGCAACCCTACCCCGGAAAACAAATCTAACCGCTAAACAAACTTCAAAGCACAAACAAAATATAAAAAATGAAAACAAACTTATTCCCCGCTGGAATCGGAGAGGCGAAATGACGCCAGTTGGTGAAAGCTTGGCTTCGGGAAGCCAATTGGCCGATGTGTATTCTCTCGATGAAAGTGAAAGTAAACGTGGGGACATGGAATGTCCTTACGATGTTTGAATCCAGCAAGGCAGCCCAGATTGCAAAAGAGATGAGAAGGTATCACATCGAAGTGCTTGGGATTTGCGAAAGCAGATGGAATGGGAGTGGACTCTCCAAACTGTCAACTAGAGAATCAATAATCTATTCCGATATTGTCACCCAAACGACAACCACCAGCGCACTGAGTTATGGAGTGACTATCATGATGTCCCCTTGAAGAGCATCGAAGGCTCTCTCTCATACAGTGGGAACCAATCCCCTCTTGCATGATCAAGATCATGACAGCAGGATTCAACTCAAAAAGAAGGAGAGTCACAACCATACAATGTTACGCACCTACAAATAATGCAGATGAAGAGAAGAAGGAGGAATTCTACAGACAACTTCAATCAGTACTGGACAAGACCTCAGTTGGTGTTATTAAAATTCTACTGGAGGCACATGAATGCCAAACTGGGAGGGGACAACACAGGAAGAGAACTCATCGTGGGATGAGAAACGCTTGGTGAAATGAATGAGAATGGAGAATTGTTTGCAGAATTCTGTGCATTCAACGATTCGATGATTGGAGGCAGTGTTCTCAAGCACAAGGATATCCACAAAGCGACATGGATTTCACCTGGCGCCAGAAAACACTAAAAATCAAATCGACTTTATCTCAATCTCAAGAAAATTGAGACGCAGTCTACTTATCACAAGGTCAAGAAAAGGAGCAGATGTAGGTTCAGACCACTCACTATCTAGTGCAAGGAACCTGCCTTCCAAATCAAGTTGAAAGCCTTCAAGGAAGCTGGCGATAGACCACAGTTCAATTTCAATACCCGCAACAGAAACTGAAGGACAAAACTACAGAGGAGATCTTCATGCCAGCCAGCCATCAAGACAAAATGGGAGATATCGATGGACATCCCTGAAGAAACCTGTGTGGAAGAACACTGGAAGTCTTTGAAAGAGATGTGGAAAGAAACCTGCACAGCCGTATTAAGAAAGAGAGAAGAAGAAAGAAGATAAGGAGTGGAATGGATCTCGACGGATACATGGAAGCTGATAGAAGAGAGGAGGATGGTGAAACAGAAGATAAACCAGTGCAAGGACGCTCAGTGACAAGAGGAACTGAGCACAATGTATAAAACACTACACTGGACAAAGAAGTAAAGAAGAGTGCACGCAGAGACGAAAGACACTTCTACGAAACACTGGCAAGTGAAGCAGAACAGGCTGCAGGTAGGAGAGACAGAGACCTGACAACATTGTATCAAATAACCAGGTTACTTGCTGTCTGGGAAGAAAACAAAGCAGACGAAACCAATAGAAGATGATGACGGAAATTTAATCATGAAAGGAGAGAAACAAAGGAAACAATGGGCTGACCACTTCAAGAAGCTCTTGAATCGACCATCACCACAGTCACCTATACTTCGTCCAGAAATACCACCTACAGCCCAGCCGCCGAACTACAAGTGAACATAAATCCTCCAACAAAAATGGAAGTCCTGAACGCCATAAAGCTACTGAAATGTGGTAAAGCAGCAGGACCACATGGGATCCAGCCAGAAGCACTGAAACAGACGCGGAGACAGCAGCAGACATGCTCACACCACACTACTATTGCAGAAGGTTTGCAAAGAAGGAAGAGAAGGTAGCTGGCTAGTGATTGAAAGAAGGGTTACCTTGTCAAACTGTCGAAGAAGGGAGACCTCAGTGTTTGCAAGAACTGGTGCGGAATCACTCTCCTGTCCACCCAAAGCAAGTAAAATATTAAGCCGCATCATCCTGGAGAGGCACTGGATTCGAAACTACCACCGGAACAGGCAGGCTGCATTCAGGAAGTACATACCATGTGTAGACCAAATTGCAACGCTTCACATCATCATAGAACAGAGCATAGAATGGCAATCAGCTCTCTACCTCAGCTTCATCGACTTTGAGAAGGCCTTTGACAGCGTCGACCGAGAGGTAATTTGGAAACTGCCTCATTACTATGGAGTACGCAAACCTTTATCAACCTCATTCAACAACTATATGAAGATGCCACATGCCAGCCAAGTAATTCACAATGGGAAGCTGAGTGATGCTTTTGAAGTGAAGACAGGAGACAGGAGTGAAACAAGGTTGCCCACTATCCCCCATGATATTCCTGATTGTGGTCGACTGGACTGGATCATGCAGCAAACAGTGGGGAGCTGTGAGAAGAGGGGATAGGCTGGACTGCGGAAAAGAACCTAGAAGACTTGGATTTCGCCAACGATGACTTGTGCCTGATGTCACATCAACTTGAAGATCTACAGGCGAAAACTAACAAGTTGGCAGAAGATGCAGGGCAGCGAAAACAGGACTTCAAGTGAATATGGAGAAGACAGAGGTGATGAAGATACAGCACCACCACCACCAACAACAACAACAAGCTCCGATCACCATGAACGGGAGAAACTTAAAGGAAGTAAACTCCTTCACTTATCTAGGAAGCACTGTTTCAACTACAGGCGGGACGGACGAGGACGTCAAAGTCAGAATCGGAAAAGCAAGACAGGCGTTCATTAGCCTGAAACCAGTGTGGAGATCTTCTGCACGCAGCATAAAGCGTGAACATGATGCGGATTTTCAACACCAACGTCAATTCAGTGCTTCTGTATGATGGTTGAGAGACTTGGCGCGTTATGGAAGGGATTTCCAATAAACTACAGACATTCATCAACAACTGCCCACGCTGTCTCGTTACTGAAGATCAGATGGCCAGAAGAATAAGAATAAGCAACAATGAGCTGTGGGAACGAACCAACCAAGAACCTATCACGCAACAAATATGCAGGAGGAAGTGGAGATGGATTGGCCATACACTGAGAAGGCTGACTGGGGACATCACGCGTCAGGCCAGTTGCTCGATTGGAATCCCCATTGGAAGCGACTAGTTGTGCGTCGGAGTTGACGGTGAAATGGAGGTCGTGCGAGGAGGAAATGAGAGGTTGTGGGCTGTCGTGGAGTCAGGTTCGAAAGATTTCGGAGAACAGATTGCACTGGAGACGTCCTAGTGAGGCCACTAGGAACCCAAGGGACTAATAATAATAATAATAATCACTATAACATATCTGCGTCAAGTCAAGAAGATTCATCATGTGACAAACCAAATAGCAAGCAAAAATCTAGTCAATTTGCTTCGATATATGAAGGTATTTTTCAGAATTTGACAGATAAATCACTTCTGTTTCTCCAAATATTTTTTCCCCACCTGGTCATAAAGATAGGAACTGTCAAATAATATCGTGATAGGATGTTTACAAAATTAGTTCGTGCTTTGAAAAGATCTCATTTATACACTGATAGACTGTTGTGATCTTCAACTTACGTTTTTTTCAACATAGTTTTCATCATGGACTGTAGATAGTTTGGAAAGCGTTGCAAAAACTGAAAATTCTTAGAATCTGTTTTCTTCTAGGCTAGAATCCCTTATAAGTGAGCACATATCACCTGATAGAGAATCGAATCAGATTTTATAGGGAGAATATTGTTCAGCTGACGGGTAGGAATATAATGTTTGATATTTTATTACATATGTCTCTTCTTGTTCTGCTATATCTACTTTAAGACGTAGTTCTTGTGTTGTTAAGGTGCATAAACATTAAGACCCAACTTACGAATAACCTAAACTTTAAACGTGTTGAATAAAATTCTGACAGATTATGGACAAATTACTTCAAAATAATGAGAACGTAACCTAACTAAAATCGATATAGGTGAGTAAAAATATTTCTCCATTAGAATGAACATTTTTAGTTGAATATAGTTTTTATGAAGCTTTTAGTTTCCAAGTTTACGATTATCACTTGAAATTAGTTGCATAGACAACATTTTCATTCTGATGCCATACAACAGTATCCTCAAAATGCTTGTAGTATTTTGAAAAACTAGCAAATGGAACATCACTCTTGCAGTTTGATGACAAGCTAGAATAACATTGGCTTTGTGCATTTCATTCTTCAATTCAAAATGAAGTTACTCAATATCATACTAGTAAAAGGTAAATTTTGATCCCTGCATTTCATCACCATTCATGTACTGCAGAGAAATGCAGGTAGTTAAAAAAGTGCTGCTTGAGATCGTATCTGCAATAAGTAAATTATTTTTCATGACCTATTTTGCGAGAAAGTTTCCTAAAACAGAGAACATGCCCACCAGTATTTTCGAAGACAAACAATTCGTTAATGATATTTGTGGTGTGAGTTCAGATTTAAAGTATAATGAAGTGCCTACTTTCGTAGCAGTCAAGGATTCTTCATATTGTTAATCAGGAGATGATTGCACAGGTAGTAAAAATAAACATATGTTCATCGAATTCAGTAAAAGACTTTTAGGAAGCCTTTAGAATTGCCTCCAAAGCTCACCTGACCCAAAATTTGTATTCACTATTGTTGGTTTCTTCTATATGCCACAACCAGTATCTCTTTTCTCCCGCTCTCTCCATTCCTGCTCTAATAATATTTAGAGACTTCTTTAAAACCAATATTCTCAGTACTGGAAACCGTTAGGAACCATGTATTACTTCTTAGACTTTCTCAATATATATATTTTTTGTTGGGATAATAGGGACCAACATTAAAAATGCCTTTCCCATTTCTTTTTCCCATCCTTGTTTAGAGTGTGTGAATGTGTGTGGTTCAGATTGGCATACACTTCACAACAACACATAGTGCTCTTGTTATATTAGCTAAATAAAAATAACGTTTTTCTCCAAAGTGTCGTTTTGCACCTATAAGTTAGGGGTTATTAAAAGTTATTTATATGGCTTGAAATTTCACTTAGTGAATTTTCTAATTTGATTTAACTTTTTCAGTAACAAACTAGTTTTGCATAAGCTATTGACACAGCAAGAACGAAACGTTGACTGATGAAAAAAGGGAATGAGTAGTTCGGTCAAAGAATTTGGATTTTTTGCATAACTAACTAGACTATATGTATGTCTAATAATATGTTTTGTTTTTACCAGTGGTCATTTTTATTCGTATGTTATTTATAGTCACATATTATGCATAATTATGTATTTCGAATGTGACAGTGCAACAGAAAGGAGCTACGAAAATTTTCAGGTTGTTTATCACTCCAAAACACTTACATTTTAATTCATATCCAGTCAACCGAACTGATTGTAATGGTGAACATGACGTAATCCAGATTTAGTTGTGTGATCGAACTGACTGTGTACTGATAATACGCTTTACTCGGTCTGCTATGTAACATTTTAGACAACCATTCTATCTAACCTTTCATACTTCAAACTCAGTATAAGTATTTATATCCTCAATGCTGTCGAGTTGCAATCTTATTTCTCGCTATTGAAATATTTAATGCATTTCACTTTTATGTGCTTTTGAAGTGATACTGCTGCTTTTTAACCACGCACAATAAGAAAATAACAAGTTAGTAATTACAAATTATTCTTTTAATTCTGTATACTAATCAACTTTTCAAACAGTGGAGTTTGGGTTAAGCCAAACAGTTATATTTTATGTTTTTCATGCAGTATTTTGGAGTCTCAAAAGTGAACCAGAGTAAAAATACTTACATTCAACAAGCTTGAATAAATAGAAGGCCGAGACAATATTTCATGATAGATACACCAGTGAACTCAATAATCATCATTTCTTTAACGGGAAAATTGGAGTAAGGATTTTAAGATATTAGCTGCTATATTTTTCAACTATGGAATATAAAGATCTTAAAAAACCATTTCAAAACTCTTGAGCAGTCGTTCAGTGGGAATAATGCACCTAAAAGGAGCAAGGTGCAACCATTCCGACTATTCTGGCTATTTTCGCAACCAACAAGATCTCGGGACTTATATTAAACTAAACCTTGAAATTTTTTAAAATGGCATGGACTTGATAGAAGAGAATCACAAAATCGCAAAATAAGTAGAGAGTAAATATATACGACCTATCAAAAATACACAAACCTAAGGTGCCTCTTCGCTCAATCCTAGAAAGGACTAACTAACCTTAACAATCGATCGCCAAAGGGCTAGTATAATTACTTAAACCCTTGCCTGATGAGTTAGTAAATGCAGCATGTAAGACACTTTAAAGTTTTTGGACAAGGTAAAACAACTTAAATTTATTCGACAGGTGCATAAGATCCTTTGATCTTAGATCACTTTTTACTTACTTCTTTCTAAGTGAAACCATAGATTACATTTCTGAACAATTGAAAAAAAGGAATCAGACATTGGTATTTCTCTAATGAACATAAAGGAACCATTTCTGAAACATCCAGTGAGTTTCAGGTTCATCTTTTATAGTAATTTTTACAGGCGATTTGATGGAGTGGAGATGGGATCTCTATTATGCTATAAATTTGCAGAGTTTTTCTGGCAAAATTACAAAGTGGTCTTTTGAAATACTGAGTTGCCAATATGGAGTTGTACTGTAGATATATGGATGATGCTTATTTAGATTTCAGTTAATGTCTACGCAGTAATTCTGTTCCGAATCACTTCAGTGACGTTTATTCATCAGTTTATTTTACTTATGACAGTAAAATCAATAATTCGATACATTTTCGTGTCTTTCTGATAACAAGAAAAGAGAATGGCTCCGTAATGATGAGCGTCTCTGTGAATAGAAAGTCAACGACTAAAGCACAGTATACATAATTTCTCAGCTTCAAACCGATTAGGAGTAGATCATCGAAAAAGAACTACTGTTTATCCGTTGTGTTCTAAGTGGAAGTTCATTGAAGTGAATATCCTGCCACAGTGCTAAGGTTGAACACTTATATTAAGTTGGTTTCTGTTATACCTGATCTGCATCACCCTTCTAAATATTTTATTTCAAAAATTCATTTTTATCTGATTTTATTGAAGGAATCTTGCAGGTGTAGTAAAGAAGATCCATGAGGAAAATTTCAGCGATTTTATTTGAACAAACCAATGATACATCTTCATTTTCAAAAACTCAAGTGGTTGTCTTTTGTACTTCCTCGACAACAACCTCCTACCATAAGAACTTCTACAAGCTTGCTGATGAAGCTAACTGAAGACTTTGGATTTGAAAAGTTCGAAATTCTTATTTGAATTGGAAATGAGGTGACGGTCTGTTCTGATTTGCATGCAGCTGGAAGCGTACAAGCAGTTGTTGCCCTTTGTCTGCCCATCTCCTTGAAGTTGTTTCTGAAAGGTACTTCAAGCTGAAAATAAAATATTGATAATGACGCGTGACTGCAAAGCATAGACAACATTAGCTTGAGACCAGTCACATATTGCTTCCTCTGTGAGTTTGAGATTTGTATCTAATTGTTTGGAATACAGCAGGAAAACCTAGACCAACCCCATCAGAAAACCACATAGCAGGGGGTAGTATGCTATTTGTGGTACCGAACTTCTGTGACGTTTACTTTTTTATACGGAAGGTAGTATCAGCCTTGCCTGGTTAACTAGTTCACTAGTTACTAGCTGGTCGTAAGCCCGGATAAAGAGTAAAGGTTAGGGATAAGGCCAGCAACCCTACCTCTTAAAACCAATCCAATCGCCGAACAAACTCCAAAGCAGAAAGAAATTATAAAACATAAAAACAACTTATTCTTCGCTGAATCGGAAAGACGAAATAACGCCGGTTGGTGAAAGCCTTCGGTAAGCCAGTGGGCCGATGTATCTTCGCTTTTCCCGATGAAAGCAAAAGTAAGAATGGGGATATGGAATGTCTGATAATGTTTGAACCTAGTAAGGCTGCCCAGATTGCAAAAGAGATGAGAAGGTATCACACTGAAGTGCTAGGAATCTGCAAAAACAGGTGGAATGGAAGTGGACGCTCCAAACTGTCAACTAGAGAATCAATAATCTATTCCGATATTGTCACCCAAACGACAACCACCAGCGCACTGAGTTATGGAGTGACTATCATGATGTCCCCTTGAAGAGCATCGAAGGCTCTCTCTCATGCAGTGGGAACCAATCCCCTCTTGCATGATCAAGATCATGACAGCAAGATTCAACTCAAAAAGAAGGAAAGTCACAACCATACAATGTTACGCACCTACAAATAATGCAGATGAAGAGAAGAAGGAGGAATTCTACAGACAACTTCAATCAGTACTGGACAAGACCTCAGTTGGTGTTATTAAAATTCTACTGGAGGCACATGAATGCCAAACTGGGAGGGGACAACACAGGAAGAGAACTGTGTATGAGTCGAGAAGCGCTCGGTGAGATAATATAGGAGAATGGAGAATTGTTTGCAGATTTCTCCGCATTTAACGACTTGGTGGTTGAAGGCACTGTGTTCAAGCACAAGGATATCCACAAAGCGACATGGATTCCACCAGATGGACACACTACACTAAAAATCAGCTCAACATCATCTCAGTGGGAAGAAAGTGGAGACCCAGCCTACTGGATCAGCCTACAAGGTCAAGAAGGGGAGCAGATGTGGGTTCACACCACTCACTATCTAGTGCGAGGGACCTACCTTCAAAATCAAGTTAAAAACCTGCAAGAAAGTGGGTGATAGACCACAGTTCAAGTTCAGCAACCACCCACAACATAAACTAAACTGAAGGATGAAACTACAATGGACATCTTCAGGTGAGCCATCAGGACAAAATGGAGACGTTCAGCAACTTCCTTGAAGGAACCTAAGTGGAAGAACACTGGAACTCTTGAAAGCTGTGTGGAAAGAAACCTGCATAGCGTATTATGAAGGAAAAAAAAGAGGACAGAAAATGGATCTCGATGGACACATGGAAACTGGTAGAGGACGGAGAGGGAGATGTTGGAGCAGAAGATAAGCCAGGCATACTAAACAAAAAGAGGAAGTGAACACAATATAAAAAACTCCACATTGGACAAAGAAGTGAAGAAGAGTGCGCACAAAGACAAAGGACACTTCTACGACACATTGGCAAGTGAAGCAAGACAGACTGCAGGTAAGAGAGTCCTGACAACACTACTTCAAATAACCAGGTTATTTACTGTCTAGGAAGAGATTAACGCATATGAAACCAATGAATGATAGTGAAGGAAACCCAATTAACAAGGAGGAGATGCAAAAAAAACAATGGGCTGACCACTTCAAAAAATTTTTGAATCGACCACCACCCGCAATATGCTCTGAAATAATGCCAGAAACCCTAGAACTACAAGTGAACACAAGCACTCCGACAAAAGCGGAAGTGAAGGCCTGAACACCATAAAGTTACTGAAATCCGGGAAAGCAGAAGGATTACATGAAATTCCATTAGAAGCACTAGAAAAAGACACAGGGACAACAGCGGACGTGGTCACACCATTATTGCAGAAGGTTTGGAACAAAAGGAAGGAAGGAAGGTGCCTGACGACTGGGAGAAGGGCTGCCTTGTCAAACTCCTAAAGAAGGGCGAACTAAGTCTTTGCAAGAAGTGGGATGGAATCATGCTCCTGTCTACCCGAAACAAAATATTATGCCGCATCATCCTGGAGAGACTAAACAATGCTCTGGGTTCAAAATTACTATCCGGACAGGCTGGCTGTCTTTAGGAAGAACAAATCATATCCCGATCAAGTTGCAACGCTACACTACGCATCATCATAGAGCAGAGTATAGAATGACATTCAACTCTCTACCTCAACTTCGTCGATTTCGAAAAGGCTTTCGATAGCATCGACCGAGAAGTAATTCGGCAGTCAACTGCTTCAACACTACGGAATACCACATATCTTTGTCAATCCAATTCAATAGCCATATGACGACGCCAAATGCCAAGTGATTCACGATGGAAAGCTCAGTGATGCCTTTGAAGTGAAGACAGGAATAAGGCAAGGCTGCCGCCTACTATCACCGATGATCTTCGTGACTGTAGTCAACTGGACTGGACTGGATCATACAAGAAACTGTGAGGAGTGAGAAGATGGGCATACGCTGCCTGAACCGATGAAAGGACCCCAGAATAAGACTTGAATTTCGCCGATGATTTGTGTCTAATATCACATAAACTCGAAGATCTACAGGCAAAAATCACCAAACTGACAGAAGAAACAGCGAAAATGGGACTTCGTTCAGGTGAACGTAGAGAAGACAGAGATGATAAAGATACCCAAACAACAACCACAGACCGATAACCATAACGGAAGAGACCTAAAAGAAGTTGTCTCTTTCACTGACAACTACCTAGGCAGCATCGTTTCAAACATAGGTGGTGGTGGCACAGATGAGGATGTCAAAGCCAGGATCGGAAAGACAGTGAGACAGGCCTTCATTAATCTGAAATCAGTGTGGAGATCTACTGCATTCAGCATGAAGCGTGAACAAGATCCAGATTTTCAAAACTAATTCAGTCAAGTAAGACAGTGCTTCTACGTGATGGTTGGGAGACTTGGGGAGTTACAGAAAGCATTTGCAAGAAACTACAAACATTAACCAACAGCTGCCGCCTGCGCTCACTCCATACTGACACTGAAGATCACATGGCCAGAAAGAATAAGGAACAGGGAACTCTGGCTGGCTGGCAAAGAACCAACCAAGAACCCATCTCCCAACAAATATGCAGAAGAAAGTGGAGATGGATTAGGTAAACACTAAGAAGATCGAACCCAAGAGTGGAACCCGTATGGGAAACGACGAGTTGGGTGTCCGAGGGTGACATGGAGGAGATGGTGTGAGGAAGAAATGAAAGCTTGTGAGCAGACGTGGAGCCGGGTTGAAAAGACTGGAGAGAAGAGAGTGAAATGGAGATGCGCTACTGAAGCTCTGTGTTCAGCGAGGAACCAAAGGGACAAATAATAATAATAATAATACAGAATCAGCCTAGATTATTGAACATATAGGGGTAACTAACAAATTCACCCTCCAGTCTACATAATACCATAGCTATTCATATCAGAATTGTAACCACTTTTTGTCTTGTTACAATTCGTCAGGTCTCTTTTGTTTCTTAAAATATCGCGAAGAAAATGTTCCTACTAGCAAAGCCTAGTTGATCATTGTAATGTGTGAGCAACAGCAGCATATCAAGGCAGTGACTATCACTCCCGTAGCTAATTAGAGCTATATCTAAGACACCTAGCACTCTCAGAAATGCTCTACTTAGGTGAAAAATGGACAGTCTATTACCTTTAGGTAAGACAACATCATTATTCCTATGATATTATAACTTTTTACATTTTTTAGTTGGTTCTTTGATTGATTGAAGTGAGTAACATAGCCAGTAACATAGTCATTAATTTAGTCTTCGAAAGGCATTACTTGAAACGAGTAGTTTTTCTCCATAAGTTCCTCACCAGGCTCCACAGTTATTTGTCATTATTATTATTGGTATTTGCAAGCTTTTATTGTACTGAAAAAGAAATTACGAGCGTCTATTAATAATGACTGACACCCGTTGCACAAGAAAGGCTCACCTTCCTCTGAAGACTAGTGGGTAACGCTACGACACAAAATGGTGGGCATTGAGTTCGAGTATCAGTTGAAGTAGCCGCACTTACTGAGGTGTAGGCACATCTAGCTAACCAGTACCAGGAAGGACAAACAAGCATCATCGATTTCACTGCTAGCCACCACTAAAACAATTGCATGCAACCATTCGTTATACAAGAATAAGAGCGTGTTAACTACAGTAGGATTTGTGTGGGTCAGTTAGTGGTATTGAATGGTGCATCAAGTCTCTTCAAAAAAGACGCTTGTGAAACATAATGTCAAAATCAAATATTACTGTTACTCTTCTTTATATAATCGCCTATATAGTCAATTATATCCTACTTCAGATGCCACTGCATGAAATTAGATTTCCTGTGTTCACGAACACCTCTCAACTGTTTTAGGTTCAGGTGCAATGACGACGAATTACAGCCATATATTATCCAAGTCAGATCGAGAGAACCATATATCGGATATGAGTTACCACTGACTTGTCAAAAGGCAACAAGTCCCATATACTCCAAATACAGAATCTGAGGAAATTTGTTGGAAGAACCAGAGTTACGTGTCCGGAAATACTAAGTTCTGCCACCACAACTATATTTACTTCTTTTGAATTCTCAAATTCCGAAGCATCCTTACATGTATGTAAATCAAATTTAAATTTCCATACACTCCTTTTTCCAACGATTTTATCACATCCACCTAGTTGATTTTCCTGCTCTTACACTTATATCATTTTACTTAAGTCAGTACTTCTCAAATTGTCTAATACTGGTGATGAAAACCTCCTTTCATACACACAAACATGAACACGTCAAAGAATGTACATTTATTCACGCATCAATGCCTTATAACCTGAAATTTATCATATTGCTTTATTCTTGTCCCTGCAATATTTATACAACTTGACCTTTTGTTTTTATTTGACTACTATTGTCTATTTCATTCCTCATTCACACTTGAATGCATTTCATTTCCCCTATAATTATGGTAGGCTTTGTTCGCGTAAGTTGCATCATTGAGGTGAATGAGATTCATTTTAGTGCCTGATCATAATCAGTTAGCACCATAAAACTCAGTCTTTTAAACTACTTACTTGTGATGACGAATCTCTGTGACAATTAATTTAGACCATCTAGTGTTGCATAACCCATACTAAAGTCTGCATTATAAATTGCTTTTAGTTTAACTGCAATAATATATGCTGTTAACATAATATTTAACAAGTCCTTCCGAAGGGCAACCCTGAGAAGTTATATATTACCAATTGACTATTGTGAAAACCTCATTACTCTGAAAATAAGTTTATTCTTTGAATAGCCATTATCTATTAAGGGGAAGTTATGTCGAAAATTTTTCTTTCTTCAATAAGCCGGATTTCCGGATCTGAGGTAAATCACTTTATGTTAACTCACTGCTGTTCGAGAGAATTAGAACCTCACCTTATAGTATTTATTCATGCTGGTATTATTGTTCTTATCTTCATTCAGAAATTCTGTATATTTTGTCTTCTTTTAAAAGTAAAACAATATTTTCACAATAAAAATATGAAATAATGGTTTAGGAAATTTCATTTTGTTATTTTTGCTGTATCAGTCTTCTGAAGACCATGATTTTCTGTAATAAAAAATTTAGCACTTGCTTGACAAAAATGCAATATTGAATGCAGTCGCCTGATTGGTAAGCTAGTCTGTCCATATAGTGCATACATTAGAGAAAAAACATGAAAATAGCTTAATCTTCTATCTGTCTAAAAGTGATATTTCATTGACTCATCAGTTAACTGTAAGGTCATACAGCACTGGTTCGAATTCATCCGTGACACTGTTGTCCTCATACTCAATAGTTATTCATGTGAAACCAAATTACTTCATTTGTAAACCAAGTCTATGTTTAACACATCATCAAAAACAAACTGAAGCTGAATGTAAATGACTTTTGTTAAGACTGATATTATTAATTCTTTTTCGAACTCTAGCTAGATTTGTGACAACATGTTATCAGCGTAACTTAGCCGTTTCTTTAGTTAGTAAGCTGTGGATGTAGTTAGAACGTGGACAAAATCAAATGAGAACAGTATTTTTATTTATCTGTTGAAAGAGTTCAGTCAATCATGCACCTGAAAATTCCCAACACTTTACTGCTTCATCACTGGGACAGGATTCAGGGCGGTAATTCATTTATTTACTCTCAATTACTTTAGAGAGTCAAATCTACATTTTTCTTATTTTCTTATATGTTGTTGATTAATGCCTAAACATGACAATTATTATTTGTCACTAGTCAAACAAAACTGACATTTGACTTTGTTTATTCGTACTATAATTATCAGTACTTTAAGGGTTGGCTTCATGTTATCGCTCATAAAATCCTTGATGTCCATCCTTTGTAAGCCGTCAGTTTGTTTACTCTGTATGTTATTGACATTCCATGTGGATTGAATGTTTCTTTTATCTCTCCATCATATTTACTTTACTATTTTTCAACTCACCATCTGCACACAGAAAATGAATGGGGAAGAAACATTTACTGCATTTTATGAAAGCTGTATTGGTAAATGAATGCAATTCTGCATAAATCTGTATGAGTAAGATGTCATTTTAAAAATAGGGTTGAAAACTGCATAATTACATGAAACGAAACTTGAATATCTTATTCTTTTTATCCAAAATGTTGAATTCTATGAGTTATTGTAGTTCACTAAAATTTATATTCATGCTTTAAAAGGTAACCAAATATCACACTTATAGGTGCAATTTTTTGTCTCCATACTTCTCTTCCCATAAAAATTATCAGAAGTGCAATACTTTGATGGTATAAATAGCTACTCGACTTCACTGTGAACTGTTATAAAGCAGATAAGACTTTTTACCAAGTCACTGATATCTAGTATTTTACTTCGTCACATTTCATCATTTACAAATACGTTGAGCACATAGCTTGTTTTATTCCTTCGTAGGTTTAATACTTACAAACTCCAGGACAGCCGGCAAGCAAAATGTTAGTAACCAGTTGAAGCCATTTACCTGACACTGTCGTATCTCAATGCTGTAAAAACAATTGCCAGAATATGAGGTTATTCGAAAGCCTTTATGGTGAAGATGCATCAACTGTTTCACAGCATGATAATAGTTGATACAGAAAACTTTTAATTCAGATGATACTAAATGAAATCACACATTAAGTAGACCGCAAATATCAAACTGTTTGTCAAATTTTTGCTATTTATTAATATACTGTGGTATCTTAGTGACTTATTCAGTTGTTAGGGTACGTTGATATATAATAAGATGACTGCTGAAATTTTACTGTGATTGCTTAATTCTGTTTTACATTTGTTTCTCAGTGAATGGAGTTTTTATGAACATTACAGGTCAGTGTTCCTTAAGGATTCTAATACAGATTGAAATTCAACATTGTGGGTATTGTTGATGTTCATATTCATATTCATAAACATGATTTTACTTTCATTGATGAAAAAAGTCAATCTCCTTTTCTTAGAAAAGATATGATTCTATTTTTTACATGAAGAAAGGATCTTGGGAAGTGCTTTAGACTATAATATAAAGTTGCTTTCTTATAATCCAAACATACTCATCGTCATATCTTCTTGAGTGGCGCTTCAAGTCAAGTTACCCTGCTAACAGTGAGTAGTAACACAAATCCACCTTAGCCGTTTCTCAATAAGAGATTGTTGTTAAAGAGACTGGAAAGTTTCGTTTAAGAAGTGTCTTCTGTTAACAGATGTCAGTAAATTGAAGCAAAGACATCTATGGTGATATTCCCTATGTCAGACTATTCGGAAATTCGTTTCATTTACCAGTGTTCATTCTTGAGCAGTTAAAAATTCACTTACTGGAGTCGAAATGTGTTTTTCGCTTGTATTTTATATCTTATCACTGTAAAATAATAAACTTGGATGGTGGGGTTGGTAATAAACTCTATCGACCAAAAATGAATAACTCAATTAAAACAAAACAATGATATTCCAGCATTTGTTAGACGGTGGATACCAGCCATCTCTTGAAACTAAAATTTGTACTATGAAAATAAGCGTTGCTGTTTTTCAGTCGCCTGATGAAAAGCTTGTCGGCTCGGTCTTTTACTTAACATGAATGCCATAATTTAACACTTTTTTGCTTCATTAGTAGTGTACATGCACTTTCCTAAATTGTAAGATTATTTTCTTCTGAAAAACAAATTTTGACCACTTGGAGCAAAACAGACTCAGATTTTATTTATTGATAACTTTCATTGTATTATTTGACACTGAGATATTAGATTATTTTTCTTATCCTACTAATTATGTTAACAGAACAGTTGGTACTTAAATGTCAACTTTATTCAGTTGCGCTTCTTTATATTATCTATTCATCAACCCACGTATTCATAACATACAACATCATTGTAGCAGCTGACAGTCTTCATTGTTCTACTTCTTTCAGTTTGTAAGAGGTAGAATAGGCAAAGAAAAAGATAACACATTTGTAGACTAAGTAATTAAACATGCATATGATGACAAATTACTGTAGGTTAATAAAACCACATTATCGTCTATATGTACATTTATTTTAAATATTCATTTATGAAGAAATTACTAAATCATTATTTATTCATTATCTGTTAGACAGTATAGCAGTTTAAAGTCCAGATACATTAATGACAAATACAACTGTGAATAAGTGAATGGTTTTGTCGGTTGTTTTCTATATTTAGAAAGCGATACGGAGTCTATAGAGAGATATTTTCTCAGTATAGACTCATTGTCATGATCCTAAATCATAACATTAGGTTTTCAGCTGATAGAGTGATCCATCAACCAAGGTTAAACAGACTATGTGAACAACATTCTCGGAGAACAGATTTAGTTTTAAATAACTTTGAAATTTACCACATTTTTAAATAGAAAAAAATGGATGGAATCATTACATAGAATCAAGAAATTTGTAAGCTTCAGCAAATCGGTCTGATAAGAAACGAAAATTGTATATCGTTTAATAGGCTTCTCCTTATATAACGGGTCTAGGATTTTAGTTGGAGTAGAATCTTGGGTTTCAGCCGAATACAAACCAACCACAACTAAGTTTTTCAGCCAAGTTCAAACCATTTTACCCTTAGGTACCTAAACAAGCTTTGTCTTATGACAATTCATTAGTGTTCGCCAAAGAATACTGACAAGTACGTCACAAAAAATAGACGAGTAATCGCAAGCACGAGTTGAATGTAAGTACTTTGAAAAGAACTCCGTTAACTTAGCCCTGGTATGGAGTATCTTCACTGAACTTTCATACAACTCTATTTAAATGGTTTTCTGTAACCAGTTAGATTTGTATTTTACTTGAGGAACAGATTAATTTATGACAGATATACATCTAAACGTTGACTATGTCAAACGGATAACAGGTGTCATTGAAAGGTATTTCTTCTGAGCTCTTATCAGCATCCTTCATTCTGATGTTAGTCATAACAGACGAAGTATTTTAGTGGAAAAGAAAGTGTTAAAAAATCTAATAAAATTCAAAATAAAAATGCCTTGTTGATGGTCATTTTTAGTCTGTAGTGGAGTGTATTGGTTGAAGTTTAACTATTCGCATCGGTGAGATGTATCACTACATATTTGATAAAGCTGGATGAAATGCTTATTTATAACAGGAGCTTATTCTGGGAAAGCTTATCGAACACATTCAACACCGTTTTGTTTACTGAAAATGATAACATTTTGATGGTTTCTCATTTAGTTTGTAACCGAAAAGCGGAATTCATGAAGTGAGTTTCATAATATGAAGTTTACCTTCAGGTAAACATGCAATTGCTATGATGTTCTCTTTGAGGTCCTAACTCAGTAGTCGTTTTAAATGCAAGATCTCAGTCCGTTTATCTAAGGATACATAAGAACCACCTCTTAAACAAAAAGCTTCAAAAATATTTCTTTCCTTCAGCAAATTTGAAACAACAAGAAACATGAAAAAAACTATGCGATAAGTTCACCAACTCCAGTAGGACTGAGGCTGAATAATTCATAAGCCTGTCTGTTTACATCAAGATACTGCTAAAGAATTCCAGATATGTCAAACTCTTTGTATGGTTCAATTGCAAAATGCTTAGTACGGATTCTAAATCCTTTGTGTTGCGAATTGGCGAGATTCTATTTAAAACAGGTATTTAGCTTCGTAAAATAAGTCAAAAGAACTAATGTTAAAGACAAAATGATTTTATTGGGTATGAAATCATTATTTACCAACGTTCTGCTTATACAAACAGTTCACTACATTTGCGATCGACTTCCAGAACGATAGATAGACACAGGAATCCAACGTGAGAGGAATTTCTTCCAAAATGTACCATGAACATTCACTTTATGTTGAATGAGGAATTCTACAGATAAGTAGATTGATTTACGATGGGATCTCCTTTGGTTCTCATGCCATGAAATATCCTCTTCGCCAAACTTGAAAAAGGTCCACTTAGGACACACTTGATAAACTAGACTATTATTGTAAGTATATAGATGATACTTTCATCATTTGTAACAATGGATCCAAAAAAGAACTTCACAATACCTTCAGTACTGTCTATTTAGCTATGAAGTTCACTTATGAGGTAGAACAGGGGAACACCATTTCTTTTCTGGATGTTCTCACTGGGAAGACGGATAGATATATAAGAAATATTTCTCGAAAGAACACATGGACTGGTCAATAAATTCACTTCCATAGCTTCACACCGGTTAACTAAAAAAGAATTCTGGTCAAATACCTGAGTTACAGAACAATAAATATATTTTCTGATGACTGTATTGAGGAAGAAACGAATAAGCTGAAGATAACGTTGCACCAAATGGTTATCCACTAAACTGCATGCATAAGTACATTTCAAAACCTCAAGAGATGACAAAGAAGGTTGACGTTGCTAATAAGCTTTTATATCTTAGACTGAGTTTCCAATGTGGTGTTGCTTCTTTTATCTTAACACACCAATTGAGTAGATTAGTCAAAATGAAATTTATTACAGCGAAACTTCCTCTCAGCTTCTCAGCCAAACCATTACTGACACGGCGAACCAAGGACAAGTTACCAATAATGGCCACTTCAGTGTGTATCTACGAGTTCCATCGCTATTGTAGAGCTAGTTGTACACGCCGTACTCAAAAAGATTTATACATGAGCGTTCACAAGCATGTACCAGCTTGGTTAGAGAAATGAATGACAGAGTGCATCATCAGTGCAGTCTTCTCCCATATAATAGATACCGGACATCAGACAAAGGTAGATCACGCCTTTTCTGTGATATATTGTATCCGTTGCAATCTCTTCAAGTATGTATGACTATGCGTCTTATCCATAGCCAAAGCCATAGGTACCACGCAAGAAAACCTGATTTGTGTTCAAAAGAAATATGTACATCCACTTTGTCTACCTTGGTGCATATTAGGGTCAAGACGTTCTTTATGAACTTTCCTTGCACAAATTTCACATTTTACCTTCCCATTCCTTCACATTGATAGACATTAATTTTCTTACATTATTTTTATGCCCTTGTTTAAGCACACCACCATTGGTAGTTATTTTTAACCTTTACGTAACACCACAATCACTTTTCCTCATTTCGTTCTTGTATTCATATGAGTTTCAATCTTTTTTAAAAGTAACGCATCGCTACATGGTGACTATTTAGCCGTTAGTGAACACACACACACATTTATGACCCAAATAAATAAGCGATTATCTAGAAATTTTGTTTCTTTACTTCGTAATTGTCCTGTGCATGCTAAGATCATGGCACACTTACAACCATGTGATTTCATTTCCATTTAATCATAACACTGTTTCGATAATGAAATAATTTACATCATGTCTTACTTTGGCCGTTGTATTTCACTTAGCATCATAGATTTATAAATATAGAGCTTGAAGAATAAATTATTGAAAACAACAGTCGGTTCAAATTATTCTCGTTCAGAAATGGAAATATTCTTTAGGTCTAGTGGAATTGGCGATGAATTTCATACTTGATGTGTCAAATGATGGTTAAGGTTACATAAATTAATAGTAAATTACTTTCCTGTAAATGGATCATACGTGAAGTCTGGTAGCAGTACAAGGATAAGGAAATATAAGAATTCTGAGCAAAAAATTCTGCTAAGAATTCATCTTAGCTCGATGCATTTATGCAATAGTTCAGTGACTTTAAAGGCCTCCCTAGCACAACGTAAACTAACCAGCTAGACTCCACTGTTTAGTGAAGATTCGCTTTCTCAGAAGAAATAATTAACATAACTGGTTATTTCAGCAGATGCTAGAGTAATCTTTGGAGCAGCTTTAATATTTCTACTTTGGTTGTTTTCATCTGACAACCTATGAAGTGTGGGTTCAATAATGTATCTCTTACATCATGAACGTGATTGCACTTTTTAAAATCGAAGACTGAAAATTTAATGGTTAACATTTTTGGTCTTTGTATTCGATGTAACAGAAATCGCTTTTACAACTTGGTGTGCGTGAAAAATGAGTTTGAATAGTAGGTTCTACGTTTGCATAAACAGCTAATGAATGGAAATGAAATCTACCTAATTTGGAAAGAAATCAATAGGAAGTAGTAGCGTTATGAGAAGATGCAAACGTTTTATAGCAATAAACAGAAAGTAACCCATAATGAAAAAAGAATTACTTGAGGTACAATTATGTTTACCAAACAGCATAACAGATGGATGAATTCAGTGATGTGAAACAAAGTTTCTAGTTCTATACTGGTAAAATGAGTTTCATACGTGAAATAATTCATGTAATTCGAGATTAGTATTTTGCTTAACAAATGATGTAGAAAATTGGCTAAAATGTTAGGTGTGAAAATTCATTCAGCTGCTGAAACGTGGTCTGGCGTTTTCAAAATTCACTGTCTGCCTAATTTAATTTTAGACATATTTGACAAAGCTACTGAATGGTAAGCAAATGAAAAAATTGAATGACATTAAGGTTTTAGATCAAGCATTTTATTGACTTTGTTTTAATTACTGCATACCGTGCTTTGTAATTTGTGGAACTATATTCATCATACTTCGGGAACTGAAGGTATAAAAGTCTGATGTTTCATAATAGCATTTTTTACTTTCGTTTTCAGAAACCGAAGCGAACTCCTAGCAGTTTATGGTCACCATCATTTGTAGTTTCGTTTGACTATAACGCCGAATAAAGTTTCCTATTTTTTCCAAAAAATAAATGCTACCCAACATCAGTTAAACTTCTGCTTTCATTGGAGGAAGATAGAAAAAACCCATATTTCTCCTACTCTTAATATTTTTTTAACAACCAAAACATGCAATTATGCGCATAGATCTTCCTTGATCAAACGAGTTTTCAACAAGCACTAATAGCACCTGACTATCTTCATTCAAGTAGGGCCTAATTTTCCCCTAGACGAAAGATGATTTTAGGGTAGACGAGTTAGACGAAAGTTTAAATGTGACATAAAGCTGCAGGTTGAAAAAATTACGTAACATTAATCGTAAAATGCAGTCAATTTCAGCAATGAAACTCAGATTATCTTCGTTTCACCATCTTTTGATCGTAAATACTTAGAGTAAAGATACATGTGCGAAGGCTTCGGCTTTCAATATCAATTTATTACGATTATTATCAGTCCCTCGGGTTCCTAATGGAACATAGGGCCTCACTAGCACGTCTCCAGTGCAATCTGTTCTCCGAAATCTTTCGAACCTGACTACACGACAGCCCACAACCTCTCATTTTTTCCTCGCACGATCTCCTCCATCTCACCCTCGGACGTCCAACTCGTCGCTTCCCATGGGGATTCCAATCGAGCAACTGGCCTGACGCGTGATGTCCCCAGTCAGCCTTCTCAGTGTATGCCCAATCCAATCCATCCATACTTCCTTCTGCATATTTGTTGCGTGATAGGTTCTTGGTTGGTTCGTTCCCACAGCTCATTGTTGCTTATTCCTATTCTTCTGGCCATCTGATCTTCAGTAACGAGACAGCGTGGGCAGTTGTTGATGAATGTCTGTAGTTTATTGGAAATCCCTTCCATAACGCGCCAAGTCTCTCAACCATCATACAGAAGCACTGAATTGACGTTGGTGTTGAAAATCCGCATCATGTTCACGCTTTATGCTGCGTGCAGAAGATCTCCACACTGGTTTCAGGCTAATGAACGCCTGTCTTGCTTTTCCAATCCTCACTTCAACATCCTCGTCTGTCCTGCCTGTAGTTGAAACAGTGCTTCCTAGATAGGTGAGGGAGGTTATTTCCTTTAAGTTTCTCCCGTTGATGGTGACTGGAGTTTGTTGTTGTTGTTGATGGTGGCGGTGCGGTATCTTCACCACTTCTGTCTTCTCTATATTCACTTGAAGTCCGTCTTAGCTGCCTCTTCTGTCAACTTGTTAGTTTTCGCCTGTAGATCTTCAAGTTGATGTGACATCAGGCACAAGTCATCGTTGGCGAAATCCAAGTCTTCTAGGTTCTTTTCCGCAGTCCAGTGTATCCCCCTCTTCTCACAGCTCCCCACTGTTTGCTGCATGATCCAGTCCAGTCGACCACAATCAGGAATATCATGGGGGATAGTGGGCAACCTTGTTTCACTCCTGTCTCCTGTCTTCACTTCAAAAGCATCACTCAGCTTCCCATTGTGAATTACTTGGCTGGCATGTGGCATCTTCATATAGTTGTTGAATGAGGTTGATAAAGGTTTGCGTACTCCATAGTAATGAGGCAGTTTCCAAATTACCTCTCGGTCGACGCTGTCAAAGGCCTTCTCAAAGTCGATGAAGCTGAGGTAGAGAGCTGATTGCCATTCTATGCTCTGTTCTATGATGATGCGAAGCGTTGTGTTGCAATTTGGTCTGCACATGATTTGTACTTCCTGAATGCAGCCTGCCTGTTCCGGTCGTAGTTTCTAATCCAGTGCATCCTTTAGCCTCTCCAGGATGATGCGGCTTAATATTTTGCTTGCTCCGGGTGGACAGGAGAGTGATTCCGCACCAGTTCTTGCAAACACTGAGGTCTCCCTTCTTCGACAGTTTGACAAGGTAACCCTTCTTTCAATCACTAGCCAGCTACCTTCTCTTCCTTCCTTGCAAACCTTCTGCAATAGTGGTGTGGTGTGAGCATGTCCGCTGCTGTTGTCTCTGCGTCTGTTCTCAGTGCTTCTGGCGGATCACATCTGGTCCTGTTGCTTTCCCGCATTTCAGTAGCTTTATGGCGTTCAGGACTTGCATTTTCGTTGGAGGATTTATGTTCACTTGTAGTTCGGCGGCTGGGCTGTAGGTGGTATTTGTGGACGAAGTGCAGGTGGTGGTGGTGATGGTCGATTCAAGAGCTTCTTGAAGTGGTCGGCCCATCGTTTCCTTTGTTTCTCTCCTTTCATGATTAAATTTCCGTCATCATCTTTTATTAGTTTCGTCTGCTTTGTTTTCTTCCCAGACAGCAAGTAACCTGGTTATTTGATACAATGTTGTCAGGTCTCTGTCTCTCCTACCTGCAGCCTGTTCTGCTTCACTTGCCAGTGTTTCGTAGAAGTGTCTTTCGTCTCTGCGTGCACTCTTCTTTACTTCTTTGTCCAGTGTAGTGTTTTATACATTGTGCTCAGTTCCTCTTGTCGTTGAGCATCCTTGCACTGGTTTATCTTCCGCTTCACCATCGTCCTCTTTCTGTTCACTCACCTTCCATGTATCCTTCGAGATCCATTCTTCATCTTCTTTCTTCTTCCTTCATAAAACGGTTATGCAGGTTTCTTTCCACACAGCTTTCAAAGACTTCCAGTGTTCTTCCACTTAGGTTCCTTCAAGGAAGTTGCTGAACGTCTCCATTTTGTCCTGATGGCTCACCTGAAGATGTCCATTGTAGTTTCATCCTTCAGTTTAGTTTATGTTGTGGGTGGTTGCTGAACTTGAACTGTGGTCTATCACCAACTTCCCTGAAGGCTTTTACCCTGATTTGGATGGTGGGTTGCTTGCACTAGATAGTGGTCTGAACCTACATCTGCTCCCCTTCTTGACATTGTGTCAAGTAGACTGCATCTCAATTTTCTTCACATGGAGATGAAGTCGGTCTGAATTTGAGTGTAGTATGTCCTGGTTTCTGGTGAAATCAAATCCATGTCCCTCACTTTGTGGATATCCTTGTGCTTGAACCCAGTGCCCGACTGCAATCACCAAATCGTTGAGTGCTCAGAAGTCTGCAAACAATTCTCCATTCTCGTTCATCACCTCACCTAGCGCTTCTCGACTCATACACAGTTCTCTTCCTGTGTTGTCCCCTCCCAGTTTGGCATTCATGTGCCTCCATTAGAATTTTGATAATACCAACTGAGGTCTTGTCCAGTACTGATTGAAGTTGTCTGTAGAATTCCTCCTTCTTCTCTTCATCTGCATTATTTGTAGGTGCGTAACATTGTATGGTTGTGACTCTCCTTCTTTTTGAGTTGAATCCTGCTGTCATGATCCTGATCATGCAAGAGGGGATTGGTTCCCACTGCATGAGGGACAGCCTTCGATGCTCTTCAAGGGGAAATCATGATAGTCACTCCATAACTCAGTGTGCTGGTGGTTGTCGTTTGGGTGACAATATCGGAATAGATTATTGATTCTCTAGTTGACAGTTTGGAGAGTCCACTTCCATTCCACCTGTTTTTGCAGATTCCTAGCACTTCAATGTGATACCTTCTCATCTTCTTTGCAATCTGGGCTGCCTTGCTGGATTCAAACATTCTCCATGTTTACTTTTGCTTTCATCGAGAAAAGCGAAGATACATCGGCCGACTGGCTTACCGAAGACTTTCACCAACTGGCATCATTTCGCCTCTCCGATTCCAGCGAGGAATAATTTTGTTATTATTTTTCATATTTATTTTGTGCTTTGAAGTTTCTTTAGCTATTGTGTTGGTTTTCCGGGGTAGGGTTGCTAGCCGTGTGCCCAAACTTCCCTCTTTACCGGGGCTTACGACCAGCTAGTAACTAGTGAACTAGTTAACCAGGCGAGGTTAAAAATTTACTGTCCTCTTTCATTCTATTTATCTGCAGAAATACTGCGTGACATTTTCCTATAACTACTTAGACTTCATTGAACCATATTTTAAAAAGTGGTTTGACTCATAAGAAAATAGCGATATAAAGCAGTTCGCCAATCAGATACGTGGTAAACTTCACATCCTTATAATCCAACTGTTTCTTAATGTGCGTAACAAAAAATCTGGTCACTGACAACAATAACCACCAATTCTTTTTATTGAAGCAATTTTATACAGGTTGTCGATACCTTAATTTTCAGATGAACTGGATAGTTTATGTTTTTTATCCTAACTATATGCGGGTAATCGCTTCAAGTATTTGAATTGTTCAGTCATAATGACATTTTCGAGGGCTGTGATTTGGCAGACTGATATTTTTTATGCCAGTTGGAGAGAAGTGATCGAAATCTACCTATTAATTGTGCATTATGGTCAATCTGACGGGTTATATTTTGGTATCACAATTTCAAAATCAGTCACCAAGACTTTTTGTTGATGCATAAACCGAAGAAAGGTGTATTTGAAGGAATGTGAAGTGTATGAAAAATGAGACTAATTAATCTGTTTCTTTGAATGCATGTTTAGGATGCTTAAAATTTGAAGACTTTTACTAGGTATTATCAGTTCCATTTGTCAAAAGCTTATGCAATGAATTGTCAAAATAAATAGCGCCTAAGATACTATCTTGTGACTTTGAAAAATAAACTGAATGCTTTTAGCCATTTAACCAAGGCCAAGTCTAATGTTGAAAACGATGACTAGATGGACTGCGCGTCATAATATCTTGCTTCAAAATGCTGATCGTAACGGATTTAGATTGTCATTTTAGAAAGATTTCCAAGTGTAATAAAATTCTTTTTTCAAGTTATTTGTTTTTTGCTGGCATTTATGTATAACAATGAAACAAACTTTATGTTTTGTTAAAAATGCTGCTAAGGCCTAGAATCTTTCGAATAAGTTTAGTTAGATCATAAAATGTGAATACAAATTGAAATAAAAATGATTGCCGTACGCATGAACTGAATTCAGAGTGGATGGCGTTAGTATAGCTACAGAAAGAGGAAAATAGAAACTGGGCTTCTCCACTATCCCATCTCTACACGCAGGACCAAACGATTTACTAAATAATGATACACCAAACCACTTGAAACATTTCGTCTAACTAAAATTTGTTTATGCAAATAAGAGTGAAGAGATATAAGGAAATTAATGGTGGCAGTAAGAACTTCAATTCATGCTTTCAAACGTAAACAGTAACAGGACATTAGTCTTAATTATTGTGTTTGTCTCTGGTAAACTGGTAGTTTAAAAGCAAAATAGTAGACATGAGGCATATGCGATGGCATTCTACATTTTAATCAGTTAAAGTATAACGCATAGATTGTAGCGCGCTTATCAGTTGGAAAAAAAATACACCTTGCCAATTTTTTTAGACAGGAAATTAAAATTGTACAATTCAGTGTAGGGATTAAATAACACTAAATCCTGTTTGATGTAGTGAGTTTTATCACCTAAACAAAGTTTGCCTTATGACTGAAGTAAATTCTGACTTTATTAGCTGTTATTGGTTTTGTGCAATGAGGTATACATCCTTTTCTATGAATAAAGTTTCCTATTGGGAATAAATTCATCAGAGATATAAAACATTCTACCGTAGAGATGAAACTCACGGAATTAACTATGAACTACTTTCTTCCCTAAAATCCTAAAATCTAGAGTTGCGTGGGTATAAATTGTTTGGTCGATTGTAAAGAAAGAAGTGGAAACATGCTATAGCACCATAGCTAAACTAGCATAAAAATATTTTGTTATCAGCAACAATTTTCAAGCAGCAAACGCTATAACATGACTACTTTTATTAGTTTTGTAAACACTGTCAGCAGAAATTCTTCATCCCTAGGTGTGTTATTCAGAATATTTTAGACGTGTTTATTGAAATCCTCTTGCATATTTGATGACAAATCAATCATAATGAAATAAGTAGTATGCGATATTCATTTCACCAAACTGTTAGTAGGTGGATCACTGGTTTAGCAGTAGCATCACTAATTGAAACAAAAAGATGGATATGCACGTTTTAGGTCTCATGTAGCTCATGGATATTGTTTACCGACAAGAGCCACATGCACGTGAAGACGATACATTTTGTAAGTTCACGTAACTTTTTGCTAAAATATAAACAGAAGATTTCTTCAAAAACCTGGTTTGAACGACCGAATTTATGTAACTGAATAACTTATCGCTCATTAACTGTACTATCGGAATGCATAACTTGAGTACCGGTCTCTCATTAGGAATGTACATAGTTCTTTTTCTGCGTCATTAAGTGAAACTATGTGCGGAACAAATTGCAACGCATCGCATCATCATAGAACAGAGCATAGAATGGCAATCAGCTCTCTACCTCAGCTTCATCGACTTTGAGAAGGCCTTTGACAGCGTCGACCGAGAGGTAATTTGGAAACTGCCTCATTACTATGGAGTACGCAAACCTTTATCAACCTCATTCAACAACTATATGAAGATGCCACATGCCAGCCAAGTAATTCACAATGGGAAGCTCAGTGATGCTTTTGAAGTGAAGACAGGAGACAGGAGTGAAACAAGGTTGCCCACTATCCCCCATGATATTCCTGATTGTGGTCGACTGGACTGGATCATGCAGCAAACAGTGGGGAGCTGTGAGAAGAGGGGGATACACTGGACTGCGGAAAAGAACCTAGAAGACTTGGATTTCGCCAACGATGACTTGTGCCTGATGTCACATCAACTTGAAGATCTACAGGCGAAAACTAACAAGTTGGCAGAAGAGGCAGGGCAGCGAAAACAGGACTTCAAGTGAATATGGAGAAGACAGAGGTGATGAAGATACAGCACCACCACCACCAACAACAACAACAAGCTCCGATCACCATGAACGGGAGAAACTTAAAGGAAGTAACCTCCCTCACCTATCTAGGAAGCACTGTTTCAACTACAGGCAGGACAGACGAGGATGTTGAAGTGAGGATTGGAAAAGCAAGACAGGCGTTCATTAGCCTGAAACCAGTGTGGAGATCTTCTGCACGCAGCATAAAGCGTGAACATGATGCGGATTTTCAACACCAACGTCAATTCAGTGCTTCTGTATGATGGTTGAGAGACTTGGCGCGTTATGGAAGGGATTTCCAATAAACTACAGACATTCATCAACAACTGCCCACGCTGTCTCGTTACTGAAGATCAGATGGCCAGAAGAATAAGAATAAGCAACAATGAGCTCTGGGAACGAACCAACCAAGAACCTATCACGCAACAAATATGCAGAAGGAAGTATGGATGGATTGGATTGGGCATACACTGAGAAGGCTGACTGGGGACATCACGCGTCAGGCCAGTTGCTCGATTGGAATCCCCATTGGAAGCGACGAGTTGGACGTCCGAGGGTGAGATGGAGGAGATCGTGCGAGGAGGAAATGAGAGGTTGTGGGCTGTCGTGGAGTCAGGTTCGAAAGATTTCGGAGAACAGATTGCACTGGAGACGTGCTAGTGAGGCCCTATGTTCCATTAGGAACCCGAGGTACTGATAATAATAATAATGTTCGTCTACCAAACTAATGGCTAACTGAATTAAAATTCCGTAGTGATTATTGCTTATTTTTTGTCTAGTAGATCTATAAGGTGTGTTTTCACTTTCACAGCAGCCCTAGTATTAAATTGCTGGTTCTCAGATGGCAATTAAACGTGTTCACTAGACTGTAAATCTTCATGCTGAACACTGTAAGGTGCTGATATCTGACCACTAGTTTCCTCACAGTCATTCTTATTTTCGTAATCGGAGTTTTGGTGCATTTTGCATGCAAATTTAACCCTTTCATTACTGTGGCCGTCAACATGATGTAACTTCTAGAATTATTTTGTACACCTCTTTCCCCTCTTGTTTCTCTCAATATTCATTGGTTTTTTATTGTTACGTAATCGCTTATTGTGGATTACTGAACACTCGTCAAAAAGTACTCCATTTACCTAAGAATAGCTTGGTTCATATTTTCCAATTTAGCAACGCTATTGATTATTTACATAATTATTTTAAAACACCACCACGTGGTTAGTAATTTGATTAAATTGTAAAACTATATATTAGTGAAGAGGTCAAGATGAAGACTTCATTGATAAGGAATATACATCTTCTCTCAGTCAGTTTTTTTCAAAATAAACGTCAGTTACAATTGCAGTTCTTAGTCATTATTTTGATTTCTATCTACTCTGTAGTATATATATATATATATATATATATATATATATATATATATATATATCGTACTGTACTGCAAAACCCTTATCAGTGTTTCTTCTTAAAAGAATGAAAACATATTTTTCATTGGTTTTCCGACTGCCGTCAATTCACAATAAAACTAAATGTAACATTTTCTAACTCACCCATCTGCCTGTGGACCGCATGATGCTAATAAGCAGCACATGGAACATGATTTTTGTATAATATCCAAGGATGAATTCAATTTATATATTCCATTGAAAACTGCACTCAAAGTTATCTCATTTATTTATTATTTTGTGCATCTGAAAGCCAGCTTACCAGTATCATGAAATGAAATCCTGTTGACAGCACACAGTGCAATACACTATGAAGTGTTTCGTACAAACACTAAAACATGGTTCACTGAAAATAACCTTTGTACTTTGAATTTAATAGCAAAAAATTGTTTTCATCCACAGTCTAAAGCAAGCTTACCGTATGTTTAAAGTGAACAAATTATTTTGAATAGTGAAAAAGAAATGAAGGTTGTATGTCAACAACTGTTGCGCACAACTTTTATTCTGGTTGGTTATTTCAGTAATTTTTAGCCCAGTTAGCTCCCATATTTCTGTATAAAACATATTTTTATCCTATTTATGACGGTGGAAGTGGATGGTTTCATGATAAGGTAAACTTATCAGATGTTGAATTTACTGAAAGTCAGTGATCTGTTCACCACAAATAAGTATCTATAAGATTGTCTCAGTAGGTAAACGACTGAAAATAGACAACTGTCTCTTGCTAAAAATGTATGAATGATCAGTCTTGTTTCTTGTAAGTTCACAACAGGATTCGGAAAGAATTCCTCCCTCAGAGTACCAGAATGTCACATGAACAAAAAATGTCCACATGCAGATACTGTGTACCATTAGATACAGTCAGTTAAGTAACAGGCTATCACTGTTTAGATAACCGAAGACATAAAAAGTAATAGACTATTCACTACTCTTCTCTTGCATCTTGAAATTTTCTGAATCATACTTTCAGTAAGTAAGGTTGCTCGATATAACGTTTATGAAATTTCGAGCAGATTCACATTTATCTTACTGGTAAAGGTGACACGAAATTCCTCCCATAAGTATAGAGTAACAGTAATGGTTTTGTCTTTTCAAGCGTTGTAGTTTTGCACATGCGAACCTGCAGATCTCAATCATACGTATGAGGTGAGAATCATAAATAATAGCTGCAAGTTATCACAGAAATTCATCAGAAAGTAGCGATTAGATGAAATGGAAATGAGTATTGAATGTGAGCTTCGAATAAAAAAGGATTATGTATTCATATGAGCTCAGGTCCTCTCTTCATACACAATAAGTAAAATGAACATTTGAAAGGAAAGCCGCTGATGCCTTAAGGTAAATCAGACAATTGATGGTTGCAGCAATGCAGTATTGAAATAATGGAAGAATATCTTAGTGTCGAATGACCAGCAAAACTGTGGAAGTGGTAACGGGGATCTCAGAAACGTAGCATGCTTGTGATCAACAAAAACAGCAAAAAACAAACAATTTCAAGATAATGAACGCAAACGTGTTATAAAGTAGGAGTTAAGACTTCAGTTTACGAAGTGATTGGTGTATGGTGTTTCAGTATTTTCAACAAAATGTCATAGACGTATGCTCTTAAGCTGCTGGCTTAACAGAAGCATCCTTTTAATCTATAAGAAATTAACGGTTCTGAGAGATTTTTAGTGGACATGTACTGCAAGTTAAGAGGCCGATAATAGATTAACTTAACAAAGCAAACTTTGTATGGGTTCATAATTAGGCAAGTCAAGTTATTAGCCTTGTTGTTTCCCAACAGAAATCTTTTGTCTGACAATTAATGTACATATATCTCATTAAGAATTCTAAAATATCGGTGTTAGGGAACGTAAATTTAGGGGAAGATCACCAATTATTATTTATTATTTTTCCCTTGAGTTCCTCATGGAACAATGCGATTCAGTAGCACATCTCCATTCCACTCTCTTCTCTGCAATCTTTTCTACCTGGCTCCACCACAGCCCACAGGCTCTCATTTCTTCCTCACACAATCTCCTCCATGTCACCCTTGCCCCGGACGCCCAACTCACCGTTTCCCATCTGGGTTCCACTAGAGGGTCTGGCCTGGCGTGTGATATCTCCGAATGGCCTTTTCAATGCATGCCCAATCCATCTTCATCTCCCTGTGCAAATTTGTTGGGTGATGGGTTCTTGATTGGTTCGTTGGCAGCTCAGAGTTTCTTGTTGTTCATTGTTTCTGACCATCTGAGCTTCAGTAGCGAGCCAGAGTAGGCAGCTGTTGATGAATATCTGTAGTTTGATGGAAATGCTTTTCGTAGCGCGCCAATTGGCTTCCCGAAGACTCACCAACCGGCGTCATTTCGTCTCCTCGATTCCAGCGAGGAATAAGTTTGTTTTTATTTTTTATATTTTGTCTGTGCTTTGAAGTTTCTGTAGCGGATGGATTGGTTTTACGGGGTAGGGTTACTAGCCCAACGCTCGATTAGTAACTAGTGAACTAGTTAACCAGGCGAGGAAGGTCAGCTAGCACAGTATTATTACTACGAAGGCGGTCACTAAGAGTCATCCAGTGTGATGAAATAAATGAAGGAAAATTGGTTAGCTATTCAGTAACCAGTAGCATCAGAAATGTTGTATTTACTGCGACCTTTAACGGAAGCCTATGAAACTGTACTTGGCAGTACGTTAGAGACTACCAATTCGTTACCGTTTGTTAATCAACGAGATTTCTACATTTTTTCACAAATAATCACTTGGTGCTTTAAGTATGAAATAAAACTCAACAATTTATTGTACTATGCAATTATTAAATGATTAGTCTTTAAATGTTTATCTTACGCTACCGTAAAAAACCCATATATTTCAATACTGTATTAGGAATTTAATCAACTTCTTAAGTAAACAAAATATGATAAGATCTAATGTCAGCGTTAAACAGTATTATCTTTATGTTTCACCTCACGTGTCAGAAACGCATTAATGGTTATAAACTTCTATTTATTCGGTTTACCTACGGTAATAATTGCAGTAACAAAGTACAAATATTGCAAGAGTAATTATTGTAAACAATATATATATAGTTTTCTAAGATATACCTTGAAAACACTACATCCTTATCGTTCCTCTTTTGTGCGTTGACCTAACTACTTGTGTTCTTCGTGGCATGGATTGAGATGTTTGACGGACATAAAACACTTCAAGTTTCAACTGGAAAAAGCCCTTATGCTTTAGTCGTTATTCTTCGTGTATCATGAAACGCGAAATATGTGAAAGTTACTGAGATGTACAGCTTTTACAAAATTTCAGTTAGTCAATAAGTCATTCAGTGTTTCAAAGTGATTTTCTCGGAGTAGCCGATGAGTGTTAAATTTACTGACATGCTTAAGCACTTTATATCTGAACAGTAAGTTTTGGAAAAAGTACTGACAGCTCTAATTCACCATATCTCACAGTAACGAAATTTAAAAATCAAGAAAAACTGTACACTTCTGTACACACTAATATATAATTACAGCAGTTAAGTTGTCTCATTTGATGAACTGAATTTATGTTTGTAAAGGTTATGTAGTGATGTATTTTTTCAGAGAACAGTTCCCAGTTGAATGCTTGGATAACTTATCTTCAGACTAAAGGTGCTCACAAATCGTCTTACCTGACGAAAATTTAATTTATCGGCTCACTTCATAACAAGATATAGCAAAGATTTAATCTCAGGATGATCAACAATAAAAGAGGTAAAACATGTCTGAAAACCCTTTATTTCCTAAAATTCATGTATTCACGTCTGATGTTTGACAGAGCGGTAGTATATAGAGATAAATGATATGCCAGGAAATACTCTTGCATGCTAAGAAATGCAGCAATGCTTGTCATTCATTAAAAGTTATGTATTATTGATAGACAATGGCTAGCAGTGGGATGCAGGAAGCTCTTTCCGCCCTATTTGGGGCTTGTAAGTTGGAGTGATCGGTCCCAAGAACAGCATCACTCACTGGGAGGCAGATAAATTCATCTGATGAGTCCAGAGTAGGGTGAAAAACGCATCCTGGGTTCCATTGCGAGACACTACCCATCATTGGTATACATTTGAGTCTTAGGCAATATCAGGGCATCCATACAGGAGTCTATATATCGATAGAGACCGATCAATTCAGTCCAATGAACGACGGGATAATACAAGCAACAACAATCATTAAAAGCGTTTCAATGAACAAAAGAGTGCTAATGAAACATCAAAAGCTACCAAGTTTCAGTTACCTGTAAGATATTACTGTAGAGTTGCACTATGAAAAACGTTCGACTAAGAGCCTGATAATCTAAACCTAAACACTGAAAAACATTCGACAAAAACAAGCAGCAAATTTGTCTAATAAATATGTTATCACTTTCGCAATCTGAAATGGCCATGATTTTGACAGACGTGTATTGATAACGGGTGATGATTGAAGGTGAAATGAAAATTTAGACTGCAGCAGGATTCTAACTAGCATTCACTGAGTATTTCTCAGACTGTCAAGCTGATAATCATTATGATGCTCCCCTCACTAGTTTATGTAGATTTGGATTGAGATGAGAAATCCTAACTGAGTATTCATTGTGAATACGATCAAGGAATAGTAACGCGTTACGAATTCACATGACAATCGGGTAAACCCATTGGAGATTGAAGTGAGAGAAAAATCTGATCATCAGTCAGGTTCCGTCACTATGTTGGTAGGTCACCGGGTCCAGAACCTAGTAGTTACTGATTTGAATCCTGCCTTGGCTTAAATTTTCTCTCCACCTCCAGTCATCACACAATATTAATAAATTCGTCATCATTGTCTGGTTGATATTCTGAAGATATATAATCATCGTTCAAGACTTATAAACAAGCATCTCGTTAGTCAGTCATATCATTATTAGGTTCGCATGAAAATGCAGTGTTTTCTTTCATATTGTTCCTGGAAAAGGAAAAGGAAAATTTGTAAAGATAAAACTGTCCATTTATGTACTGTAAGGAACCTGTGAAACCACTTTTTAACTTTCTTTTCATTAGGTGGGGACGTATGCAGTTCCAGCAAATTTCAGCAACCCTATAAAGATCCTTTTAAGAAAACTCAGTAACTGAAAAGTAATTTGCATTGTGTTAACTTAATTAAAATATAATGCACAAGCAGTGATAACAGTGTTGCTTACATTTGTCCCAACTTATTGAGTAAGATTCACGAAGTACAACAATATGAGTAGCATTTAACTGAATACTTTTATTATCATTTTTGTGTTGAAGTGCTTATTTAAATATTAAAATGTTTACCTATCTTCCTGCTAAAAGTGGAATAAGAAACTCATCGTAATAATAAACAAACAAGAGGAAGTAAGGTATTTTGCGGAAATTAATCTTTCCATATCGCTATTTCTAGATTGACAGTTTAACACAAGGGATAATTTAAGTATGAATGACAGTCATGAATGAAAATATAGTGTATAACATCACTGATGAATAAACAAAACACTTTATAGGTTGTGTTACATACCTGTTGGGAAATGAAATTAAAACTATAAAATAATGATAAACGTCAAGAAATAAATTGTAAGAAGTTTGTTCACTTCCGTACATTTGGAAAAACCTTTTCATGAGTTTATCAACAGTGCATATGCATATCCAAACACCTCTACGCAAATGCTCTATAATATAGTGTCTACAAGAAAAAAGAATTTATTTGAGATAACATGTTACAAAGTTAAATTACGTGGTTGATGCATTATCGTTTGGATTTCGGTGACATTTAACATTTCATCCCAAACTATTTTTGTTATTTTGAGTCAAAGAAGTATTATTTCTGGACAGTAACTATGTAGTAAAAGGGTCTCACATTTGGTAGTTGTTCTCTCTGTTGCAACTAATGAACGCACCGAATTACAAAATCCATCAGTCACGTGATTGACTAACGTTTTTACACTTCAAAAGTACATACTATGTCGTTCAGAATAAATTGTATTATTTTACATAAAATACATGCCAAAAGTGGCTATCATATCCCTGGTCTAGTGGATATTTCTTTAGTACAAGTGAGTCCAGCTGACGAGTCCCAGATAGGAAGAAACACGCATACTGGACTGTACTGCTGGTTACCAAGATAAATACTAGCTTTCTTACAAAAGTTCCAACAACCTATAGGTTATCTTCTGATTGCAGTTAGTAAGATATATGTATTGAGAGTGATTTTGACTGTAGAATGCTAACCTGCTGCGATTACACAAAGTCATATTTCAACAGTAAGGGACAATGTTATTTTTATCTATTTGTATCTGTACATTAATGCATCACAGTCACCAATCCCATGTTTTCGAAACAGTAGTTTAAGTGAGTGACTAACAAAGGTTTTTAATGAGGAAATCTGTGTCGTTAGCGAAGTAATTAATTAAATAATTAGGAATGTTATTCTAGATGTAGCATTCCTAAAGTGAATGGCTCCTATCACTTGCCTACTAATGGTATTTTCACACGTAGTTTAGGAATAAATACACGTCTTGAGTGGGACAGTGTTCTCCATAGTTACAAAAAATAGGCATAAATAATGAAACAAAGAATTTGACGAAGGTCATATTGAAGTTAACAGTCCGAAGGGCAAACAATTCACCTGTGGTTTTCCTTATTTGCAAGAAAAATTAGTATCTGTTCGTTTTATTTATCATGAGAATATGTGAAGGGAAACCCAGAAATTTGCTTCAAACCCTTTTCATATTTATGTGGCTTCTCAAAATGTTGTTGGTTTTAAGAATCAGAGATATATGCGGGTATTTTTATTGTGTTCAATCAAGCAAAAGAACTGTATCCTATGACACAACAACAAACATTAAGAAAAGAGACGGAAATAGACAAACACAGATGTATGCATGAGGTAATTCGATTTCTGTAACTATTAAAAACGAAATTCGTGAATAGATGCGTAGGAGCATATGAAGATAGAAGACGGGTAGCACAAACCATCATCTTATAGTAACACAGTTCGCTAAAAATGACGGCCACATTGAAGTATAATTTTTTCCCATGGGTAAAATAAACGTTCATCACTACAGTCGTATATTATGCTTCGAGTGACAAAGTTCCACAGTAATTTATGTAACTAAAACTGAGACTTAAAAGTGAGGATGACATAAATATTGTTCTCGCTTTTTTCATAAACATTTAACGCAACGAAAGCATGGATAGAATATTTACAGAATCTAAAATCTAATATGGGAAAGTAAATAAGGTTAAACTTTAGCGCATAAAATAAGTATTTTCACTTTAGCGTTATTCATTACTCACTGTCAGAATTTTGATTTAGTCGTCTCTCCTTTCTTGGTTATTGAACCAGCAATAAGTCAGAGCAATACTGAGTAGGAATGATCAATTCTTTACTCAGTGTCATGTAGATGATGAGTTTCAGTGGCCGAAAATTTAAAGTTGTTCTTAGGGCCTTGACTGAATGCATGTTAGACATAAAGTGAGTTAAATAACCAAGTCATCATTGAAGTTAAAATAAGGGATACTGGAGTTGTGTTCCACGTGGTGGGCAGCAGGTGAATTCAAGAGGTACGTTTCGTTCAATGTGGTACTCTTCAGTTGCATGTACCCGCATTCTAGTGAGTGATCTTGTTCCCACTGACACTCGAACCCAATACTCATCGCTTCAAAAGCCAAAGAGTTATCCCGTAGGCCAGTGGGGGCGTGACAGCAACCACTTAGGCCCCGGGTATCAGCTGCTGTTTATCGATACTTGTGACCTCCCTTTGCTATAGTGAGTTGGATTGCTCGACGTCTGTTGGCAGATGTGCTTTTATACAGATGCCTCAAAACTACACAATTACTCGTTATGTTGCAATCGGCTTGGAGATTACAAATTCCAAACAACAACTTATTTCCATTATATGAGAGGTGTCTGTCATGCCAAAAATGCCTAGTGGGTAACGCTTTGACATTTGGAGTAATTGGTAATGGCTCTGAGCCTCAATGGGGAAAACAACACCATTGGGGTGTTGGCGCATCCGGCTGATGAGTCTCATGTCAGACGAGACGCCCATTCTAGACTCCACCGCCAGGTCATAGCAGCACTTGTGTTTACTGAAGTGAATCTCTCTAGTCTATTAGGGAATCTTATTTTTTCTTCAACTAGGTGGATTTGCCGGAAAATAATGAAGCGTCATTCTAATCGCGTAGTTCAACTCAGGCATTTATTAACCTGCAGGCAATAAGGAAAGTAATTACCTTAGTCGTATTTATCGAAATTCACTCCATGATGAATAACACCTTAATTCTCTAATATTTAAATTTTCGTACAGTCTGTTTTTGTTGTGGTGATAGATCTTTTCATAGACTCAACCTTATTATTGTAGAATCTGTCTTTCGATATCATGTTATAAGTGAAAACCTAACTTATTTAAAACTCACTGCTAGCTGCCTAAAACACAGACATGTATCTTCAGCTGTAACGAAAACAAGCGAGCCGCGTTGCACTAAACAGTTGCTAACAATAAAGTGGTAGTAAAAAGCAACATTTTTATAATCGTTTGTCAACTTGTTTCGAAAAATAATCATACAAATTTGGATTAACCCTGTAAAGTATTATATTCAGTAAATCACTTTATAAATAAATCATTACAAAATCTAAAAGGTAGGATGCATTTCCTACTGAGCTCTACAATGTGGTCGTGACTAAGACATTTTGATGACATTTCTAATTCAAATTACTAAGTGACCACATGTGTTCATATTCGAATGACTTTTAATTTTCCTGTAGGTGCTGGAACAGTCCTCTCAATAAATGTCACAGACAGAGCATCTGGGTGATTTCATTTTATTTCAGAATATCTAAATTTATTCTAGTATAGTTTGTAACTCTTAATTTAACATCCACTTTACGTTATAATGGATATTGTTCACTCAAGAGTGAAAAATCTAAGAATTTTTTATTGTCAACTGACATACTTTGATTTTCGTCAAGGTTTATGTAAAATATTATCTAACGGTTGGCTTACAAATAATTTACTTGATTTATTTCTTCACTACCATCTAAGAAGCAAGAAAGAAAAAGCTTTCTGATCAAATGCAAAATAAACTTATTAATTCGAAGGAAACTAAGAGGTCCTTAAAAATAACTCAGTTTCGAATAAAATAACTAAGTAGACACATGTTTCCCAGATGTCTGACTATTTATTCCTCTGATTGTTTGCAGTGTAAAGAATGAGCTTGAATGGTTTACACACATGAAAAAACTTAAGTTACCAGCATTATATGGTTAGAGTTATAAACATTGTTTTGATTCAATGAGTGCTTACTAAAGACTGGTAGATTGATAGATCACAAAGAAATGATTTAGGTAATTTGTAGCTACTAGCAGCACCAAGAGTATTGAACGCACATAGTCAGCCTTTACGGGCCAGTCTTTCGCATAAATTAATTACTAGATGAAGCAAAGGTGTCAATTATATACAGAAAACGTAATCCAAAACTACATAGCTTAGTAATAACCAGTAAGAAAAGTATTTTTGGTAAAAAGTGTAACATAAGTTACATTAAAAGGTTTCTGGAAACTGTCCATAGATTGAACGCTAGTTTTCTGTTTGTGTTGTCAACTGTTATGAAACGCTTTCAGTTCTGGGAACAAGTACATCAAAGTTATATGCTTCATTTCAGGCTGTACTTCTATGCTTAAATAAGCAATTATTTTGGAAGCCTGTGATTACCTAATATTCTTATCTTCTATGATCTTAATTTTATTATCCTGTTGTTAATTGGACCGAACAGGTCGCTCTCTATTGGTATACGGGCTCCAGCGAGGATCTCTCGAGGTTACTTGAAATTTGAATTTGATATCAATGAAAGATCGTGGCTAACAGTGGAATCCAGAACCTGCATTTCGTCCTATTTGGAACTTGTCGGCTGGATGTACTCGCCTCCCAATGGACTGTGTGGTTCCCATTAATATCAATAAGGACCAATCGATTAGGTCCAGTCAACGATGGGATAATACAACATCATATAAACTATACCCGTTGCACAACAAGTGGTTGTTGCGACTCGGTGGCCTAGTGAATAGCGCTTTGGCATTTGAAGCGATCTGTCCTGGGTCCAAGCTTTGTGGGCACAATATCGCTCACTGTTAGGCAACTACATCTAGCTGACAAGTCATAAATAGGACGAAAAGCACGTCCTGATACCTACTCATAGCCACTGTCCACTGTTGATTCTTATCTTCTGTCTACATTTTACAGCTTTCTTAAAAATTTATTCAAATTTTAGCCTCATGCTTGTTTCAGTTACTTTAAAAATTGGAAGTTAGTGAAAATCAAGGCAAAATCCATCAAACACTACTACATATTTTTTCCATCCCTTATTTTCCTCAGCATAACTTACAAACCAAAATGTCCAAAAGATATACATTAAACAAAACCTTTCTCTGAATGAATAAAATCAGTAAATCATAAAATGTGATTGTCATTTTTATATCTGAAGTATTTAGCAGAAGAAAAAAATGATTCTTCGTTGAAAAATCACTCATCACTTTTTATTATTTCCAATTTCGAATTTTCGTTCACGACTATGGTATGAAATCACTGGAAAGAATGACTTATACGATTAGGATATCTCAATTATCAATTATCACCGGTCTTTAAGCCACCCGAGAAAGCTTATCTCTGAATAAGTTTGTAGGTTTAAGAGCACCCTAATTCCAGTTTTGTTGAGGATCTTACATAAAGTTTCTGGTGTACCTTCCTTTTAGGGCAACACAGTGGAGTCTGTGAACTCCTTTCTACTCTTGTTAATGTTTTTATTTCGATTGTTATATGTTCTTACGAATTTGTTAATAAACTGTAGAGGATAATAATGAACCGTTAGCATTTCTTTTATGCGCTTTGGTTTTTTGTTTAGCTCCCCGCACTGTCAGTTTTTCTAGCTCTATAATTTAGACATTTGATTGAACTCGCCGTAACTGACATTGGACGAGATGAATTAATGTATAGATACCTGTCAGAATGTGTCAGTTCTCTGTAAACGGTAGTACTAAAACCACCGTATGTCCTTCGTTTTGTCCTGCAATCCAATGTAGGTAATTCTTCTTGTTAATTTTCTACCTCGTAAGTGACGTGAATTGTGCCTACTACTGGGTTTATGTGCGAAAAAGTTCTCAATATGTTGTGATTTCAACAGAGTGAACGTGTCATTCACATATCGCCACAATGTCTTAGGTGCAGGGTTATACTAGTCTAACCTTCTTAAGGAGAGATTGACTACCTACCACCCAGCAAGCAACACCGAAACAAATTTCTATGCTAGTTAGCTTATACATACTATCTCGGATCGCTTAGCACTAAGAGGGGAATTATCAGAATAACCAGTTTTCTTATGGTTACAGATAAAGGTTCAGGACATCCAGCGAACTGACTCAAAATCTCGCAACAATATTCGTATTTTAGCTAAATAATGGTTCGTTTATTGATTTGAAATAATATGCCTCATGTTAATAGCTGGGCATTCTACAAGTATAGACTTAAAATTGCCAAATATAATTTTGTGATAACATTTAAAATCTATTGGCAGTAGAACATATTGTGCAGGACTTATCCCATTTAAAGTCTGTCAGTAGAAAGTATCGTTTCCCTAATTTAAGTAAACTCCAGCTGAGAAACAGTAGTATGAAGGCCGTTTCAATTAATCTATTCTTACGCTGAATTAAAATAGATAAAAAAATAGTTACTTATCAAAGGTTTTCATACTTTGTTTGTTAGACTGTAAGCAATAGTTAATTCTGGAGAGTTTATGATACTGCCTGCCACCAGAAGGGATGAAGACATGGTGAATATTCAAAACTGTCACAGTTTCAAAGCAAACAGTTTCCTTTCAGTGGTTCCCCTTTTTGAATGTATACAAGTATCGATTGCTATCATCCGTTTTTGTAGGACTTTATACTTCTTACGTATGAATTTCCAAAGCATGCATATAGATATTGGTTTAGGTCACATTTTGAACCGGATCATTCATAAAAGTGTGTGTACGCCGAATAGGTGCGAAAAATAACATTTTATTCAGCTTCCTTTGTAGTTTATTGAATTATGCAACTGAAAATACATATTTCCCACTGTCTGACACTTTTAATTTCCAGTTTCTGTACAGAATCAAATTACCCAACATCTGTTGGCAGATGAACTCTTTTGCGGATGCCTTGATGTTGCGAGATGTTCATGAAGTTGTATTCATCTTGACAAATCACTGAGATATTCAGGAAAGCAGGTACATCTGGCTAACCGGTCACAGATAAGTCTAAACGTACCTCCTGGATTCCACCGCCAGTTATCAAGATGAGTATACATATATATTATCTACAGTATTATGTTTACCGATTCGTATCAGTACAGGCATTCTTTCAATAAGTTTTACATTGTTACCTTTAGAATATATATCTCTGCATGACAGTAAATCATGTTGGTCAATAAATTTTCGTGATTAACCAGAAAATCCTTTATACCTTTGCTTCATGCATTTATATGTGCTATCCAGTAGAAGTCAGGGAATTAGCTAGTTTTTCGAATTCCCCTGTACCCAGATATTTAGTTCTTGAATTAATGTTAAGTGAAAATAAAAACGTTTATAGAGAGATCCTAACCAAACTAAAACATCCGAAAACTTTAAAAGAGTATATATTTACTTTGAAATTAGGTTTTGACAGATTTTTTGAGACCAAGAAAACAGGCAGGAAAAGTCTCCTTAAATCGTGGCTTTTTTTGTCCTATTCAAGCTAACTAGTTGCATAACAACATCTGACAAAAAACGTGCTCACCAGTTATTAGACAGTGAAAGTTATGATTATCAGGACTTTCTTAAAAGATACTGTTTCTATGTTTTCAGGACTGTTTGATTTGTAAGTCGTTTTACAGGAAGTCATTACTCTGTGAGGTGAAATTCTGAAAATTACGTAATATCAATCAGTGTTCAATGCATAGACATATGAGTTTACATATTGAAGGACACGTTTTTTAACTTGAAGTATATAATTTATGATAATTCTTCCCTTGGGTTACTAGTGGAACAATGCGATTCAGTAGCACATCTCCATTCCACTCTCTTCTCTGCAATCTTTTCTACCTGGCTCCACCACAGCCCACAGGCTCTCATTTCTTCCTCACACAATCTCCTCCATGTCACCCTTGCCCCGGACGCCCAACTCACCGTTTCCCATCTGGGTTCCACTAGAGGGTCTGGCCTGGCGTGTGATATCTCCGAATGGCCTTTTCAATGCATGCCCAATCCATCTTCATCTCCCTGTGCAAATTGTTGGGTGATGGGTTCTTGATTGGTTCGTTGGCAGCTCAGAGTTTCTTGTTGTTCATTCTTTCTGACCATCTGAGCTTCAGTAGCGAGCCAGAGTAGCAGCTGTTGATGAATATCTGTAGTTTGTTGAAAATACTTTTTGTAACGCGCCAAGTTTCTCAACCGTCATATAGAAACACTGCCTGTAGTTGAAATGATGCTGCCTAGATAGGTGAAAGAGGCTACTTCCTTTAAGTCTCTCCCGTTCATGGTGATTGGAGTTTGTTGTTGTTGGTGGTGGCGTTGGTTGGGTATCTTCATCACCTCTGTCTTCTCTATATTCACTTGAAGTCCCGTCTTCGCTGCCCTGCCTCTTCTGTCAACATGTTAGCTTTTGCATGTAGATCTTCGAGTTTGTGAGACAATAGACACAAGTCATCGGCGAAATCCGAAACTTCTAGGATCTTTTCCCCAGTCCTGATATGCCCATCTTCTTGCTCCTCACTGTTTGCTTCATGATTCTGTCCACCACAATCAGGAATATATACTGGGTGATAGTAGACAGCCTTGTTTCACTTCTGTCTTCACTTCAAAGGCATCACTGAGCTTCTCATTGTGAATTACTTGGCATGTAGCATCATGCACAACATAGTTGATGGATGAAATTGATAAAGGTTCGTGGTATTCCGTAGTAGTGAAGCAGTTTCCAAATTACTTGTCAGTCGACGCTGTCGAAGCTTTTCCAAAGTTGATAAAGTTGGGTAGAGAGTTGACTGCCATTCTATGTCCTGTTCTATAATGATGCGAAGCGTTGCAATTTGGTCCGCACATGATTTGTACTTCCTGAATGCAGCCAGCCTGTTCCGGTCGTAGTTTTGAATCCAGTGCATTCTTTAGCCTCTCCAGGATGATGCGGCCTAATATTTTGCTCACTTCGGGCGGACAGGAGCATGATTCCGTGCCACTTCTTGCAAAGATATATGTCTCCCTTCTTCGAAAGTATGACAAGGTAGTCCTTCTTTCAATCTCCAGGTTCATTTTATTCCTTCCAGACCTTCTGCAATAGTGGTGTGAGCATGTCCACTGTTCTCCTTGCGTCAGATCACAGTAGTTCTGAAGGAATTCCACCGGGTCCTACTGCCTTCACGCATTTCAGTGGATTTGTGGCGTTCTGTACTTCGACTTTCATTTGCGGGCTTCTGTTCACTGGTGATTCTCTGAATGCCGGTGGTATTTCTGGACGAAAGGCCCGTCGTGGTCGATTCAAGAGCTTTTTCGAGGGGTCAGCCCGTTTTCAGTTTTCCTTCCACTCTTTTCTAGCTAGGTTTCCTTCACAAACTTTCATTAATTTCATCTGTATTGATCTCTTCCAAGACAGCAAGTAACCTGGTTATTTGGTACATTGTTGTCAGGTCTCTCCAATCTGCAGCCTGTTATGCTTCGCTTGCCAGTGCATCATAGAGGTATCTTTGCCTTTGCGCACACTCTTCTTCACTTCTTTGAACAGTCTTTTACACGTTCTACTCAATTCTTCTTCTTGTCGTTCATCCTTGCACTGGTTTATCTTCTGCTTCGACATCTTCCACTCCCTCTTCCTCCTTATCAACTTCCATGTGTCCGTCGAGATCCATTCCTCGTCTCACCACTTCTTCTTCCTTCCTAACACGGTTATCCAGGTTTCCCAGTGCTCATCCACACAAGTGTCTTCAGGGATGTTACTCGATATCTCCCATTTCCCCGATGGCTGACTGACGTGAAGATGTCCCTTTTAGTTTCGTCCTTCAGTCCAGTTCCTGTTCTGGGTGGTTGTTGAGCTTGAACTGAGGTCTGTCTATCACCAACTCCCTTGAATCGAAGGCTTTCACTTGATTTGGAAGGTCGGTCCCTTGCACTAGATAGTGAGTGGTGTGAACCCACATCTGCTCTCCTTCTTCATCTTGTAGGCTGATCCAGTAGGCTGTGTCTCCACTTTCTTCACATTGAGATGAAGTCGATCTGATTTTTAGTGTAGTGTGTCCTGGTGTCTGGTGAAATCAAATCCATGTCACTGCCTTTTGAATATCCTTGTGTTTGTACACACTGCCTCGCCTCCAATCATCAAATCGTTGAATGCTCAGAAGTGGGCGAACTGTTCTCCATTCAAGCTCACTTCTCGAGCGCCTCTCCACCCATGATGAGTTCTCTTCCTGTGTTGTCCGCTCCGAGTTTGACATTCACGTCACCCCACCCATTAGAATCAATTTTGATGTCGCCATCTTGGGTGGAGTGTTGTCTAGTACTGATTGTAGTTTTCTGTAGAATTCCTCCTCCTTCTCTTCATCTGCATTATTTGTTGGTGTGTAGCGTTGCGTAGGATGGATGGTTGTGACTTTGCTTCCTTCCTTTTGAGTTGAGTCTTGCTGTCATTATCCTGATCCTGTAAGAGGAGATTGGTTGCTAGTGCATGAGAGAGAGCCTTCGATGCTCTTCAAGGGGACATCATGATAGCCACTCCATGACTCAGTGTGGTCGTGGTTGTTGTCTGTGTGACAATATCGGAGTAGATTATTGAGTCTGCAATTGACAGTTTTGAGAGTTCACTTTCATTCCATCTGCTTTCTCAGATTCCTAGCCTAGCACTTTAATGCTATATCTTCTCATCTTTTCTGCAATGTGGGCAGCCTTGGTAGGTTCAAACATGGTGCGAACATAGGATGTCCACATGTTTACTTTTACTTTCATCGAGAGAAGACAAATCGGTCGAATGGCTACCCGAAAGCTCTTACTAATCGGCGTTATTTCGCCTTTCTGATTCCAACACGGAATTAGTATGTTTTTACTTTCTATATTTTTTCCTGTGCTTTGAAGTTTCTTTATCGATTGGATTGGTTTTACGGGTAGGGTTACTAGCCGTATGCTCAGCCTTCCTTCTTCATACGGGATTAGTACTGGCTAGTAGCTAGTGAACTAGTTAACCAGGCAAGGTTTTCAATTTAAATAGTAAAACGCAATTATCTTTAGAGATTTTAATAACGCTAAAATATACAAAAGTATATCCCAGCACTTGAAAATTATGACCATCTTCCTAAAATATCTAATGGACCGAGTTGACGGAATCGTAATATAGGATATGAAAATTTTAGGCATAATTTTTATCCATTTTTCTGTGAAGTATAAAATCCTAATGAACAGGTTTTCAGCATTAAGTGCTCAAATTTTCCTTTGAAAAAATAACAAATTTTATCAATTTTCTTCAGAAAATTTCAAAGATTCACTTTCACTGATTTTCTCGATAAATGTTCGTCATCTGGTAATCTATACAGTATCTCCCATGAAATGGTAATAGTGTGTTTGAAATTTACTACTTTCGCTCCACTTTATTAGAGTACTCACTAGATAGGCCAGTTATCTCATTACATTTTAAAATTATGAAATATAAAGAGAAATAAAAACACTTAAGGGTTTTTAGAAGATTCATAATGATTCCAAATGTATTGAATTTCGTTGAGATTTCAACAGTTTGTGTGCATTATTTTTCGCTGAAATCACAGAGTATGTGAAAGATCATAGTTCAGGCTTTTGAAGACTATTTTGTTACAGAAATCAACTTTTATATGAAATGGGATTTTTGTTGTTTTAATTTGAAATTTACTGATTTTGCTTAATATTAATCTATGACGATTATGATATTATTCAAAGAAAAATACTTTATTGTTATGCTTTCTCAAGTTAAATCTATGGTAAAATAGTGAAAAGATACCATTCATTTAGACAGTAATCCTACACACTTTCAGTTTCAGTTTATTTGCAATCCACATAAATGCATGAAAACTTATGGGAATCTAAAGAACACCTTTATACATTAGTATTTCTCTAATTTTTAAGAAAATGTGAATATTGTTTTCAAAATTATTTTATAAATTTTCCAGAATTTTTTTCTAAAGTAGCATTACATAAAAATGAAGAAATACAGGACTTGGAAATTTTAGGAATAGTAGTCTACTGAAGTTAGTTACGATTGAAAACAACACAATGGGCATTTGCACCTACTGAAACAGTGAAACACAGAAGTCAGCAAAGGATCACTATCGGCAAAAGCGTTCTAAGTGTCTTCGTCGTGACCATGAAAACTATTCTAGTTTCATCTCTTATAAGGTATAAGTTGGTCATAAATACGAACAGTCACGAATGCTTAGAAAGTTATTGTTTTTATTTATTGACCATAGTAAAGAGACCTTTATAATGCAATTTCAAATAGACGACACTTTAATGTAGCTTTTTTTCCCATTATCACTAAACAAGCAGTTACTTTTTGTCTTTAAATAGGGTAATTTAATCAACTAAAAACAGCCTAGACTCCCTTCTTGATAGTACACTGCATTTTTGGAAAAAGTAATCTCTTACAGCAAGAACAACAACAATCTTTTCATTCCAGACCATAAGTTTTAACAGAGTACGGAATTCTCAGTGTGATATTTACAAGTTTGCTCCTTATACAGTATTTTTCAGTTAAATAACCATTGCAGTTAAATAAAGTTATTAATAGTAATATATTAAGTAGTAATACACAACGACCAATTGTTTTTAGGTTATCGTCTGGTTTTTGGGTATATAGTTGCACAGGGGGGGGGGGATAGAAAAAGTACTCTTAGATTTATGCGGGGATTATCCAGCTAGTATCAAAATTTGCAGTGAGCCTGACAGTCAACTGCTATCTATGGTGATATTTTTAGCACTTTTACGATAAGTTGAAGAAATTTTGAGAATACTCAAGGGTGAATTTTACTATAAGCTGACAGTTGAATAATTAAAACATGTACAAAAGAAGTAGTTTGGTATAATATATCATAGCAACCCTTTGGTAGCTCAAATTTTCATCAGACCACCAAGGTCGGCCTACAAAAGGTGAAAATGTGTGACTGAGTTAACACTTAAGTTTTATATATGCTGTACATTCTTCTGTCTTCAAAACTTTTAAATTGAAACTTAAAAGGATCAAAAGATAGTGGCACTAAATTGCTACCAGGAGATTTTCATTTTCAACCAATCTCACACACGTATATCCATAGTTGACAAACCATTTTTGGGCATATTTTCTTTGTTTATAAATAACTTACTCTTCAAATAATTTTTCGAAAGACAGATTGTTATTGGCATGTTTTTCAAAGAAATCTGTGACAGTGGATTGAAGGATCACTATTGTTATATGTGGGATCCATGACATCATATTATCAATCTTCACATGATTTCCCTTTTTTAACATGAATGATCTTCAAATCCATTTCCATTTTATAAAATGTATATATTCCTTCTTCTTTCAGACACCATATTAGTCCCTTGAGAATCCCTTTATAAGTGAAATTATAAATTCGTTCCCTCTTTGATGTTCTGCACTCAGGTATGAGCGTTCATGTGTGTTTTGTTATTTGAAATGCATTTCAGGGACGACAAGTAACGTAGTTCAGTGGTTGACTGAATAGATGAAAAGTGTAGTAAATATTTGTAGTTCAAGGTATGGATGTTTGAATTGAGCTGTCTAGCTCCCATACACTAATGACGACGTCCAATATGATATCGAAACGTTTGTCAAAGAATCCCAAACAAGAATTAGTGTAAAGACGATTCCTTTTTAACTTTTCAGTATATCAGAGTTTGTATGTTACAGCAAAGTTTCAAGTAGCACAACATAATATGAGAATAAGACCACTGTCAGTTGTGAGAAGTCAAAGTTATGCCACGTTATACACTAATCATATTTGGCCAGCTGATTGCTTAAACTCGATTCGTATCTAGCTTTTAGGTAGAACAAGAAATACATCGGATAAGTCAATATCTTTGAAGTGTATAAGGAGGTAAACAAAATGGTGTTAGGTTTCTCTTAGGTGGTAGCTGCCACAAACACCACTAAGTTAAAATTATCTAATAGTTACATAATCATTTTTCATTGAAAGAACTTATCATGATTGTGACTAGACTGATTCGTTTAGAGGTTTACAGAGTTTGCAATGCGTTTATTTGCTATGCATATTTCAGTGGACAGAAAGCAGAAAACAGCTGAGTTGACTGTTGAAACGTGTAGTAGAAGCATCTGAATGTTTTACCATCGAATTCTTTCCTGTGTTTGAAACGATTCACTTGTTTTTCATGAGATACGTAATGCGCCATATTTAATATGGGTCAATGATTCCTCGATAATCCATTTCCCTTCGAGGATAAAGTGACACAGTTCATCCATTGAATAAGAATGGATGAGGGTGTTATTTTCATGGCAAGGAATCTCCAGATAATATCATCAAATTTAAAAGTGCTTTCAAATGTTTTGAGGAGAATAAAACAAAACATGAAACAGGAAGTTTAACAATGATTGCCAAACAATTTGTTCTTCATCGTCAAAACACCTTTGTGAATCGAAACAGCATCCGGAATTTTCATATTATTGCAGCTTTGTAGCTTGATATTTGAAAGATATTTTGGATTATCTTTGTAAAGACAGACTTATGCTATCGAATCAGTCACTATAGTTCTAGATCTGTATGGATGGGTCAAGTTAGGAGAGTTTAATTTCACTAATAAATAAAGTGGTGGAGTTTTTCTGTTCTGAATGGAACTAGTGACTCATGTTTAAATAAGAATCGCTCACTTTTAGTGTTGACGCATTTCCTGTGTGTGACTTAAAAATCCAAAAATTAGGGTTTACCGTAAATAGTGTTTCAATTAACACAAATAACATGTTATAAATTGATTGGTCATCGGCGGGTAATCAATCGAGATGCACTTTGATGGATGTTAGTTTGGACATCAATTCCGTAAGGGTTGCAGATAAGCCTTGTTGACGAGTGTCAACAACTATGAAATCTAGGTCCATAGCTTCCTGCTGAAAGCCTCCATCTAAATAACGTCTTTCAAAGTGCATCATGATGCGGATCTGTCTAGTCTGGTGATCGATAGGATTCGGTCACCACTTAGGACTGGACAACATGAATTTGGTTACGTCCCGTGACAGGTGGATGTATCTAATCCAATCCTAAAATAGGTTGGCCTTAGCCCCAACAGCTAAGTGGTAACGTCACTGACTACAACACTGGGTGAGGTGAGTTTGAATCTCAGGTGAAAGATCAATTTGTCGGGGTTGCAGATTATCCCTGCTGACGAATACCAACAAGCACGAAACCTAGGTCCACGTATATCTGCTGATTGCCTCCATCCAACTAACATAAAATGTTATATCACGACGGTTTCCGCTCAATAAAAACAACTTGTGAGACTTATTAGTTGTAACAAGACCGCCAAACAAATCCTCGATTTACGCGTGAAATTCTAGCAGGAATCAAATTTTCTATCTTTCTAGGTCACTTTGGATTAGATGGAGTAGAAATTAGTATCAATAAAAATTATCTTCAGGAGACATACTATATCTTAAAAACATTCATAGTGTGATAAACTACTGTTTGTATACATTCATTCTAAAAAAAAGAAACGGTTACTGAAGACTGCTGACAATCATATCTCCTGTTACAGTGAGCATTATTAAGTTAAAGATCGGTGACCTGTGTTAAGCTCCTGAGGATATCTGTTTTATTTTGAGCCATGTGCCTTATATTGATCTTACTTATCATATGAAACAATTTAACGGAAAATATGCGTTGAAAGTTCTTCGAATGTCGATGCTATGCGTTGGACAGCTTGTTAGAAAAGAATCTAAATTCATAAACAAATGGTTTGTAGGATTATTATTTAGGTATTTCATTTCAAATACTTCTGTTTAAATATGTAAACATATACATTTGTCACCCCCTTCACATCTTGCTGCTAAGTGACTTCTGCGGTTACTCAAAAGAGTGACCGCTTGAAAAAATTAACGCAATATAGTCAGATGAGTTGTCAACATATATTTTACAGAAGTCAAAGTTTGCATCAAAACGATGGGATACAACTTCTCCTGGTGGTTTCACCTCATAAGACTATCTCTTCAAACTGAAGGCTTAATATTTGGCTATACAGTGTCTTAGGTCAGTCACCTTCACTCATGTTTAGAAAAAAATATTTAAAAAGGTTGTTTACAGTGTCCAACATGAATTAAAATATTTATCAGAAGTCTATGATAATTCACATTGCATAACTATTGGAGTCAACAGCGAAAGTTATAGTTAGACGATTTTGTAAACTTCAATATTTATTAGTTATCACCAAAATAGTACTCGCAATTGTTACTCAAGCAAATGTATACAAAACTATGGATTTATCAAGTTTCGCAATAAAATAAAATAGCATAGGTAACAACCTTTGTCAAAAATACAATCAGTATTATATTACGACTCATGTCAGACATTTTGAGAACTGAAAATATTTCTTGGAACACTTATATTATGCATATCGTATTAGTTTATCCAAACAGGTTAATATATGACTTCCTACAGTTTTAATTTTTATATCGTTTAAATTCCTATACTTACCGGTTTCAGTTCATCGAAGCACATTAAAATACTTTAGTAAATATAACCTATGAATCGGTAGAGATATTTTTCATACATGGGAAACAAATAACCACAGTAAAAGTAGACAGAATATATTTCATACAACTATACATAATTGACACCGACTTAAATGTAATTGTTTTTCAAAGTCAAATTAAACATTGGATGTACAGTTAGGCAAGTACGTCGTCGAGTCACCAAGCATCACCCTTCATGGCTAAGTAAGGAGCAAACCAGATCGATACGAAGCTCAATACTCACGCATCTGATTGACACCGGCCACCGAGTTAACATTCATAATGCCTTCAAAGTTATTTATCACATTCCTTCGGACCTCACCTATGCTCTACCAGTTTGTCTTTTACATACAGTAGAAGCCATAGGAATCCAGCTGAACAGGTCAAGTCTGTGTGCTCAGATGAGTTTCGTACAACCTCATTTTTGCCTTGGTCATCCGTATAGCTCATTTATTACAACAAGACTCTTCATTTCATTCACCACACAAGTGACTATAACTAATATTTCAATATCTCTATTATTATTATTATTACAGATTTAGCCATCTTCTTCTCCCCCTACTGTCTCTAATTACCGTCAACAATTTACCACTTTATGTAACAGTTTACTTTCACTCTTTAGTTACCATTATACACAATATCAATTATGTAAGGACCTGTTTAAAACTTCACAAAATCTTTCTACTATAATTAATCTATGCTTTAGTTAATTGTCTTAATTACCTGATGAATTATCACCTTTTTGATACTTTGAGATTGATAACCTTTCATTAAACAACTCTCACCACTAAAATGGTATGTAATTTACGTTTGAAAATGCTATATTAGTGTAGAGCCATTGATGAGGAAACTAATTGAAAAGAAATATTTCTTCGCTCACATTGTTTGTTTTACTAAATGTTTAAATGGGGATTTTAGCATTACTCAAATTAAAACAATTGCCAATAAAAAAACTTTCCATTGGCTAGATATTGTTAAGCAGCAAAATAATAAAATAGATTTGGTATATATGTTTCACACCAGAAACTAAGAAACATATTAACTGACAAAAGTGGTTACTATACAGAATTCTGGTTCAGCGGATTGTACAACAGACAAAGGAGAAATTCGACGATTATACATTCCTTATATTTGAGATAAAATGTTTCATGAAATTTATCTAATTATCTTCATTGAGTTTCATTAAAGTGTTTGTAGTATTTCTAGGTTATGTCTTAAGTTTCTTCAAAAATAATTATCAAGAGATTAAAAACTTTTAAAAGAAACTAAAAACTGAGAGTTTTCTTTATTTTTTCAGCTTTTTAAATTCAAATCTAGCAAATGTTTGCTTCAATAAACTTTTTGATTTCATTGTCTCTGTAAGTTTTGATAATTTGATCATACGTCACCGATTCTCGATTGGAAAATAAAAAATGCTTGTAACATATTTAGAAATAAAATTGCAAATACAATTGCAAATTGCAAATATGTAGGTCTTGTCTTATGATTTATTTCTATTCAAACACTGAATTATAGGTTAGTTTATACCTTCCAATTCTGTCGAATTATGAAGGTGAACAATTTAACGTAAAATAGATGCCTCGAGGATTTAGAGATTTATCCATATGGATTAATTCACAGACTCACTGTCTTTTCTCTCGCACACATGTCAAATTTCAGGCCTACAATGGTATTTTCAGTGCATACGATGAACTTAATACTTTTATCTAGTTTAGTGTCTATGTTTTTTCAGTAAAAAGAAATACTCACCAATAGACTTTTATTAATTATGTATTTCGTCTAACGAATCAAGTTGAATGACTGCCTGAAGTAATACGATGAAAATTCTTATTAGCTTACATGTTATCCATCTTTATTTAGTCAGAACATCTGTTACTCCTATAGAGGAAAGAAAGTTATTTTCTCATTGTCTCTTCGCTGTTTGTGTAAGTAATTATGTGCATATCTGGGTATTATATTGTTTTTTAACAGCTGACGGGAAAAAAACTACTTGTATATAGTGCAAGAGGAATGAAGATTGAAATATATCAGTGGGAAGGAAAAGTAATTAAAAATACAACTAGGTGAAGTGGTGTTACAAGAGAAATATAAAGAAAAACACCACTAATTTGTCAACCCATCATGAGTAAATTTTATGGTTGTAATCGTGCAAGTATGTAGCAAGAAAAAAACACATCTACAAACAACCCTAAAACCATAGGATTTAATGGGTATCTTAAGTGGCTATAAAAAAACACACGAAAACAATGAGAATATCATCAATTTTACTACCATCATCGGACATTTACTCCATATTTAATATGTAACCATGGTTATCTGTGAACTGAAATGAATAGTTAGAGGGCTATTTGCTGATTTTAAGTTGCATTCCTTCCCGAAGTCTACGCTACAAGCCACTTTTGTTGAAAATATATTCATAAAGAAGGCACCTTTTTATTACTAAAATAGATACTTAAAAAAGTAACAGCAAAGAAGAGTAAGCGGACACGTATCAATAGACAGGCTATTATTTATTGCTTTCAAATTTTATTTGTCCCTTGGGTTCCAAGTGAAACATGATGCTTCAGCAGCACATCTCCACTTCACTCTATTCTCTCCAGTCTTTCCAACCTGGCTCCACGTCCACCCACAAGCTTTCATTTCCTCCCTCACACAATCTCCTCCATGTCACCCTCAACTGGAACATCAAACTCATCGTTTCCCATGTGGGTTCCACTCGACGACCTGGCCTGACGCGTTATATCACCAAACCGTCTTCCTACTCGGTGTATGTCCAATCCAATCCATCTCCACTTCCTTCTGCATATTTGTTGGCTGATGGCTTCTTGGTGGGTTCCTTGCCATCCATCCAGCCATCCAGCCAGCCAGCTAGCCAGCCGTCCAGCCAGCCGGCCAACCAGAGTTCCTTGTTGCTCATTCTTATTATTCTGGCCATCTGATCTTCAGTGTGAGTATGGAGTGAGCGTAGGCGGTAGCTGTTAGTGTTGATGAATGTCTGTAGTTTGTTGGAAATGCTTTTCGTAAGGTGCCAACTCCCTGAATGAACCACATGGAAGCACTGACTGACTTGACTGAATTAGTGTTGGAAATCCGGATCTTGTTCACTCTTCGTGCTGAGTGTAGTAGATCTCCACAATGATTTTAGGTTAATGGAGGCCTGTCTTGAGTTTGTGCGAGAAGACATTAGACATAAATCATCATGGGTGGCGGAATCCAAATCTTCTCCTGGGGTCTTGTCATCGGTGCAGTCAGCGTATGCCCATCTCCTCACAGCTAATCACAGTCGTCTGTTACGTGACCCAGTCCAGTTGACCACAATCAGGAAGACCATGGGTGATAGTCGGTGGCAGTTTTGTCTTACTCCTGTCCTCTGTCTTCACTTCGCAGGCATCACTCAGCTTTCCATTGTGAATCACTTGGCATATAGCATCATATAGCATAGCAGATAGCTGTTGAATGAGGTTGATAAAGGTTAGTGGCACTAAGACCGTGGTGCTGGAGCAGCAGTTGCCAAATTACTTCCCGATCGACGCTGTTGAAGGCCTTTTCGAAGTCGATGAATTTGATGTTGAATTGAGTTGATTGCCATCCTATGCTGTGTTCTATGATGATGCGTAGTGTAGTGTTACAATTTGATTTGCACATGATTTGTTCTTCCCGAATCCAACCAGCCAAACTGTTCTTTTGAATCCAGAGCATCTTTGGGTCTCTCAGTATTTTTGCTTCAAGTGTACAGGGGTTTGATACGATTCCTTATAAGTTCTTGCAAAGACTTAGGTCGCCCTTTTTTAGCAGTACTCTGATAAGGTGGCCCTTTTTCCAGTCTTAAGGTACCTTTCCTTCTTTTCTTGCAAACCTTCTGCAATATTGGTGTGAGCGTACCCACTGTTGTCTCTGAGTCTGATTTCAGAGTTTCTAGGGGAATTCCACCTGGTCCTACTGCTTTCCCGCATTTCACAAAATTGATGGCGTTCAGGACTTCACTTTTTTGTCAGAGGGATTGTGTTTACTGGTAGTTGTAGTGGTACTGGTGGTATTTCTATGTGTTGCAAGTAGTGGTGGTGATCGACTCAAGAGTATTTCGAAGTGGTCAACCCATCGTTTACTTTGTTTCTCTTCTTTGTAACTAAGTTTCCTTCACAAACTTTCATTAATCTCATCTGCATTGATCTCTTCCAAGACAGCAAGTAACCTGGTTATTTGGTACATTGTTGTCAGGTCTCTCCAATCTGCAGCCTGTTATGCTTCGCTTGCCAGTGCATCATAGAGGTATCTTTGCCTTTGCGCACACTCTTCTTCACTTCTTTGAACAGTCTTTTACACGTTCTACTCAATTCTTCTTCTTGTCGTTCATCCTTGCACTGGTTTATCTTCTGCTTCGACATCTTCCACTCCCTCTTCCTCCTTTATCAACTTCCATGTGTCCGTCGAGATCCATTCCTCGTCTCACCACTTCTTCTTCCTTCCTAACACGGTTATCCAGGTTTCCCAGTGCTCATCCACACAAGTGTCTTCAGGGATGTTACTCGATATCTCCCATTTCCCCCGATGGCTGACTGACGTGAAGATGTCCCTTTTAGTTTCGTCCTTCAGTCCAGTTCCTGTTCTGGGTGGTTGTTGAGCTTGAACTGAGGTCTGTCTATCACCAACTCCCTTGAATCGAAGGCTTTCAACTTGATTTGGAAGGTCGGTCCCTTGCACTAGATAGTGAGTGGTGTGAACCCACATCTGCTCTCCTTCTTCATCTTGTAGGCTGATCCAGTAGGCTGTGTCTCCACTTTCTTCACATTGAGATGAAGTCGATCTGATTTTTAGTGTAGTGTGTCCTGGTGTCTGGTGAAATCAAATCCATGTCACTGCCTTTTGAATATCCTTGTGTTTGTACACACTGCCTCGCCTCCAATCATCAAATCGTTGAATGCTCAGAAGTGGGCGAACTGTTCTCCACTCAAGCTCACTTCTCGAGCGCCTCTCCACCCATGATGAGTTCTCTTCCTGTGTTGTCCGCTCCGAGTTTGACATTCACGTCACCCCACCCATTAGAATCAATTTTGATGTCGCCATCTTGGGTGGAGTGTTGTCTAGTACTGATTGTAGTTTTCTGTAGAATTCCTCCTCCTTCTCTTCATCTGCATTATTTGTTGGTGTGTAGCGTTGCGTAGGATGGATGGTTGTGACTTTGCTTCCTTCCTTTTGAGTTGAGTCTTGCTGTCATTATCCTGATCCTGTAAGAGGAGATTGGTTGCTAGTGCATGAGAGAGAGCCTTCGATGCTCTTCAAGGGGACATCATGATAGCCACTCCATGACTCAGTGTGGTCGTGGTTGTTGTCTGTGTGACAATATCGGAGTAGATTATTGAGTCTGCAATTGACAGTTTTGAGAGTTCACTTTCATTCCATCTGCTTTCTCAGATTCCTAGCCTAGCACTTTAATGCTATATCTTCTCATCTTTTCTGCAATGTGGGCAGCCTTGGTAGGTTCAAACATTGTGCGGACATTCCATGTCCCCTTTTTTATTTTTCGCTTTAATCCAGAGAAGTGAGGACACGTCAGCCACATCGGCTTTCACCCAAAGGCGCTATTTAGTCTCTCTGATTCCTGCGAGGAATTAGTTTATTTTCATTTTTTTCTGTGCCTGAAGTTTCTTTATCGATTGGATTGGTTTTACGGGTAGGGCTGCTAGCCCTGTCCTCAACTTTCCCTGTACATACGAGCTTAGGATCGGTTAGTAACTAGTTAACTAGTTAACTAGGAGAGGTTAATAGATTGGATAGTGTGGAAAAATGAATATCTGGTACGAAAAGCAGCCAGATGAATTACGTTCATTGGAAATGAAAGTGAGACGAATGTCAGGAGTACTACAGGAGTACATAAGAGGTTGTCAAACATCTGTGTGAAGAAAATTCTTGTTAGTCCAGCTGTGAGCTTTGCTAAATATTATGTATTAACAGCAAACTTAATCGTTAAGTTTTCCTAGTTTCATTACTTCCATTCTCAACAGTAAACTTCTTGAAATGCCTTCACTAAATCTGCAGTCTATTGGTTTGATATATTTCTCAAAAAATAAGATTAATGGTGATGATATTTTTTAAAATAAAACTGTTCATATCGACTCATTATTCGAAGGAAATCATTTCAAAAACTCAACAAGGGATAAAGCAATCGATTAGATGATTCGCAGTCTATCTTTGAAGACCTTATTTTGGTGCACCGTCTGGCATAATTTCAGAAGATTGTTATGTATATTTTCAACAAAAGTGATCTCCGAGTCCTACTATTTGTTAAAAATCTGTTTAAGATTTATTTTGGTCTAGGTGTACAGACTTAAAAAAATTTGTTTAAGGAATGGGATGGTGTAAATTTTTTTTGTATGCGGTCATGTTCGAAAAAGTAGCAAATAAACTTGGTCTGAACAGTGCACCCAGGTTAAGATATTTCAGAATGCTCATTTTATAAGAAATGTAGTAACATTCTGAAAACTGAATCTATTTTTATTGGTTTATGATTATATAAATAGTGAATATTATTTTTTGCTTTCTTTTAAAAGAGTGACGTTTCTTACCTAAAATTCACATTTTTTTGTTTATTAACTGTAGTGAATACCTGTTTTTATCAAGGAATTTCATAAAAATGTAATAATTTTTTTAGAATGGCGAAATTCCGAGTAATTTATACATCAAGAGTGAATATGATTGAAGAGTAAAGCAACGGCGCTGGTACAGAATGTGATTCTGATATACTAAAAAAAAGGGATAGTTGACTCTGCACATAAAAAAACGTTGATTATTTATGGTTGAGTGACAGGCTTATTATAGCAGCGGTTTTGCTTTTTGCGAGAATATCTCCTAATAAATGGATCATATTTGAAGCTTTATCTTTTTGAGGTTAATTCAGGCAGTGTTTAGATGATTCACATCACATACAGAAGGAAGTTTATGTGAGACTGGAACTATATGTGACATTTTTTTCTCGTGGAAAGCATGACTACAAGAAAGATCATATTTAAACGTGAAATTGGTGTTAACATGACAGATACTAGAAGCCATGTTCGATCCTGACAAAATACAATTGTAAGCTAGTAAACTGATAGGTAATGGAAATTTCTGAAAGGCAATATGTTTTTCAGAAATGTTCTTACCTTACGGCAAAGCCATATTCAGTTTCTGAATACACAATAAATGTCCTCTTAAGAACCACTGCACGTGTCCATCATACTTTGATGATAACATAAAAATGGAAAAGAAAAGAAAAATGACTACAGTAATCACCTTGGGTATGAAAGTAAAGGATAACTGCTTAAAGTGAGTGAAAATTAAATCTTGCTCAGAATAGTTAAGAGATTTTGTAAAAAGAGTAACCGCCCTTGATGTCTTACAACCATATTGTACTTTTCATGGACGAACTAAAATTTCCCCCACCCTATTTTGTTCCAACCTCGCCTGGTTAACTAGTTTACTAGTTACTAGCCGGTCCTAAGCCCGGGTGAAGAGGGAAGGTTGAGCATAGGGCTAGCAACCCTACCCCGTAAAACAAATCTAACCGCTAAACAAACTTCAAAGCACAAACAAAATGTAAAAAATGAAAACAAAATTATTCCTCGCTGGAATCGGAGAGGCGAAATGACGCCAGTTGGTGAAAGCCTTCGGGAAGCCAATTGGCCGATGTGTATTCTCTCCCTCGATGAAAGTGAAAGTAAACGTGGGGACATGGAATGTCCACACAATGTTTGAACCTAGCAAGGCAGCCCAGATTGCAAAGGAGATGAGAAGGTATCACATCGAAGTGCTTGGAATTTGCGAAAGCAGATGGAATGGGAGTGGACTCTCCAAACTGTCAACTGGAGAATCAATAATCTATTCCGATATTGTCACCCAAACGACAACCACGAGCACACTGAGTCATGGAGTGGCTATCATGATGTCCTCAAGAGCATCGAAGGCTCTCATGCAGTGGGAACCAATCTCCTCCAGGATCATGACAGCAAGATTCAACTCAAAAGGAAGGAAGGTCACAATCATACAATGCTATGCTACGCACCTACAAATAATGCAGAGCAAGAGAAGAAGGAGGATTTCTACAGACAACTTCAATCAACACTGGACAAGACGTCAGTTGGTGATATCAAAATTCTGATGGGCGACATGAATGCCAAACTGGGAGGGGACAACACAGGAAGAGAACTAACCATGGGTCGAGAGGCGCTAGGTGAGGTGATGAACGAGAATGGAGAATTGTTTGCAGAATTCTGTGCATTCAACGATTTGGTGATTGGAGGCATTGTGTTCAGGCACGAGGATATCCACAAAGCGACATGGATTTCACCAGACACTGGACACACTAAAAATCAAATCGACTTTATCTCAATCTCAAGAAAATGGAGACGCAGTCTACTTAACACAAGGTCAAGAAGAGGAGCAGATGTAGGTTCAGACCACTACCTATTGCAAGGAACCTTCCAAATCAAGTTGAAAGCCTTCAAGGAAGCTGGTGATAGACCTCAACTCAAGTACAACACTCGGAAACTGAAGGATGAAACTACAAAGGAGATCTTCATGCCAGCCAGCCATCAAGACAAAATGGGAGGTATTGAGCAACATCCCTGAAGAAACCTGTGTGGAAGAACACTGGAAGTCTTTGAAAGCTATGTGGAAAGAAACCTGCACAATAGTATTAGGAAGGAAGAAGAAAGAAGACAAGGAATGGATCTCGACGGATACCTGGAAGCAGATAGAGAAGGGAGAGGAGGATGGTGAAACAGAAGATAAACCAGTGCAAGGATGCTCAACGACAAGAGGAACTGAGCACAATGTATAAAACACTGGATAAAGAAGTGAAGAAGAGTGCACGCAAAGACAAAAGACACTTCTACGAAACACTGGCAAGTGAAGCAGAACAGGCTGCAGGTAAGAGAGACCTGACGACATTGTATCAAATAACCAGGTTGCTATCAGGGAAGAGACCAACACAGATGAAACCAATAAAAGACAAAGAAGGAAATTTAATTACAAAAGAAGAGAAACAGAGGAAACGATGGGCCGACCACTTCAAGAAGCTCTTGAATTGACCACCACCACCACCACCACCTGCACTTCGTCCAGAAATACCACCTGCAGCCGCTGAATTACAAGTGAACATAAATCCTCCAACAAAAATGGAAGTCCTGAACGCCATAAAGCTACTGAAATGTGGGAAAGGAGCAGGACCAGATGGGATCCCACCAGAAGCACTGAAAACAGACGCGGAGACAACAGCAGCGGACATGCTCACACCACACCACTATTGCAGAGGGTATGGAAGGAAGAGAAGGTACCTGACGATTGGAAGAAGGGTTACCGTGTCAAACTGTCGAAGAAGGGAGACCTCAGTGTTTGCAAGAACTGGAGCGGAATCACTCTCCTGTCCACCAGGAGCAAGTAAAATATTAAGCTGCATCATCCTGGAGAGGCTTAAAAGTGCACTGGATTCGAAACTACCACCGGAACAGGCAGGCTGCATTCAGGAAGTACATATCATGTGCAGACCAAATTGCAACACAACGCTTCGCATCACCATAGAACAGAGCATAGAATGGCAATCAGCTCTCTACCTCAGCTTCATCGACTTTGAGAAGGCCTTTGACAGCGTCGACCGAGAAGTAATTTGGAAACTGCTTCAATACTATGGAGTACCGCAAACCTTTATCAACCTCATTCAACAACTATATGAAGATGCCACATGCCAGCCAAGTAATTCACAATGGGAAGCTGAGTGATGCTTTTGAAGTGAAGACAGGAGACAGGAGTGAAACAAGGTTGCCTACTATCCCACATGATATTCCTGATTGTGGTCGACTGGATCATGCAGCAAACAGTAGGCAGCGAGAAGAGGGGATACGCTGGACGACGGAAAAGAACCTAGAAGACTTGGATTTCGCCGATGACTTATGCTTAATGTCACACAAACTTGAAGATCTGCAGGCAAAAACTAACAAGTTGATAGAAGAGGCAGGGAGGGAAGACGGGACTTCAGGTGAATATAGAGAAGACAGAGGTGATGAAGATACCGCACCACCAACATCAACAACAACAACAAACTCCAATCACCGTTAGTGGGAGAAACTTAAAGGAAGTAACCTCCTTCACCTATCTAGGAAGCACTGTTCCAACCACAGGCGGGACGGACGAGGACGTCAAAGTCAGAATCGGAAAAGCAAGACAGGCGTTCATTAGCCTGAAACCAGTGTGGAGATCTTCTGCACTCAGCATGCGGAACAAGATACGGATTTTCAACACCAACGTCAAGTCAGTGCTTCTGTATGGTTGAGAGACTTGTCGCGTCACGAAAGGCATTTTCAATAAACTAAAGACATTCATCAACAACTGCTTACGCTCGCTACTGAAGATCAGATGGCCAGAAAAAATAAGCAACAAGGAACTCTGAGAACGAACCAACCAAGAATCTATCACGCAACAAATATGCAGGAAGAAGTGGAGATGGATTGGCCATGCACTGAGAAGGCCGACTGAGGACATCACGCGTCAGGCCAGGCCCTGGGGTGGAATCCCCATGGGAAGCGACGAGTTGGACGTCCGAGGGTGACATGGAGGAGGTCGTGCGAGCAGGAAATGAGAGCTTCTGGGCTGTCGTGGGACCAGGTTCAAAAGATCTCAGAGAACAGAGTGTACTGGAGGCGTGCTACTGAAGCCCTATGTTCCACTAGGAACCCAAGGGACTAATAATAATAATAATAATAATAATAATAATTTTTGTTCCACCTTACTCGCACAACTGAAAAAAGCCTATTTGACCGGTTTGCTTATTCACTCACCTGTGCTACATCGATCTTTGCTCCATATTACTTTGTAATTGAATGATTGTAAAGGTCATCATCTTCTGTACCAAAACTTGAATATTAACCTGAAAACTTAATATCAGATTCATACTCTTGAAAGGGATCTTCCTAGCAGGATCAAAACGTTGTTTATTGTTCTAGCATACTACGCTGGGATTACACAAGTATAAATACACTTTATGCAATCAAGAGTAACTACATTTATCCAAAGTCCTGGTCAGTATAAGGATGAAAACTGAAGCCAGACACCTGTCTACTTTTGATCACTTTGTTTTGCATATAAGTGGGTAATATTTTCTATACCCTTTTTGATTTGATAAATGTAACAAAATGACAATTTGGATGTATTAACATAACTTTATATTAATGATTAATATTGGATAGCAGTGGAAACCATAACGTAAGTTCCTTTCTATTTGGGTCCTGCTAGATGAATGTACCAGACTTTCAGTTACAATGTTGTTCCTACTAGGGCTCGAACACGAGACCTATTGCTCCAAACATCAGATCGCTATCCCTTTAAGCCACAACAGCTACTTCTTTTGGGGCAGCATAGTTTATATGCTGTTGCTCGTGTTATCCCATCGTTGTTTGGACATAATTGATCAGTCACTGTTAGTATATGGTCACCTACGTGGACGCATAAATGTTGCTTGTGCTTCAGTTATATATGATCGATGAAAGATAGTAACTAGAAGTGGAATCCATGATTCCAGTAGGTCAATCCTGTAGATCAATCCTGTTCTGTCAACGACGGGGTAAAACAAGTAACAATGTAATAAAGTGACCTTGATTATAGTAATTGCAATTTAATTCAGTAGGACTTCATCAATGTGCGCTAACGCTTTCACTATCTTTTATTGATGGACAATCTTACTGTCGATCACTAAGGTATGTACATTACGTTTTTTGTGTATACCTCATAATTTGTAAGGCCTGTACGCAGATGAGTGGAAAGCGACGAAATATAATGCATTCGTCGTATTCTGCGGAATATATTGTTTCAAATTTCCAAAATTTACCGAATGGTACCATTGGTATGAAATATTATTTCAAACCATGAACTTCCCATGTTAGTCTTTTACTTTAGTATTTATTTGAAAGGTATTTTCGAATAAGATCTTACCGAAAATTACTTATATGCATACATCATATATGATTTCATACACAGAACTTTCAAGTCTTGTGTTTTAACTTTAGAACTAATGGTCAATCAGAAGTAGTCATTTTCATTTATTGAGTAGTTTACAAATCCAGAATTTTAATTGACATCACAAAAAAAGAACGACTGCTTGTTTTTGGGATCATTTTCCTCTTAATATTTTACTGCCACTTTTAGGAACTGAAATTTAATAATATAAACGTTGCAATTTAAACCTAATTGGAGGACATATAAGGTAATCAGTAAAATGATCTTTCGTCTCAGAAGCAGTTTCCCAAATATGCTTTATGCTATCAGAAGCGTAAGATACTTCAAGTCAGTATAACTTCTGAGGAAGCTAGGCTTACAGACAAAATAGCAGGAAATGTGCACCTGCCACTTGTCAACGAGAAATCTAAAAGTATGTTGTTTTTCTTTGTCCTGTTGTATTTACGCATCTTTTCCCACCATTTGTATGAAAATGATATATTCCAGCATAGCTTCTTCATTGCATTTGTTGAAATGTTGTATTGCTTACTGAAAAAGGGTGGAAAACGTCAAACAATCATCATCCAACCGATCATTCTCATGATACAGACAATGAATTTCCTTAAATGATGAGTGTAGGAAATTCATTTGCTAAAAACCGTAATAAATGAGCAAGAACACCATAAACATATGTCTTCCTATGAGTGCAGGTATTGCGTGATTTTGCTGAAAAGATCCACTTTCAATTTCAATTTTCGACCATTGTCTAGTCTACTGCTTTATAGTTAATTCCATAATAGGTCTACATTTCAAAGCTGTTTTTCTTATAAATAGTAAATACAGCGAATTTTAGCATCTTCAGTGAGTGGTTCAGTAACAAGATTATAAATTCTTCATAAAGGAAAAATTGATGAATTCAGCTGACCTTGCGATAGAACATTCATGAACTAACCTTAAAGCTCGAAGAGAACCATACAGTGAAGATAATAACTAAAGTACCAAGTACAATCCACAATTTTGTTGTGCACAAATAAGTAGCTGCCTTTTCTTCAAATCCTCAAATGTATTCAGTGTTGAAGAAAGAATGATTGTTTAAGTGTAGAACTTGGAAATTCAAGTATTCTGTGGTCAGAAATGTCCACAGATTTCAGATTTCTGTAGCAATTTATTAAAATTTGTTTTGTGAGAAAACCAGTATATAATAAAAAACACATTAAATTATTATCGCTGTAACTCAGTGGAGCCATACATATATTCCGTAGAATGTTTAAATCGCATGAGGAGTATACGACGTTTTACGTACTATTTAGATGACTATTTACACAAAGCCGTTAGGTAAGCAACATTTTTATATATCACTGTTTTTTGCAGTAAATATATAGAGTCATAAAATACTTTCACTAAAACGGAGCATTTCTCTTGGTGTGTAAGAGTTTTTAATGTTCCAACCTTTTTAATGCATTAGTTGTCATATCACAGTCTTTCCTGATCACTGTGATGTTTCAATAATGATATTTGCATGCACAATAATATTGGCGAAGTACGTTGTTTAGCTTTTCGCATGAATCTGCCCGTTTCATGTTTTCTCATAGTCCCCTGAGCGCTTTGCCAAGCCCCTGTTCTAGTGAAAATTCAGCGTATCTGTATAAAGAGGTAATTCTTAGTAATTTAGTTAGTTGTTTTTGCGAACATAAAGTTGTAAAGTACAGTCTGCTGTAAATTTAAACGAATGACTTCGAAAGTTGTGTGCAGAAATTACTGTATGTGTGGTCAAAAGTGCTCAAATAAAAACTTATACCTGTTGGATATATTATCATTATAAACGTCAAGCTTGTCACCTTTCAATCATATCGTTGACAAGGAAGTGCATTTGTTGAATAATAAGCTGGAAGGTTTATTTGCCTTCTTGTTAATCGACGCAATGTGAACCAAACTTATACCGAAGTTTACGATAGTTATTTGAGAAGTCAGTATTTATGGAACACTAAAATAAGCAGACCTATTCCTTCACACGCAGTTCAAAAAGTAAGTATCAGAGATGAATCAAAGTGATATTCTGAAAGAAAAATATGACCGACAGGGATGATATGTAGTCACAAATATGAGTAGACAGCGAAATGGACTAGGATATGCAGGCAATATATCAGTTGAAACTTCCGTGACTAATTAGAACAACAAAACGCTGCAGAATAAAATCATCTTCATGTGTCTACAGGTTGTATTCTCCCAGGAAGTGGGTTCCACGAGGTCGTCAGACATCTAAAATTAACCTCTCTACCTCATTATGACGTTACACGTATATTCTGTTAAAGTTTGGAGTTTCCACTGTAAAACAATACAACCAACCATTTAAAAAAACAAACACAACTTCATAAAATGGAATTATTAAAAAACAAAGCGAAATAGGTAAGTAGATGCAATTGCTGTAGTTTTTATGTTTTGGATTTTTTTTAATGGTGATTAATACTTGTTCATAAATGATAACTTTGGAATTTTGCTTGAGAAACCATCTTTATAGGTCCCATAAAATCGTCTTTTATCCTACGAAAGCTAGATCAAAACTAATTTTTCGATATATCAACACTGAGTCATCCATCATTGAGAATTTGAATTCTATGAAACTAGATTTCAAGAAATTTTCGTTGTTGTTTGTTTGGTATTTTGTCTTAAAAACATTCATTTAATCTTTTTACACGAAAGATATATAGTCTCACATTAATCCTTTAAACTAACTTATAGATCTTAACGCATTGTTTTTCTTGACATATATATTCTTAACTGTGAATAGTGAGTATTTCTAGCACAAAATAGTTTGACCATAGTAAAGTTACTCATTAGTCCAATGCTACATCAGTTTTGTCTATATCAACGTTGTGTCTGTTAGTGTATCAATATTCTTCGAAAAGTCTAAAGTTTACACAGTTCATTAAGGAGTTTCATTTAAAAAATCTGGTCTCAATATTTACTTAAATAAATATACAAAAACAAATCTAATTAAAATGAATTTTATCTTGGTTACTTATGTATTAGAAGCATGCAAACAACAGGGAATTTCAAATGTGAAACCAATTAGCATTTAAGAGTCTTTCTTTACTCGAATCGCTACTTTTTATTTGTACACTTTAGGCTGGAATTGAGTTTGGATATTTTTGGAGTAGAGATACTTCGATTCTTGGAAAGGTTATTCTTATGCAATTAAACAAGTAGAATATTATGTATTTTTGAGATGAATGGGGATTTTAATTTTGAGGTGGTGTTCCTCATGGACTGACATCAGTTGGAGAACCATTGAAAACATCGGAGCACTGGACACCAGTTTCGTCGTAGTACGGGACTCCTCAGCAGTACGTACCCACGACCTGGCTAGGGGATAAAAAGCAAGACCTTCAGGTTTCACGGCGAGCGTGATGACCATTTTGTTACTGGGTTGAAGTCCAAAGGTTCACAGTTTCCTACTCCTGTAAATTTGTGACACATCGCAACTACCACCCAAGGTCTTCAGTTGGCATCCGCTTCCCTTCCGACTGATTAACCGCACAGGTTACGGATTCTCATTAGACTTTTGTGATATCCATCTGGAAGCATATCAGTAACGAGCACTACACAGTAATATATTTTTGAGATGAATAGGGATTTTAATTTTGAGTTAGTATTCATCATGGACTAACATAGCTGAATAACCAGTGAAAGCCTGGGAGCACTAGACAGCTGTTTTGTCCTGTAAACCACTGAACTCCGGCTTAATGACTAAATGGTTAACGCGTTTTCCGTGAGACATGAAGGTCGTGAGTTTGATCCTCAGCCGGGCTGTTGATACGTGCTGCTGAGGAGTCCCATACTAGAACAAAACAGGTATTCATTGTTCCCACATTTTCAATGGTTCTCCAACTGATGTCAGTCCATGATGAATACTATCCCAAATTGCTATATATCCTTTATGTACTAAGTCCTCAACCCAAATTTCATGAGTTTAAGCACCGAAAATAAATGTGTTTGCATCCAGGAGGCAGTTAGTATTTTTTTTTCAGTAACTCTAGCCTGTGTCATACAGTGTAGAAGTCTGAAACTGACTTGTTTAGCAACATTCACTTTAGTCATAAGTTATTTGTTGATAGGTAATATTAGGCAGCACAGTCTCTGTTTTGTTAACACTTACGGTCTCCAACACTGGACGGTCCTTAAATATTCCTTTTACCAATTTTCAGGCAACTGAAATCAAAAAGTTATCTGGAAGTTTTATGTTACTTCGATCATTACTTCAATATTTCTGACCCTCCATTAAATTATTACAAAATGCTGAATTAAGAATTTTGATATATCTGAGTGATTTTTATTACATGTTTTCTTGAGAAACGTTTTCCAAGAAATATTTCATGCATAGATAAATTTTAATACCTCCTGTTACCTATTTATTTTATTCTTTATTCCGTTCGCTTTTTCCTGAATAACAGACATGTGCCTTAGCTACTAACGGCTACGAAACCAACTATTCTACTTTCATTTGCTTCTAAATTGAAATAGCTTTATAAAAAATATCGGTGTGCAAAACAAAGGTCAAACTGCAAAATGCCTTATTTCCAATTGTAAACATTTGATACTATATAATTAGTATTATTTCTAAGTTCTTTATTCTACAATGTGCAAAAAAGTATTGTTACACAGAGTCGTTTTGAATACACTTGAGAAAAGCTGTCATATGTCACAATTAAAAAAGACATTTGCTTCCATTGTTCTTCTAGACTTAGTGAACAAGTTAAAAGAAATTTAATAGTCAGATAGATTACTTTTTACTATTACGGTGGAAACAATAGAATATTTTATGAGGTAGAAAGTATGAGTTACTAAATTATCTAGTTAAGCAACGTTTTATTCTCACATTCACTAGTCAACTTGAAATAAGAAAAACAGTGAACATTTACGTTAGCATTCGATGCATTATTTAAACAGAAATAAAGACGAATTTAGGTACAAACAAAAACACTAACCATAGCAACAGCACAATATGAAAGCCAAAAAGCAAATATTTCTCTGTTTATCACCAATTCAAAAAAGTATACCTCTGAGCACATTCTCTTTGTTTCACTCAGGTATTCATTTGTATCAATTTTTTTCAAACTGTCAGCGCTTCACTGCATGAAGAAAAGTAACTGGAGCAGTAACTAGAAAAACAAATGATAAGTGGAAACGTCATCTGAGTGTCTCCCAGGAGCATTAGACTCAGCTATAGTTTTTTAGTTTATTGAATATAAGACAGACTTTAAAAGATTTTTATTGTGGGAATTTTCATCAGGCATACCACAAATTTTAGCCGCTTACATTAAGGCTAGGAAGTTTTCTGCATTCTCTTTTCTATTTATAACAAAAAATTATTAGATGGTCTGCTACTATGTAACTTGTATGACTATCGTGATATTATCAGGAAAATTAAATCAAAGTTTTAAAAATAATTTTACACATTTTCTTTCCTGAATACTTCCGATAATTGTGTTTCAAGCTTCTCGTTTTAATACCAGTCGCGGTACACATTACTGCGGTTCAAATATCAAATTTGTTGCCAAAAAAATGGGATAAAGGTGATACCAATGGAAATGAAAGCAGCTAAGTCTTGAAGTATATTGTAAACGTTTATACATATGTAAGGCAAACAGCTAACAAATCCATTAATAGTTGCAGTTGGACGCTGTAATAACAATAAACTATTAGGTTTTAGGATTTCACCTAGTTGTAGTAAGTAAATCAGTCGATGTATATGATGAGCTTACTTTTATTACACATATCGGAGGATAACAAAGATTGTGAATGAAACAAAAACTAAGGTGTTTTTGGTAATATCTGTTTTGCTTAGCAGTGAGAATTACTCACTAGTTCTAGCCCTTTCAACTATGTTGATATGGACTGTGAAGAAGTAGGCTACTTTTAAACGTACTATAAAGTGATGCACAACAACTATATTTCACTTCATTGCTGTATCCAACCGCAAAACTTGCAGTCGAAATTGGAATTAAATATAGTAATGAAATTTCTAAGTCCATCAGTAGCTGGTGTATGTATGTTGGTGTAGACGAAGTCATTGTACAGACGATGACGGTGAAAGCGAAAAAAGTTTTATTGTCAAAGCTGCTGTATGGTCCAGACTCATAAGCAGACATGCTAACTGCCTGTTTTCATCTCTTAGTGTCAAACTGTATGTTACAAGTTCTATGGCCTTATCTTAGGCAAATAAACCACAAAGTGAGACGCCCTGAAGTATCCGTATTTATGACAGCGGAACAAAATTTCTTCGCACACAGAGTAACAGTGATCTGCATCATTCTATTAGTGTCGTACATTTCATCATGAACTTCAAGTCTCCCAATAATCCTAAATTGTATATTACTAGGTGGGATAAACATGCTTTCTAGCATTTCAGGGAATGACGCAAGAAAAATTATCTATCACCTACCGACACTTTATTCTTTCTAAATTGAAAAACAATACTAACCTGTAAAAAAGGAATAATGAAGAAAGAACATTTAAAATGAAAATACCTATAAAGGCACCAGAAGAAGCGGAAAACAAATTTCGCTTATGAGGGAGTACTAACTAAAAGGTAACTAATTTCATGTGAGTGGTCCCGAAATGAAAAAATAAGAACGTTTTGTGCCTATGACTGGCAGTTGATCACATTTACAAATCATTGTTTTGCAGCTAGGTATATCCTTTTGGGGAAAGATAAGGTTTATTATTATTACTACTATTAATATTTGTCCCTTGGGTTCCAAGTGAAACATGATGCTTCAGCAGCACATCTCCACTTCACTCTATTCTCTCCAGTCTTTCCAACCTGGCTCCACGTCCACCCACAAGCTTTCATTTCCTCCCTCACACAATCTCCTCCATGTCACCCTCAACTGGAACATCAAACTCATCGTTTCCCATGTGGGTTCCACTCGACGACCTGGCCTGACGCGTTATATCACCAAACCGTCTTCCTACTCGGTGTATGTCCAATCCAATCCATCTCCACTTCCTTCTGCATATTTGTTGGCTGATGGCTTCTTGGTGGGTTCCTTGCCATCCATCCAGCCATCCAGCCAGCCAGCTAGCCAGCCGTCCAGCCAGCCGGCCAACCAGAGTTCCTTGTTGCTCATTCTTATTATTCTGGCCATCTGATCTTCAGTGTGAGTATGGAGTGAGCGTAGGCGGTAGCTGTTAGTGTTGATGAATGTCTGTAGTTTGTTGGAAATGCTTTTCGTAAGGTGCCAACTCCCTGAATGAACCACATGGAAGCACTGACTGACTTGACTGAATTAGTGTTGGAAATCCGGATCTTGTTCACTCTTCGTGCTGAGTGTAGTAGATCTCCACAATGATTTTAGGTTAATGGAGGCCTGTCTTGAGTTTGTGCGAGAAGACATTAGACATAAATCATCATGGGTGGCGGAATCCAAATCTTCTCCTGGGGTCTTGTCATCGGTGCAGTCAGCGTATGCCCATCTCCTCACAGCTAATCACAGTCGTCTGTTACGTGACCCAGTCCAGTTGACCACAATCAGGAAGACCATGGGTGATAGTCGGTGGCAGTTTTGTCTTACTCCTGTCCTCTGTCTTCACTTCGCAGGCATCACTCAGCTTTCCATTGTGAATCACTTGGCATATAGCATCATATAGCATAGCAGATAGCTGTTGAATGAGGTTGATAAAGGTTAGTGGCACTAAGACCGTGGTGCTGGAGCAGCAGTTGCCAAATTACTTCCCGATCGACGCTGTTGAAGGCCTTTTCGAAGTCGATGAATTTGATGTTGAATTGAGTTGATTGCCATCCTATGCTGTGTTCTATGATGATGCGTAGTGTAGTGTTACAATTGATTTGCACATGATTTGTTCTTCTCGAATCCATCCTGTTCCGGTCAACCGTTATTCTGATTAATTTTCACACCATAAAGTTAGAATAAAGTTTTTTTGAAACATGATTTGTTGGCGCTATACATTTGGAACAGTCTGATGATATACGGACTTATCGGACTGTTTACATGAAAACATACGAAAAGAGTCAATGATACACAGTTAGAGATGGTTCAACATATACATCCAGAAACAAATGACTGCACCAGATTTGATAAGTGGAGGTGACAAGCATCCATCTTCGAATACTGTTAAACACATACTAGAAATTAATCACACGGCAGACATGAAAACAGCTTTTAAAGTATGTGTGGGATTTGTCAGGGCCAAGCCCCCTTGTGATGCATCACAATAAAGCAATTGTTAATTGCTAAACAACTTTTGATGTGATTTACTGTTAATAATGATATCCTAACCTTGACTACTTAACCTTATGTTTTACTTCATTTGGTTCTATTTCTTTCGCTACTTGATTTCCTTCTTGATAAAATACTGTATGAATCCAAGAAGTTTTCTTTTGAATTACTTCTATGCACGCTTTAGGTTTTTAGTTGATCAGCAGAGATTTAGGAGTTAACCAATTCAACGTAAAGTGATAAGGAAAGTATATATTGTGAAACAACATTTGATAACCATATGCTATACAAGCAAGCTATTAGCAGTTTCTCTACCAATACAAGAGCATTCAATCAATGCAATTCGTGATAATCTAAAGATGTTTGTCCTGTATGTTTTACTGCAAGTTTTTCAATTATTTTTTAACAGTCTTTTTGTAACTTTTAGTGTTATTGCTTGTATTACACCGTCGTTGATAGGACCGAATTGATCAGCCTCTGTTGGCATATGGCTCCTATGCGGATGCCTCGATATGGCCTGTCTTTTAACTATGTTTAGTAATGATGGGCAGTGGCTAGCAGGGAAATCCAGGATGCGCATTTGAAGCGATCGCTCCCGAGTCCGAGTCCCGGTGGGAACAACATCACTCACTGGGAAGCAGGTACATCCAGTCTTTTTGTAACTGCTCATATAGGAGTTAAACCACTGCATTGTGGTAGGATCTAATTTGTCTGATGTAGAGCGTAGTTACATAGTATTATCCACTTGATGATTTTCAATGATAAATTGTTACTTTTTATCAAATACACGTATTGACATAATTCTAAAGGTCGGGTTTTTATAGCCCCTTCAATTCAAATTCTTCGTTTTTTAGTGGCTGTAGAATTTTTTGAATCTTCGGAATCGGTCTTATGTCGTTCCAGTAACATGTATTGTATGCTAATTCTATGAACAAGGACTCGGCAATCAGTTTATCCCTCCTTTATTATGGGTTACTTGGTGACGGTTAAGAGTGAAATTTAGGATGTGCGTTTTGTCTTGGTTTTAGATAATCGTATACCAGTGAATGTTGCTGACGAGTCCAAAACAGAATAGAAAGTACATCTGAGAGGTAAATAATGTCAAAATAAACTTGGCCAAATATCGAGGGATCCGTTAAAGAAAACTTTTTGTTACAAGGGACCGATCAATTCTATCCAGTATTACTGACCAGTAGATAATTGTAAGGATCAGGGACTAATCTCTCGCTCCATATAATGTGTATGCTGGAACTCAATACAGTAGCTTTATCCCACCTAACTGGATGATTATGTCAGTTCAGGTGTCGCTATAGCTCAGTTCTTACTAGATAACTTACCTTGGTATTGTTTACGGTTCTACATCTGGATAAACTTTTACGCCACGACGATGTAAAATAAAAGTCACTGCATGGTATTTGATAGGTCAAAATATTTTGTTTAAATGGGTCAGCAGGATTCTAAGGCAGACAGATTTTGTTTCTGCGTAAGTTTGTGGGTTTGAACGGAACTTTAATTCCAGCCTTACTGAGAGTTCTAAACAGAGTTTCTTCCTAACGTGACAGTCTCCTCAAATATCAGTAAAATCCAGTTTAGTTAGATGTTTAAATATTATGGATAGAAAACTCAATACTCGGTCCAAGTATCTAAGTAATGAAACGAATAATTTATGAGATACTTTATTATTCACCAATAAATCTTTAGAGTTTATTAAAAACGAATTAATAACAGTGTGAATAGTAACGGAGTTCAAAGCTTCCATTGCGTTGTTACATGCCTAGTCGCCTTCTGCCTTGTTGAACAATGCTAGCTGAAGCAGGTTCAGGGTGAAAAAGGACTGAAGCATCTCATCAGTTAATGGAGTCAGTGGCTGTTGGTATAAGCATCATAGGTGGATGTAGACTTCTTTTAAGGCCGAAACGGTTGTAAGATCTAGCTGGTACATAGACTGAATCTCAATGGTGCTAATGTATGAAAGTATTATCTTCATTTTAGTCGTCAGAGTAGATTCAGTGTTTAGTCATCACTCCTTGTTCTGTTTTGATGACTTCTACTACTTAGAGTATTTTTTACTTACTTCTTTATTTTTCATTTTGTTTCAGTTTTGTTTCATATGCTGATATGAGACTTGGTAACGTGGATCATCACTCAGAATTTCCAGTTTCTTGCTGATCTGTTTTACGAAAAAACGGTCAGTACCAGTTTTGATATCCCTTGTTTTGGGAATTTCACGTGTAGAATTTCCTTGGTAATTTCGGTTCATCAACATGTTGTTTAATTAACCCGCTACGGTGACTTCAACAAACAATGCTAAAATCTTCTAGCCGAGTTCTGTCTGTTATCTCTGCTGTTTCCAATTTACATACGTACTTTGTTCTCACTCAAAAATAAAGTTTCTCACTTTCTCCATACTAATTCTATGTTTCTTCTAGGCTGCTTGGAATTAAGATGAAATTGTGGAATAGATATTAGCCCAGTCTACTCTGCATACCTTGTTCTTCTTGCTTTGACAAATATGGAAATGAGAGGTGAATTCTAGACATGAAACTGTTCCCACTTTCATGACGCGAATTACTCTGCTGACAGGTATATATATCATCCATTAGTGTAAATTCAAATTGAATCAAACGGTAAAACGATAAATAAACAAAATTCTACTAAGCGGAGTTACGATCAGGCAGAATATTTATAAGATTTACCTGCAAACATCGGGAATAATGTTAAGGTTTGTATGTTCAGTTTCATTTCTAATAATCTACACAACTTAATGACCAAAACTAAGTAGTTGAGAGAATCCTTTTTGTTGAACGAACAATTCATCATTATGCCAAATGACTTTTATCTAATCCTGTTTCTTTTTGCACTGAATATTTCCGCTTGATTCATTTAGGAGATTTGTTATTGAGTCACTTCATATATGTACACGTAGATTCACACGAAAACATTTTAATCCTAGTGGAAGTTTAGAATGATAAATGAAGAATTCTAATTTTCATAGATTAATTATGAATTCAAAAAAAAATGAGAGGAAGATGTTACTGATGAACTGAACAACTTTTTCAGTTTCTCCTTAAGTACCCAGGCATTTTTTGTATATTTGTTTAGATATGGGCATACCTAAAGTACTGGTGAGTTGGTTAAATAAAGGCTCGAAAGTGAAGCAGCTCTTGTTTCAGTGCGAATCAGGCACCAGTCTGATACTTTTGCTCGTGATCAGAACTTACTGAGCTGAAAGAATAAGTTAGAATGATATCTGTAACAACTGATACTTGTGACACAAAACACGACTGTCGTGCTCCAGAGGTAACGCTTAGGCGTTGGAAGCGACGGATACTGGCTTTCAGTCTCACTGAGAACAACATCACTTGCTGGGTGCAGGTACATTCAGCTGGCGAACCCCAAATAGGATGAAATGCGGGTCCTACATTCCACTGCTAGCTACAAAGTAGACTACAACGTAAATAAACAGAGGGATTATTAAGAATTGAATGGAATCATCCTTGAAGACCGTTGGGCACTTACAATTTATTTAGCAAATTAGTATTAATATATTTCTTTCCAACGAAAATAACTGACACAAGAACCAAATTTACTCAAAACGGAACAGAAAAAGTGCAATCAAACAACGCGCTGAATGTACATTTCTATGTTGCTTCTGTCACTGTGCTTTGTGCTTTTTTCTAAAGACATCATCTGTGATACTAAACAAAAACATTGCTAAGAAACCCAAGGTTATTGTCATGCTGCTGTCGTCACACACTGAAACCAGGTATGATAAAGACAGTTAAAGCGTTTGAATAAGTGGTCGGATATTAACTTAAGTAGCTGGGTAGTTGAGTAGTCTGTACCGACAGAATTATGTCGTCCATTTGGCTCAGTCAAACCATATTGGTGCACTGTAATTTACAGCAAGATGTTGGATATCAGTTAGTCATAGGCCCACTAACCAGGCTTTCATCCTTGTTGCGTTTCATCAGCTGGGCCCAACCGCAGTCGAACGACTAGTTATATATAATGCTAAACACGACAAAATGATCTTACTTCAGTGAGTGTCGTTTAATGAAAATAACTTTTTCTCCAGAAATTTTCCATGAGAGTGGTCTAATTTTGATTCTAAGCAACATTTTTAATATTTCACAGAAAATTTTAAACTGTGCAGTTTGTGGTCTTTATTGAAGGTAACTATGATTTAGTTGCAGTAGAAGTGTCATGAGTACTGTTTAATTTACCGGAAGGTTTTCCACATAAATTGAGATGAACTAAGCACTTCCCCCCTGCTGTCATTCATGAAAATTAACACATAAGTCCTTTTAGTAACAGTAACGAATCTAGACTTAGTAAAGGAGAAATGAATATCAAATCTGTTAAGAATCATGATGAAGAAGCACTGGTACACAGTATTCTACACGAAAGCACGAATTTAGAAAGTCATTATGTTCTCCAACGAGCTTCTCATTGAGACCTTATTCAGTGTTGCAATCAGCGACATGCTTTTTGTTTGCATTCATATAGATGAAGGAGGACAGTAATGAAAGTTTAATTTTTTCTGTAAGTAAAGTAAAAGATATCTGCCACCAGTTGTTACTTGGAAAGTTATCTAAAAGGCAGCGAGCTTAAGTAAAGCCTGAAGTAGTTACAACAAAGTGCACCAGTGCACTGAAGATTTTACAGAACTATATGGTACACGATAGTAGATAATTCGAAATTAAATTCCAATTAGTCTTTAAGAAGGAATGACCTGCAGCCATATGACATTAATTTATGTTCAAAGTATTGAAACAGCTGAAAACTAGTTTTCAGTGGTAAGCGGTGTATTTAATAAACAGATATAAAGAATACGAAATGTTTGTTTATTTTGTTATTTGTTCTGATACACTACGCCGGGATTACACAAGTAAAAATGTACCTTCTACGATGAAACCTTACCTTATTACAAAAACGTCACACCACACCACACACATACGCTTGTCTGACTATTATGGTCACAACAGCCAACTGATGAAGAGACATGAACCAGAAGTAAGGACTTATCGACCAGTTTATAACTCTCTAAACATCGGCCAATATGAATATTTATGTTGTTGTTGAGCTCAGGTAAAATGATGAATAACGACTTAAGATAAAAATATCAAAAAGCTTTAGGAAACTACTGGTAAACATGCACTGGAAAAAAGGGCTACGTTTCCTTGCATGACGAACCTAAAGTACTCTACTCTGTGTTCTTCTTTGATTATTATTACTATGATTATTGTTATTATCAGCATATGGTTTTGTTAGACTCAGGAGACATAAAAAACAGTATAAAAAATTTATTTCAAATGATTTTCAGATCGAATATTCTAGACATTTGAGGTTACACTTTGAAATTTATACAGGTTGCAAAAAATGAAAAACTTCCCTTACTGAAGATTCAGTGGGTATATAATAAAGGCAGTATCACAGATTTTATTACCAAGAAATGAAAAAAGTTAGAAGTGAAAAGAAACTGAAGAATATATGTACACACAAAGACAGAAGTTATTGTTAGACAGTGAAGACAGAAGATAAACAGAACTGATTGTTGAAGTTAAGATTTGTGACACATTATGTTCTAAAAAACGATAATACGACAAAAAACTATCACACATGATATTTCAGTGTTCTTTAATACATTTCACTCAAATTTTATTCGAATAAGAGTTTGTACATGTTTCTAACTCGAGGTAATTTCTGAAAAATATAACAGTTAATGTAGACAGGCGGCAACAGAAGGAAATTTAATTCACTATGATACATCTTAACAAATGTTTAGATTAAAAGTGTAGCGACTGAGGTCATTATTGAGTAAGGTAGTTGAGACAGTTGAAAAGTGGATAGTATATCAGTGTGACTAAACAAAACTCACAAAAATGTATTACTGAAGAGAGTGAGGTTGAGATTCACAAAATTAATAAAAAGTGAAATAGAAATCAATATTAATTGTGTTTTTACATATCATCATCTATGAAAATTCGTGCAATGCACAATTCATTCGGATTGCGACTAATGACAACCACAACATACGGCAGATTCGCTCTTTCATTGTTAGTTGTAATTCTATAAAAAATATTGAGAAAAGTTAAAGAAAATATTAGGTGGCATAGGTTTTGTCCAAATCAGTCTCATCAATTTTATGGTAAGCCCATAATTAAGGATACCATTCCAGAAACATTGTTTATATAAAAAATAATTGGGCAGGATGAATACGTATAAAGCTTAATTCACGCCTTACAAAAATTCCTGATCACGAATATTCAAGCAAAACGCAGTCGACTGGCCACGACGTTTAATGGAATATTTATTCATATGCCCTAGGCTACATAGAAAAATATCACCCTATAAATAAGAGACCATTAACTCTTAGTTTCCTCTTGCATACAGTGCATCATATAAAATGTGCAGTATCAATTCATTGTCATTTCCATAGCCTCTCTTGGTCATCCTGAAGAAGAACATTAGTAAATTGTGTTAGCTTCATCTACGATAATCATCAAGCAACGAAATCAAGGTAAATTGAGGTGTCTAACATTGTTTAGGTTATTTGTGAACCTTTACAGCATAGAACTGAACAACTGAAATTTTAAACGACGAAACTTGCCGACTGAGTAAGAGAAAATTTCCTTCTCTGAATTATCTCTTCTTTCCTCGATGACTGAAATTTTCATCGAGAAATATGACGATGTAGACCACGAGATTAGGTAATAGTATGACAGTAGTTTAACCTTCCCAAAGTATCTTTTAATTTATCACATTATCCCGCATAAGAAACTTTTTGTGATTTGTCATGAAAACCTTATGAATAAACTATAATTTTATCTAAGATTGCATGCGCTCACCAAATGAATAATTTTCCTCGTTTACAGGTCCCGATTTAACCTTCATTATTAATTTCTTTGGTATTATCATAACACTGTTGAGATATACAGCTAAATTTTTAATTAGTGTTGAACTAATGCTCAAATCATCAAGGATGCTGCATATTACTCGGAGTCTATCAAGTCTCAGTTAAGTCAATGCAAAACTAATTTAGTTCATAACATGCATCAAGTAAGTTGAATTCTCCATATACCTTGTTAACAATCACAAACTAAATCTTTGACCCTGAAAAAATTATTCACTGTGCTTGGTTTATTAACTAGATCCTGGTGACTGATGCAGAAAGAATTTAATTTATTGAGGTGTGCTTTGACAAAATAAAGAATATTTTAACTGACCATTATGGTGTATTTCACTTTGCAAACACAGATTTATTCTTTTGCACACTTACAGGGACACTGTTACGTCCAAATTTTGGGTTTCATATAAAAACCCTTTAGGAGAACAGTGCATATGTGTGCATAGGAAATACACAAGACTTGGTAACAGGAACGTTTATTATGGTTACTACTGCCTAGTTGTAATTAATTACTTCAGAATTAGTATTACTATGTAGTGAATAAAATTTGATTGAACAATATGAACAAATTTTGCGAATGGGTAAGAATTACAAAAACCTATTCTGTATTTCCACTGTAAGTAGATGTTTGAGAAATTTAGACTGACTGTTCATTCGAGGCATTTTGTTCACAAATACAGGGAACAGATACATAATTATATCAATATGAACAGTTTCAAAAAGTAAGCATAGTTATCAGTGTTATGTTACTTTGCTCACAATTATTCTTCTACATGTGCAGGTGATCGTGTCATTATTTTATCTAACACTTGGTTTCAACAGTATTGGTTTGTAAAACAATAAGCAACACGCAAGGTTAATTTATACAAGATCCGCGTTTTCAAGGTTTAATGCATTGCATTATCTTTTAATGTTGATAATATTTGTGAATTATATAAAGCGCAGGTAGGAGACGAAAACATTGGTAGGACTGGAGTTGATGTTGAAATATGGACTACTTCTAAACGTTTATTGAAAGTGATCAAACCCCTCATCCAAGATGAGACTAGGAAGTAACTCAAGGGAAATTAGAAATTTCATATTACTTCATCATTTATAAAAATCAGGTGGTATTTTTGGTTTGTAGAAACAAAAAACCCACAAATTTTAGTCTCCCACATTTAAACAAATAGAACTAGTGATATGTTTGGAATGTAGTTTACCGATAGGCTTTAAAAAATGCAACCGTTTGTGTAGCGCATTATTAACAAGTTCCCTTACATGTAACTTTTAAAGCCTTACTGAACAAAAATAGATTTCTAAAACGGAAATGGAATAAAATAAGACACTATTAAATAGGATGTTATTTTACATTAAATATTTGGTATTAAGTAACTGCAGTGGCAAAATTTTGCGAATTGTCTACAGTTATAACTGTTTATGATAGATTTTCGGTGTTAGCATTGCCTTACAAAAGAGTTCAGGCCAGTTTAGATCAACTGTATTGAATACTAAAAAAACGTAGTATTTCGGTTTTCAGTATGAATCAATCTATGGAAACAGATTTGAATCTACAGTGTGAATTTCTTTGTACTTCTCTGGTTAATGTTAACAATTTTAAACCTAGTAGAGAACAGTATAATTGCTTGTGTTATACCATCATTGATTGAACCGAACTGATCAGTCTCTGTTAGCATATGAGTTAATGTGCCTTACCTTGATATTATATGTGTTCTAATTACAATGAAGGTAGGTAGTGGCTAGTGGCAGAATCAAGTATGCGCATTTCTTTCTGTTTGGGACTCGTTGGCTGGATGTACATTCCTAGCAGTGAATGATGTTATCTCCACCGGGATTCGGACACTTGTTTTTCAGGGAAGCAGGTTGAGTGGCAATTATCAAAATGGTCCTGTTAACTGTATATAAATATATTTTGAAAGCGTTTAACAAGAGACTGCATATTGTATTATTATTTAGTATATTGGTGCTACTTGTAGGTAACTTACTTGATGCTCCATTTATTGATGACCTGGTAAATTCTTGCGATAAATGACTGAACGTATTTACATTTGAGGGGGTTTCGAATACAAGGTGAACTTCCTTACTGGTACCATAATATTTGTTGATGGCTTATTTGACTGTAAAGTGTTATAAGCTATAGTCTGGGAAGCCACTATACTTGGTTTCATGAAGTTTCTAGAGAGTGAAGGAATATCTTCGGCATTAGTTATGTAATGCTGCCCAGTCATAGCTTGTAGACTGACAACATACAATGTGCTTGGCAGAAGATTGTCCAGAACGATGAACGTTTCACTCTGTTGAAAATAATACGAATGAATGGATAAATACAGATCAGGAAATAATTCGATGCGTTCGATCATCAGTATCAAAAATGCCTAAAGTTCAGAGCGACATATACATAAGAAAACTTATTTATAGTACCTAACAGTCATGAAATGCTGTGGTGACTTAGGTATTAATTAATATCTAACAACTTACTGAACACAATGTGATATGATTTTGTATGTGATGTATTGTTAGGTTTAAAACGCAGAGCTTTATATTTCAAATAAGTAAACCGTATTTCTCAAAAACTCGTCATATGTATTTACAGAGTATGATCCAGAATTTACTGTCTGCAAATAATACAGTAATCCCGTCCACATTTAGTGAACAGATGTATCACTGATCTAGCATTATGAAGTCTAAAAGGGGAAGATTATGATTTTTTTTAGAGTTACTGAATGATAATAATGATGGTGAAAGGTTAAGATTGTTTACACAGAGATAGAAACATGTTTCACATTATACGCGTCGAAGTAATTTGTGAAACAAACCATAACGAAAATATTGCAGTTGCTTTCCAGACAGACAAGTGAAATCAACGCAGTGAATCGAGTCAATTTGTCACACTTAACAGTAGTATACAAATAACGATTGAACAGAAGAAGACTGATATCGAAATAGAAAGAGGTGCAAGTGAGCAGAAAATATTTTGAAATCAAGGTGAGTGAAAATATTCAAGCTTTGGAAGACACTAAAATGTGAATATGTTTGAAACATTGTAACCAATTTTCAGCCATTCCATTAGAAGCATTTTAACCACAAATTTTTGTGGCATCGGAGGCATTAAATATGCAACCTACATCCCCTACATGGCTAAAAATAGAAGTCAGAAACGCCATGGAATGGTACCATGTCTCGGTCTTTCAAACCTGAGCTCTCTTTTAAGCGAATCCAACTTTCCATGGAACTGCGTGTTGAGGTAGGCGGTGCCTGGTCATGCTCAATATGTGTCACAGGCGTCTCTGTCACTGAACATTCACGACCTTATCGACCAAATAGCTTGTCTTACTCAGTGTTCATCCTCTAATCTCTACATTGCTCACAAAAAAATCCCGCCGTACACCAGCAATGCTGAGAAAAAAGCATGTTCGAGTACCTGTAATCTCTTCACATATTCTACTTTTAACTGCCGTTTCTCATAGTGGCATAATAAAGTAAAGTAAACTGTAGTGGACTGTTCTCATTCTTTGACATGCAGTCTGATATCATTTCAGTCGGCCTCAAAAATAACGCAAGTTGTCAAGTGCCAAAAGGAACTTTCATATCCAAACTGAGACTTAGTCAACAACTGCTCTATTCCGGCTGATACAACACTTTGAATAAGTGTAGTGGCTGACACATCCAACTTCTTCAGTCTCCATCATTAAGCTGAAAGTAGTCCTGGAGCATCATCTGATATTTGACTGATCTGAGACACATGCCAAACATGCGTAGATTTCTGCTCATGTGTTCATAAGATCCTACATTTTGTCAGCATCGTAGACCAACGGGGTAGTATGGTCTGCATACTCCAAGTTGGCCAGATGTCCGGCACGAAGTAGATGAATCCTTGTGAATTCAGTGGTACCTAAGGTTATGTCCATTATTACATCTATAACGGAGTTAAACATGTACAGTACAGCATGCACCCCTAACAGACACCGCTGATTATCGCCATTTAAACGACGATGCTCAATAAGCCGTAACTCTGTTATGTAGTTTTGGATAGAAAGATTCAACTAACACTACGTATTTACTCAGTATTTCTTTCCCAGTCGAACACCTCCACAAAACCTGTCGATCAACAGAATCAAATGCCACTTTCGTATCAAGAAATATGACAAGTGTTGGTCATTTCTCAGTATACCTGTGTTCCATAACCAGTCGACGAGTGAAGATTTGATTGGTGCACCCTCACACACACTTTAATCCTACCTGGGTTTCTGCAATTTGCTATTCTCGAGCTAGTTATGGATTTCGGGAATGAGGTGGTATCAATTGGAAAAATTTTAAGGAACCCTGATCCGTAGCAAGTAGAGTACTGAACTGGATGAAGTTCATCCATTTTAACAAACTTTTATAGCAAGAGAGAAAACACAATGTGCACACCAAATAACAGATTTCCCAATGAGATGAAAAATAAGCCATATATACTAAATTTCTTACATTTCGTAAAACTTTTGTCTCTGCTCTAGACTGGTCTATTCGTGGGCGAAGATTTGGCCATGACTTCCAAACAACTGATTTCATTCCAGTATCCCTACTGGGGCCCCATATGATTCTGAAAAGCCAAATGGAAAGTATTTTGTTGTAACTGGAATTGTTGTGTTTGAATTGAATTAGACACATCTGATTGATGAAGTAGGAATACAAACTGAATTTAGTAATTAGATGGATGAATTATCTTCAATAATGTTTTAGCACAGTTTACTTGTTCAAGATCCACATTTCAAATAGTGATTTATCATCAATAATTGAAATTGTTCACGTAACTACTCCACATTTCAAGGATAATAGTGGCCACTTGTAGATTATAATTCCAACTAATAACTTCGATAAGTAAAAAACCTTGATGACATTATTCTTCTGGTTACTTCTCAGTTATCACTTAACACCTCCTAGGCATCTTACTAACAGTGCGAATTTATAAAGTTTTTAACCTCAGAAAATATCTCTGTGATGGTAGAGAAGGTTTTGAGCTTGGAATAGGTTGACAGTTGGTATCCTCCGCGCTTTGAGGTTTGTCTATGGAAGTTTCATCACCAAGCTAGGCGACTAAATGAGGATTTGTGAAATGAATGCTGATGAAATCTTCCAACCCTCTTATGAAACTTTCAGGAATAAAACTTAAAAATTGGGAACACCAAGCATTTCCAATATTCCAATATTCCTTCACCAGTTTACATAAATATAATCTAGTAAATGCTACATTCACTGCCACTTGTGTTAAGTGGATCGAATGGGAAATAGTTTTGCTTAGTAATGAATTAATAGTTGTTAAATTTGTTCGACAAAAGGACATCTAAGTGAATGCTTACGAGTCAGGACAACAAAGTCCCAGTCTACAAAGTGAATGGTGCAGAATAAATGCCGCAAAGTACATTGTGAATATCATTCAGTGGTTTGAATAGTGCACTAGTGCTTTGTTATTGGTAGACGTCTTTGTAAGAATGATGATTGAACCCTGATAGCAACCTTTGAAATATAAATTAAAGATTTCACTTATATATAACTTTACTAGTTCATTAAAGGTGATAAGTTCATACAACATCTTAGTATGATGCTCTTTCAGCTTGAAGAACAAGAAATACCTCACAAAAAAATCAATAACGTTACAAGATAAGCGGAAAACGCGATACGATTCCAAACAAACCTCGTTAGAGGAAAACGTTACACCTTTTCTGGCGCTTTATTTACATATTCATAAGACATCATGACCTAGCTTTTTTCTCACCTTACCTATGACGTAACATGCAATAGCAACTACTACTCTACTACCCTTAAATAGTTTCACGAACAGACTGTTATGATCTGCATGAAAACATCCTTATGAACATGCTCAGATTGTATCCAGAATACAAGAATTAACAGGTGTATAGCTTTCCATAAGACGTTTATTCAAAAAAACAATGCATTAAAATCAGATGCTGGAAGTGTTATATTTTCCAGTGACTAGAATCACTTTATTCGCTGTTTGATTTTTCTTCATCTTGAGATCCCTGTTTGTATACCAGTTCTTTTAAATCTAACCTAAGCAAACAACCACATCTTGATGTCCATTTATTTAGCTAGAGCATCAGCTATCTCTTTCTGACTTTTCCTGCTAGTAGAAATGACTGCTTTGTACAAAGTTTATGAATACAGTTTCCTTGATTGGCACTAAAAAGCATAGTTATATGGGAGTGCTGGCAAAAAAAAGTGAAATCTTTATGCTCACTAATGTTTAAGGGAAATGATGTCAACAAATAAACAGGTGTTGGGCAGTATTTATTCGTATGAGCAATGTGAGCTTGGTAATAACGTTAACAGAGTAAGAATAGAAGTGCCAACTTAGGTGTTGACTTACCATCCACTCACATGTGAAAGTGAAAGCAGACTAGAAAATTGTAAACATCTTAGCTTCCAAAGGGTTGATGAAAATGGAGCATTTGTTGCGCAAGCTACCTAGTTAATTGAGGAAATTGAAGATAACAAGACGACAGAAAAGCAGCTATTTTCAGCCGAAAGTATCAGTTTTCTTAGTACTCAATTAAACTATAAGAGTAGGGGGTGGTTATAAAGTATAAGTAAAAACCTGACTTACCTGTGATGCACAGGAAAAAGGATTTTATTCGACTTGCCGCTGTAATCTTCTTTAGTGGTAGGATAAACAGGACCATCATATCTTGGTTTCAAGACTCCTGATTTCCATGATATATTGTAACTTATTGTCGGTACGACAGAAATCTGTTTGTAAGATACATTTTTCGGTTCCGTTATAATATCTAAAACTGGATTTAAGAAACAACGGTCACTAAGTATGTGAAGTAGTTTATTGAACTACTATCCTTGTGAATTTTTAAGCAGCAACTATTACCAATTTGAACTTTGTTCTGTAGCAAACCAAATGAAGAGAAAAGATTCACTAACTGCATTAGCTTATGTTTTGGTCACAAAGTTATTTCAGAAGTGATTTTCTTTAAAATGTGATATAACTGGTCGATTTATCAGCACCAAGTAGCTGATACTTACAGAAGTAGAGGATTTTGTTGTGATGAGCCTATTATGAGATAGCTTTTGGTCTATTTTACTTCTATTTAAAGCATACATCTGTATATACACGAGTAGTGAAAATAAATAGGGAGTGTTACTTAAATTCCTTTTCATGGTAGTGTTTATCGTGAACTGACATCAAATAGAGATCTAATGAAAACCTGGGAGCATTGGAAATCTGTTCCGTTCCAGTATGAAACCCCTCAGGAGCTCGCACTTACAACTCAGACAACAATTGTACCAAGATCCACCAGATTTCACAGCGGGCACACCAACATTTAGCCGCCTGGTCGATATTCAGTGGTCTCTGTTTCCTTACTTCTGTCGACTCAAGATACAGTGCCACCTTCATTCAGTGTCATCGCTGAGTATTGTTCCTTACTTCCGACTTTGTTTGACCCCACTGGTAGTGACTTCTGAGTAGAACTTCAGGAAATCTCATCTCAAAGGATGTCACCTGTGATCAGTGAACAGCAGTTCAGTGTAAAGGTTTGCAAGAATTTATTGCTGTATGGTTTCAGTAGGAAAAGGTCAGTTTTTGTAAGCTGCATATCGAGAAAAATAAAATCACTCACACTGGCAGTTAACCTCACCTGGTTAACTAGTTCACTAGTTACCAGCCCGTCCTAAGCCCGGGTAAAGAGGGGATGTTGGTGCGTAGAGCTGGCAACCCTATCCCGTAAAACCAATCCAACCACTAAAGAAACTTCAAAACACAAGCAAAATATAAAAGTAAAAACAAACTAATTTCGTGTTGGAATCAGAAAGGCTAAATGACGCCGATTGGTGAGAGCCTTCGAGAAGTCGATTGGCCGATCTGTCTTCTCTCTCTCGATGAAAGCGAAAGTAAACGTCGGGACATAGAATGTCCGCACGATGTTTGAACCCAGCAAGGCAGCCCAGATTGCAAACGAGATGAAAAGGTATCACATTGAAGTGCTAGGAATTTGCGAAAGCAGATGGAATGGAAGTGGACGCTCCAAACTGTCAGTTGCAGAGTCAATAATCTACTTCGATATTGTCACCCAGACGACAACCACGACCACACTGAGTCATGGAGTGGCTATCATGATTTCCCCTTGAAGAGCATCGAAGGCTCTCTCTCATGCACTGGGAACCAATCTCCTATTACAGGATCAGGGTAATGACAGCAAGACTCAACTCAAAAGGAAGGAAGCAAAGTCACAACCATCAATCCTACGCAACGCTACACACCTACAAATGGTGCAGACAACTGCAATCAACACTGGACAAGACCTCAGTTGGCGACATCAAAATTCTAGTGGATGACATGAATGCCCAAATAGGAGAAGACAACAGAGGAAGGGAACTGTGCATGGGTGGAGAAGCACTCGGTGAAATGAAGGATGGAAATGGAGAATTGTTTGCAGATTTCTGAGCACTCAACGATTTGGTGATTGGAGGCAGTGTGTTCAAGCAAGGCATATCCACAAAGTGAGCGACATGGATTTGATTTCACCAGAAACCAGGACACACTACGCTAAAAATCAGACCAACTTCATCTCAATGTGAAGAAAGTGGAGACGCAGTCTACTTGACACAATGTCAAGAAGGGGAGTAGATGTAGGCTCACACCACTCACTATCTAGTGCAACCAACCTACCTTCAAAATCAAGTTGAAAAACTTCACACAAGTTGGTGATAGACCACGGTTCAAGTTCAACACCCACAACAGAAACTGAACTGAAGGACGAAACTAAAAGGGACATCTTCACATCAGTCAGCCATCACGGGAAAATGGGAGATATTGAGCAGCATCCCTGAAGAAACCTGCGTTGATAAGCACTGGAACTCTTTGAAAGCTATGTAGAAAGAAACCTGCATAAACATATTAGGAAGGAAGAAGAAAGAAGACAAGGAATGGATCTTGATTGACACATGGAAGCTGATAGAGGAGAGAAGGATGGTGAAGAAGAAGATAAACCAGTGCAAGGATGCACAACAACAAGAGGAACTGAATACAATGTATGCAACACTGGACAAAAAAGTGAAGGAGAGTGCACGGAAAGACAAAAGACACATCCACGACACACTGGCAAGTGAAGCAGAACAGGCTGCAGGTAGGAGAGACAGAGACCTAACAACATCATATCAAATAACCAGGTTACTTACTTCATAGGAAGAGATGAACACAGATGAAACCAATAAGAGATAGTGAAGGAAACTTTGTTACCGAAGAGGAGAAACAAAGGAAACGATGGGCTGACAGCTTCAGAAAGCTCTTAAATCGACCACCACCTGCACTTCGTCCAGAAATACCACCTGCAGCCCAACCACTGAACTACAAGTGAACATAAATCCTTCAACAAAAGTGGAAGTCCTGAGCACCATAAAGCTACTGAAATGTGGGAAAGCACCAGGACGCCAGAAGCACCGAGAGCAGACACAGTGACAACAGCAGCAGACATGCTCGCACCACGCCACTATTGCAGAGGGTATGGAAGGAAGAGAAGGTACCTGGCGATTTGGAGAGAAATTACCTTGTCAAACTCCCGAAGAAGGGAGACCTCAGTGTTTGCAAGAACTGGCGCGGAATCACTCTCCTGTCCACCCAATGCAAGCAAAATATTAGGCCGCATCATCCTGGAGAGGCTAAAGGATGCACTGGATTCAAAACTACCACCGGAACAGGCAGGCAGGCTTCAGGAAGTAAAAATCATATGCAGACCAAATTGCAACGCTTCGCATCATCATACAACAGAGCATAGAATGGCAGTCAACTCAACTCTACCTCAACTTCATCGATTTTGAGAAAGCCTTCGACAGCATCGGCTGACAAGTAATTTAGCAGGCAGTTGCTTCAACACTACAGAATACCATAAATCTTTATCAACCTCATTCAAAAACTATATGAAGATGCCACATGCCAAGTAACTCACAATGGGAAGCTCAGTGATGATTTTGAAGTGAAGACAGGAGACAGGAGTGAAACAAGGTTGCCTACTATCCCTCATGATATTCCTGATTGTGGTCGACTGGATAAGGCAGCAAACAGTGGGGAGCTGTGAGAAGAGGGGGATACGCTGGACTGCGGAAAAGAACCTAGAAGAATGGATTTCGCCGATAACTTGTGTCTGATGTCACATCAACTTGAAGATCTACAGGCGAAAACTAACAAGTTGGCAGAAGAGGCAGGGCAGCGAAAACAGGACTTCAGGTGAATATAGAGAAGACAGAGGTGATGAAGATACAGCACCACCACCAACAACAACAACAACAAGCTCCGATCACCATGAACGGGAAAAACTTAAAGGAAGTAGCTTCCTTCACCTATCTAGGAAGCGCTGTTTCAACTACAGGCCGCACAGGTGAGGACGTCAAAGTCTTGATCGGAAAAGCAAAACAGGCGTTCATTAGCCTGAAACCAGTGTGGAGATCTTCTGCACTCCACTCAGCATGTAGAACAAGTTGCGGATTTTCAACACCAACGTCAAGTCAGTGCTTCTGTATGATGGTTGAGAGACTTGGCGCGTTACGAAAGGCATTTCCAACAAACTACAAACATTCATCAACAACCGTCTACGCTAGTTACTGAAGATCAGATGGCCAGAAGAATAAGAATAAGCAACAAGCAACTCTGGCTGGATAACTAACCAACCAAGAACCTATCACCCAACAAATATGCAGTAGAAGGAAGTGGAGATGGATTGGGCATACACTGGAAGGTCGACTGGGGACATGGCGCGCCAGGCCATGCCGTCGAGTGGAACCCAGATGGGAAGCGTCGAGTTGGGCGTCCCAGCTGAGGGTGAGATGGAGGAGATCGTGCGAGGAGGAAATGAGAGGTTGTGGGGTGTCATGGAGCCAGGTTGAAAAGATTTCAGAGAACAGAGTGCACTGGAGATGTGCTACTGAATCGTTTTGTTCCATTAGGAACCCAAGGTACAAATAATAATAATACTAATACACTGGCAGTGAAAACTGGCTTGTTTATGAGTTATACAACTCATAAAACACCTCTTCTTAGATCTATTTGCCTTAAAGTGTGCTTTCTAACTTCTAGTTTCACTTACGTTTGTTTGTCCTAGGTAATTGTAGACCACTGGATAGTTTCAAAACACTTTCGATGATTTTTGGAGCCCGGTCAAAGTATAAAATGAAGTCAATTAACCTCTGAGACTTGTATAACTTTTTGCGCCATCTTTTAATTGATAACAGACGAATCACACATCGCAATGTTAAGTGACTGAATGAAAATGTGAACTTGCATCTTGCTTTGTCCTACATGCAGAAAAACTATCAAATGCCTAAAATAAATATAGGTCAATGATTTTGTAAACCTTTTTGGGCCGCTTACAACGTTATTGGTTCAAAACGACAAAGCCGTTCTGAAGTTATATAAATTGCATTTCACTGGCTTGGCAAAGTTGGCGAATAAACAAACAAACTCAAGACAAATAAATGCGGACTGTGAACTGACCTTGTGTGGCCCCTGGACAATTCGGTTTCTTGATCCATGAGGCTAGCTTTACAGCAGAACAGGTTGGGGTACACAACCATGCTGACAGTTCGACATTGTACTGCGGTGAGTAATCAGATGGAAATTCTGTATCAGATTGTTGTGATGAATCTCGATTCTCAGCTAACAGTTCAATTAGGTAACGACAATTGAAATATAGATTTGTTAGCTGTAATGTAGCGTACCTCAGTACAGATAGCATTTGCTTTGAACTACCAGACTGGCCTTCGCTCCCTTTTTTTAGTGGATTTAATAAAATATATTTTTCATTCGATTTAAGTGATCCCTTACGTCCGCTGTCTTTTTCTGTGGGCACGTGTGAATGCTTGGAGAACTGATCAAGATTATTAGCAATCAAAGCTTCTGACTGAAACGAAGCTGTTTCTTCCAAATTGTTTCCGGTCACAATGACAGTCTCGATGCAAACTTGAGGTGTCCATCGAACAAGAATTGGACGGGAGTTTACTGTTACAAACAAACAAATACACAAGAAGAACTATTATTCATTTTGAAACCATTCAGGAGAAAAAATCAAAAAATCCTTTTATAATATTTTTCATAAAACAGATAAAAGCCGATAAACATCTCAGGTTCCAAGCTGTACATCGTTTCAAAACTTTTTAAAAAACCTGTGACTAGCCAGTACTTTCATTAGTTTATTTCTTAAGACTTTTATTCCCTATTGAGACGTAAAACTTTCACCGTCAGACTTTGGAAAACAAAGCACGAAGTTATTTAGTTTCGTATACCCTTTTTAGCAGAGGAATTTTTCATTTGGTCTTTAGGACCTAAATTATTCTCCTTATGGAAATTTCCAGAATCACTGGCAGTTTGCTTCAGTCGATCAGGGAGTTACTTGGTAGGAGATAAAGAGTAAAAATGAATTCTCAACTCTTTTCTTGAAAGACATCAGAGAGTGGCGATTCGCAAGTCATCGCCCTAGATCCCCTATTGTTTCTTCTTTAAACAAATGAGCTAGCGAATATAACGAAATTCCCTTATGGTCCTCTACGCTGATGATGCAAAAATCTGACTGGAAATTAGGGATATATGTTCAAACAGCTCTAAGCAACTTGTTTAGGTGGTCCGAGAAGTGTCTGATGCCTGTCAGCTCAGGCAAATGTGTGAGCATTCATAAGGAGCACATAGATGGCAACACTTATTATATAGATGGGACTCAGTACCGACACACAATGACCTACAAGTCGTGGTAAGTAATAATTTGAAGATCTCGGGATACTGTCAATCCGTCACAGCTCAGAGTTTTAGGACACTTAGATATTGACGGAAGTTTATAAAAATAAGTGGTAATGTGTTTACAATCTTATGTACATGCCTAGTTAGGTCTTAACTATAAAAACTTGTACACGGGCAGCAAATCCTTGTCTGGAAGGTGACCTAGACCATCTGGAAACAGTTCGGAGGGCAGCCACTCGTATGATCCCTGAGATGGTTGGCCTGAACTTTGAAGGCCAACTAAAGGAGGCAAACCTCTTCTCTTCATCCTATCGCAGACGGAAAAGAGATCTAATCATGAGATATTCATTCCATATACATGACTTCGGACATGAACTATCTTCTCTTTCCCTTCCTACTAGGTTGCGATATAGCAGGAGAATATAAAAGCAAAGGATGAACATAGTCTCCGTAGAGTACTTGTTTTCAAGTCGAGTAGTCAACTCCTGTAACACACTCTAAGAAAAAGTGGTTTCCGCTCACTCAACTGACTCATTCAAAAGAAAACTGAACAAGCACACAGATCTACTTGAAAATGATTATTATAGACACAAAGCCTACTATCCTCAGACAACAAATCTGAATCATCTTTTACAGAGAATAATATCGGTTCATTACTGACGTTTTGTACGTGATTTCTCCCTGGCTTATTTTCATTTGGTTGTTGTTCGTTGTCTTGCGTTTCTTCCCTAAGATGGTTAATTTTGATTTACAATACCTTCGTTTTGACCATAAAGTGATCCATCTGACCAAAATCCATTTGCATGTGAAGTAAATAAGTGAGTTTAACTAGTAATTTAAATAATAATGACCTCTGAGAGTTTGTATAAATTTCAGTCTCATTTCAAAAATCAAAAACCGAATATAAATTAACCACATTTAGTTTTACTATCTTTACTAAACGAGTAGACATATCAAAATTTCTTCAGTTACACAATACCCAAAAATTGGTAGACGTTCTGCACGTTTTAATAAAATTAGTAATAATATAAACGAGAATGTACCAACGAAGTAGTTAACAAATATGGTGAATGAGTTTGATGTATTTGGATTTCCTCATTTTCTTTGTATATTCACCTACCTTTTTGTCTTGTAATACTTACGATTGTCTAGCGTTTAATCCACTAAAAGACACCCGAGGTATATACAACTTCAGTGAGTTGACTACTAATCATAACTTTTAAGGAAATAAGTAGATATTAATTCCATTTTTTTATGTAAAATATTATCCTGTATGTATCTGGCAAATTGAGAAAGAAAGCAACTTTTTATTCTTACAAGTGCTTTTTAAACCAGTAACTTCAAAGGCCACCCTAGCAACTGCTAAAATAACCAATGTTTTAATATTTTACCTGGTATGGTTGCTTTTCATAAAATAAAGAAAAGTAATTAGGTATCTCATCAGTTGCTGGGGGGGGGCTTTTAAATCACTCTTTTAATCTGGTTGAGTGAAAAATATGGACATAAATCGATTGGTAAATTCTATTCATATCCACTTGATGCATATCTGTAACCAATATTTACTAGAAAACTAAAACAGAAGGATTTAAATTATAAAAATTCTAATTGTATAAAATAAAAACATTAATTTCTGTAGCAAGTGATAAGATAGCTATTCACCAGATAAGGAACAATGGCACGTTATTCTATCATCCACGCGTTTTCAAAAAATAGTAAACTGCTTTCGCAAAGATGTATTATACTTAATGTTTGATAATTCTCAACAAACTAACTTGTATTTTATATGGATGCTAGTTAAGATTTGATGGCGTAGTTTCACAAATATTGGGCGCCAACTGAATCCGTGGTATTCGATATAAATGAGACCGATAAATCTCAACCTGTTCGAAATAAGATATTCCAAGGACTGCACATTAAGGTGGTTTATGCGGCTTTTGACTTGTTCTATATATCTATGATAATGTAGATTTTGGTTGTTCCCTTAAAGAAGCTCGGACCAAGTGGAACATTGAAGTTTCTTGTTTCAAACACTCTGAAATTTACCTAGATATGCCTTATAAAACTGAATTATATTCTTGAAGCAGATATATTAGCTGGTTAGTGGATAATTAGCTGAATCGTACTTAGCTTCTCACAGTTGGTCAAAGTCTGTTGGGTGAAACTTGAAATAACCTTACTAAAGTAAATACCCATTTTTATCAAGAAGTTAGTGTTTCCTTTGGGTTGAATGAATTTATTACGGGTCATTATTTTAGCCACTTCCATTCTTTTAACAGAAAGAACTTGATTTTGTTCCCCAATTCGTTAATATTCGTCATGATGGTATTTTTTAAGCCTTTGGGTGAAATACTTCCAATCAGCATATTCTGATAGGATGAAATCCTTCAGCCGACAATATTAAATTTTGAGGAGACTGAATACAGCCTGCAGAATAAATTTTATCTTGTTATTAGTAGAATAAAAGCACTTGACATCTAGTAAAACATTTATCATTGTGGTGTCAAAAATTGGTTGGAACTCATCTCTATGCATCTAGTTAATATCTTCGGACTTTCAGCGCATGCTGAGAATTTTAAAAGGGAAGAGGAGTTAGAAATGTCGTTATTAAAATTGCCAGTAACGTAGAGCTTTAATATAGTAAGTTTCTGTGCCATTTTCGTACGCATGCTTCTCCGCCAACCAAAAGAAACTTTCAAGGTTGCATATAGTGTTGGTGAGAATATTTGACGAAAACAGCAAAAACGTTATTCAGTGACATTATTTCTAATGAAAATACTGATAGTGACAGTAATACTAGAAATTTTGCTTTATTCTTCTCACCTTTCTGTTGATCCGATTCCATCTTATGATCACGGAACACTTCGTTCTCGAATATTGTAAGTTCAGCCATTAGATCGCGTCCATCGAAAATAGCTGCATCCGTTTTAATTGACAGCTCAGTGGTCTTTGTGTTCAACGGTCTCAGTGATTCATGCGACAGTGGACCTTTGAAAACAAAACTTTTGCTGGTTCCATTACAGACAAATGTTCCGTCTTGCTCACCTGAATTTAAATCAGTGGTGCATTTTTAGCCTTGATTTTCTTTATTTATAATGAAATCAAAATTAAGAAACAAATATATTTGCGAATATATTTGCATGGATTACTGACCTTACAAAATGGTATTTTCACTTCAAGGGCTTTACAGGTAACGATCGTAAAGCAAACAGTAAAAGTAACACTTAACATGTCATTACAGGTGAGTAAATCTTAGAAGCTACACAGCCCATCTTGAAGCATTCCTGTAGTTCTATACACCTACATCTTTATTATACTAGAAACATGAAATGTGGTTGAAGCTACACGCTGCAGTCGTTTCAAACATATGACTCATCTAAATGCATTTCAAGAAGGGTACAGTATTCTTTAAATATTGTCATTACACTGAATTGTTTCCAAATCAAAAAATAATTAAAATCCATTATAAATAAAACAAAATCAAGCATAGAAGAGGATTATGAACTGGGAGATATGTAGTGTAGATTATGACACTGTTCTATTCACCAACTTATCCTAAGTGACATCTAAGTAAGTCTTCTTATCACACATTTCGCGACAAATCCAAACATGAGAATGAATTGTAACCCGTTTTCATGTTTTAAAATGATTGATAAATGCCATACAACAGTGCCTGATATATTTAGAAGAACTACATTAAGTGCTTCACTTTGAAGGTAGTACTAAGTAAACTTTGTTTACTTCTCTTTATTGATCTTCACCAACTAAACTGACAATCTCTAGAGTTAAGATAACTAATGCTACTTTTATAGCAAAAATGGCGCATTCAATCCTCAGGAATATCACGGTGTGTTAGTCGAAAGCAATTTGACAAACACACCACAAGAAGAAAATACTATTGTAACCATATAAGTAGTCATATCCACTCACCTAACAAGACACCCACAGAACATACACACTTCATTACTTTGCATCAAAATGAGCAGGAGTCATTGACTTGACAGTAGGATAAATTTCACAAGTATTCGAATGGTTCTGAATACTTTTTCTAATTCTTCCACCTAGCTTCCCTAGCATCTACTGATTTTCTTAAACCACATTCAAACGTTTTGAAATTCAGTGTTTAAAATCCTTAGTTTTTCACATTCTCGGATATCAAGTGAAAAGTTGTAAGTCCTTGCAATTGATAAAAGTAGCACAGTTCAAATAAAAATTATAAATTATTTAGAATGTTTCAAGAGTTTTATTTTCCAGCAATCCTTTGACAACACAATCCGATTAAAGCATTCCTTTATAAAATTAAACTCTAACATGTGAACCCTGGTGTTAAGATTTATTGTTCATGAGTTTCACTTTGTACTTTTTTGAGACTAACAGAAACCCATTATTCTAAGTTTCATTCACAGTTACTATATTACCTTATGTTTTTTCTGAATCTCTTTCCTGGAAACAAAGCTCATCTCAATTTTGGTCACTCAATATAGTGACTCTAAAACTGCTTAGAAGTCTTATACAAAAAACACTGGAACAACAGGATTTACATGACAAGATAGCCTTGACTAAATTAATAAAAATACATCTTTATGAACCTGAAATAAAACTTACTTGAAAAATGATAAGGATTTTCTTTCGATGACGTTCCACTGAAAAAAGTCGGGTATCTAACACCTTTCTGGTACTGTATGTTTGATTCGAAATTTTTAAGATAGGTATTCAGGGCAATGTCTCCTTCTTCCTGAACTGAATCCACAGATGGAGTGTGAATGAACAAAGTGTTTGGTTGTGATCTCAGCTGTGTTGTACCCCATTCACTCATTGCGATCACCTTAAATCAGGAGAAAGGTAAAATTTAAAGCTAAGCAGTGGTAAACTACTAGTGTGAGTGAAGTAATTTCGACTAAACGTTTGATATTTTCCTGTTGATGAAAGATTTAGTCTTTTATCAATGTATTCAGAGCAAGAGGGTTCATCTTAGCAGACAACTTTACAGTCTCTTAACTGTTTTTTATCTCTAATAATAAAGTAATCTATGAATAACTTATGTGAACAAAGCCAAAAAGATCATTCTTCACCAGCTTTCATTCCGGCTTAACGACACGTAAGAAAGATTCCCATCTCTATGTTTTTCATATAAAGTATCTTGATAAAGACATGTTTTAATTAAAGATATCATCAACAAAGGTTGGAAGGACTTCTTGTTGTTCTAACTCTTAGAATAATTGCTCCACCTTAAACTAAGTAATCATATTCGTTATTTCACATTCAGATTTAGCTTTGAAATAGAAATTTCAGTATTGAAATAGTTTCATATTAATAATCTTGCAGATAAAGTTCTTTATGTACGTTGATTTCAAATCGTTTCTACCCATTTAGGTGAGCTGCATTGAGTGTAAATGGCTAAATACCATGAAAACGAAACAAAGATCCGTCTTTGTAATTGCCTAGTTCTGAAGGTTTATGAACTAGAATTACGATTTGTAGGATTTCTCTACTTTATATTTACAAAATAAAATTCAAACTTTTCTCAAATTTAAAAATCACAACACATACATGTAATAACAATATATTGAGAAACGTGATAACTACAGACAGAAAATATTTCACGATTATTTTTTTAAATGTTAAAGAAAAATATGCACTTGAAAAGTGTATACCTGAATTCGATAAAGTACTCCAGGGTATAGATTAATCAGTTGGTAGCTCGTCTGCGACTAAAATCAAAAGTAAGCATCGGTATTAAGAAGGAATCAAGATGAAAAGTTTCCTTTAGAAAATCATTTCAATAAATGTTAATAATTTACGAATAAAATAACCATTTTTTTTGAAATTTGTATTTTATATTAGATCAAAGTATAAAGACTTTTTTATGAAGTGTAATTTAAATTTTAATGATATACAACTAATTTCTCATTCTCATTAATTTCATAGCGGTATAATATGCAGGCAAGAAAAATTGGAACACATAAAAAAAAAAATTTTATTTGAAATTCTTTCAAGTTTGTATGAAAAGTAGACTGATTTAGTAAAAGTTCTAGTGTTGATATTCTTCAAACACGAATAAAATGTTGCAAGACACTCATTGGTTATGAGTGTTTGATAATCAAAATTTAGCAAAAGTAATCAAATTCCTCTAAAAGTTAAACTTAATTATGCTGAACAGCTTCGTTTCGAGAAATTTGCCATGAAACGTTTTTTCGATACCTTTAACTCATCTTGTATGATATAATAATGTATTCTAATATTTAAGTGTGTCTTAGTGATCATCACTTCTGTAAATAAATCAAGAGATTTCAAGAAACTTTTATTGGACAGATATTTTATAAACTGCACGAAATTATTTTCTTTTGGAAGAACTGTTAGTACAACTAGTTCAATAACAGAAAAATGATAGGCATGTGTTACATTATTTCAGATTTCTGTCAACAGTGAAGTTTTCACATCAAATCAGTGATACGATTATTACTGCTATTATTACCAGTACCATCACACAATTCTGAAATCTGAAAAGTTACTCGAACATAAACTCTTTATGACTAACTGGTAGACGATAAAAAGCGCCGACTAATTGTGAACTACTGGTTAGGGATAAGAAGACTTGTTTCTTATTATAATAATACTGCTACTGGCATTTTGATTAGAGCTGGCAATACAGCTTCGAAATCCACCCAAAATGGAGTGACGCGGAATTGTGTCTTATTCATTTGGTGTGCGAAACTGAGTCATCACTCTACAGTTATCAAAATCATGATCTGAAATGTTATTCTTACTCAGTTGTTGTAGCATCGAAAAGACACTCAATGTGTACAAGCAAAATATGGCATCTATTAGTATTTCAGTTTACTATTAGATGACTTTCAATAAATTAAAATAGGTTTTCTCATATGACCGCATTCACGCTATATTTATGCTTCATATTTACTTATAAAAATCCGTTACAATAACTGCATTTTGTTGGTGGCGGCTATATCATGAGAACTGATTGTGACGCTTTGCATTCACATGCCAGGAAAGACTGCAGAGGTTCACTGTGAGTACGAGAGTGCACTTTCACTAAAATCAACATTCTCTTATGTTGAACGAAAATGTATCCTTTTTTCTAGAACAATAAGTGTACACACAATACCTCGGCTGTGTTTTGAAGTAATATCTGGGGTTAACAAGGTTATAAAGAAAGTGTTGATAGGTGAATTGTTATGATGTATCACGTACTTTCATTCGTATACATTTGTGTACAAGTGAGCAAAGGGAAAAACTGAATCATCTTATTGCTACTCCTGCCACGGGTAGAAATTTTTAATGCAGACAGGAATTTTGTAATATTAGCCAAAAAGTTTAACATTTTGTGGACAGATCACTTGGTGAAGTATCATCTCAGTCTATTTATTTATTTCTGTAGAGCAACCTAAGTATCTGTAAACTGTTTCAACCAAGTAAATATGCTATGGAACTCTACGCATTAATGTAACAATAAAACCTAAGCACCGTAGAAGTGCAAAATTCCGTTTTGATTTGCTTGCTGAACATTTTGCCCAGTCATTATGCATATAATACTGTTTCACTGAGTGTAATATCGAAATAACAAATTAAAAAAGAACTCTGTATCACCTATTTAATAAGTTAGAATAGGAAAGGAATCATACTCTACTATAATGCAGAAATTGTTTAGTTTCCCTAATGAACTTTCAGATCGACAAGGTCATTATAACACATCTAGTTGCCTCACTTTAATTTCCATTTTTATTGCTTTGCCATTCTGACTGTGTAGTTCTAGACTTTTTAGAATGCTAATATAATTTCATATTTTCCAAAAGTGATGTCGACAGACAGTCCCACTATCTACTACTTTCTTGTTCTACAATTTTTGCGTAGCATCGAACTAAATTTCGTTATTAATGAATGATGTTAAACAGCATTTCAGGTGTTGATGCTGTTCAGAATGTCCACCTCAGTGAAAGTGAAACCAAACACATAAAATTTACTTGCACTGTTAATCTATAGATGGAAGTAAAGTTGATGACACACATAACTGATTGCAATTTAATTTGCTGATATTTAATTTGAGTCACTATTTCAATATCATAAATTTCCATTTATAAATTTGGACTAACTCCCCTATCCACAATGAACTGTCATAAAGCAGACAAATAAAGCGTTGAATGCGAATGCTTAAATATACTGAAAAAATCCGTGTATCATAATAGTTAGTTGCTTTCGTAATGTGATACATAACTGGTCAGTATAACACACCAAAGGTTTCTAAAGTGTTTCTAAGTACAAAATGATGATACGTTTCTTTTTCACTACAGGAAGCAAATGAAAATATAGTTACATATCTATGTCAAAAATATAAACTAGTCTATAATAAAGCCAGTAAAATTTACTTACAGATGGGACAGTGTGCACAAACTGAGTAGGCTTTTCGGTGAACTCATAGTTATTTCTTATATTCGCTAAATCAGGACCCCAAGAGACCTGTTTGTGAAGAAAGTTCAATGAAAAAAATGGTTGATAAAAAAATGCATTCAATTTCGACAATTCTTTAATTAATGAGAATATCTTACTACCTGTTAATGAATTGAAATTCTGCAAGTTTATCATGGTTTTACATTTTTTGAAACTGCGTTCATATCAAACATATTTAAAGCGGCTTTTTAGATTGGATAACGAAATACAAATATTTAAAATATTCAAGCATTCAGAGAAGTACTATAATTCCATTTTTTTCATCAGCAAACTGCATAGCTTTCTGATAAAAACTTACTCTATATTCAGTAACTGGTAAAATGATTGTTGCAGGACTGCTCCAACGAATCTGAACTTTAATTTTTCCGTTAGCTTGCACGGTCAACATTTCATCGGCTAAGTCTCTTGGAGGTGATGGAGGACTAGGTTGTGGCGTTGACAGTTGAACAGGAGGAGATGGAACGTCGAATCCAAGTGACCCCCATTGATTCACTGCTGCAACTTGAAACTGATACCACCAACCAACAGCTGGATCACTTAACTGAGCACCTTTTAAAGTAGACTAACAAGTGTATCCACAGTGAGTTTATAGAAAACTATAGTTGTAAGTTAAATGAGCACCAAAAGAGTAAAAGATTCATTCTACGAATCCTGAGCTAGCCATCATCAACTAAATACCATCAGAATTTTATAATGTTTATAACAGTGCATACGTATTACTTAAATGGCTACTAAGTAATTAAAATCCATGCAGATAATCGGTCATAAAGTAAAGCATAAGTATAGATAAAATATGCTGTTCTTTTTGATTTACTTTGCCGAACCATAACCTTATTTGGTTTTCTTTCTGAATGTATTTACTTTGCCAAACTATTCATTCACACTTTCAAAGTAGAACACAACACGTGATTCTGAACATGTAAATTTACGATAAAATAAATTAACTCTTTTACTTGCACACCTAATTAGTTTCGTTTACAACACTAAGTGAAAAACTAATTTTCAGTTTATCTGGTCTTCTAATTGACCAACCAACTAGTTGGTTTTTGAAAAAAGACGGATCGGTAAAAAGCTTAAGACTGTCAATCACCAGATTCTATTGATAGGCGACCTATTTTTACCGTTTCATTTTTTTGCCAAAACTTCAGAAAAGTAGACAAGATATTTTTCTGATATCGATGATACTCAGAATATTCGGTCGATAAATTCCATATAACCCTATACTCTATTTAGTATTCCGTTTAGTATTCTGTTTTCATTTCCGGACCAGACACTAACTACGTAATAAGCTAATGTGTTTAACAACCATTGTTTCACGGTTTCCATTGGATCATATTAGTTCTAACAAGCACTGGGTGCACTTTTTCCATTTCTAAGACTATAAAGTACCGCTTTCTTATATATGGAACTTTAAAAGGCATATTTGGCTGATTCAAGGTTTTCACAGATAATATTGGGTGTATAACAACTCTGAAACTGGTGACTTTCATCTTGAGAAATTTCTAGGCAACTTATATTGATTTTCAATCCCTTAATATTTGGTTATCGATTTCCCAGGAAAATTGGGGACATTTATCGCCAATTATTACTTCAACTGTATGATCAGGTGGTCTACTTAAATAAAACAATAGGTTCACCGATTTGATTTCACTCACTGCTCAAAAAATGTCCATACTCCCCTTAAAACTGTTATCAGAGTTGAAAGACAGTCTAATATTCAGCAGGCATACGCGTACGTTGGAGGAAGTGTAACCAAATTTAAGCTGTCTTCTTGGAAATCACAACTACAGGATGCATAATATTTACCGTATGACATACCTAGGACCAGTAGTTTCTCATAATCGTATCAGTACATGAGAATTTAACAATTAAGAACAAGACAAACAGTTATTACGCTCTAAGCGGTATGTTACCACTTTACTTCAGACAATTCAAACAGGAAGTCAGTAGTTACCCATACTGAACAAAATAATTTCAAGTCATGTTAACGTTTGTTGGAGCATTGCAATATATGCTTCGATTTTTGCAAACCGTTTACGTTTGTGTCCTCATTGTCCAATGAATTAAATTACATGTCTAAGGTCTGAAATATCATCTAGCTTTTTTATCCATACACAAATCTTTCAAAACTGTTCTTGATGGAGTGCAAGTAGTTCTTTTCTTCTAATTCGTAACTCGAAATTTGACAGGACCAAGTTAACATGAAATTCATTATATTCCTTAATAGCACGTATATGTAGATTTAAAAAGCACTCTGGCAGCGTAATTGTTCTTTTCTGAATACACACTAGTCACATAAATAGAAGAACAAAACAGAGAACGGAAACGAAATTCCATATTCCCTGCTTTACATTTCAGTGAGCAAAATGGTGGAGGTAAAACTGTTGTAAGCTTTCGTTTAGCAACAAAATTAATGCGACATGCTTTAAATATCTATGCAGCTTTTCATTGGAGAACAATTTACGGTGGTGAATTTAAGTAATATTGTTTTGAAAAAGGTGCAGACAGTTCATATCGAAAGATTCACATCAAATGTTTCAACCAGTTTTTCAAAAATGCTAATGTTCATCAATATCCGAACATTATATTTGCAATAAGGTAAAGTAGTATTTTGACATTTTCACTTGAAACATTACGTTTTTATATTAAAGTTCTTTGACAAACCATTGAGTTGCTCCGCACTACAGTTTTAAAAGTCACTGAATAATACTCTATCAATGATCAACTTTTGATTATTTATGCTTGCTTTTGTGTGGTCGAGGTCCTACGTTGTTTTGTTTGTCTGATAGTCTGATCATTTTGGACAATAATGTTAAAATTCATTGTCACAACCAAATAATGAAACATACAACACTGAAAACTGCCTACGTGTTTGCGGTAATTTGTACAAGTTAACACAGCTTAGCTGACTGATAGGGAATTAATAGTCTATTTAATTATGGAACAAACTTCTTCTTACGCACTGAATAACACTAAACAAGCTAATCTGTGACCTTAAGAAGAATTTTTAATTACTAAATAGTTGACCCGATAGTGTAGGTCTGAAGAGAGAAAATATAAAACAAAATTAATATTATTTCCAACTAACAGTTAAAGTTCACCAACACCACTCTCACAATTTCACTTAAACTAAACGTGAAATTATTTTCAATTTCAATGTGTATTGATGAGATTTTTGCTGCATAGAATAAATTTGCATCAGTAATTAATATCAGACCAAAATATTTCTTAAAAGGTTCAATTTTCAGAGTTGAGAGTTAGGTGACTCATCAATACTTTGACGAAAAATGTGGCAGAGCTTGTGATGTGATCTTCCCTAAGATTTTTATTTGTGCCTTATTAACACAGCATTCGGGTAGTTTTTGATATCCTACTACACATTTATTCTCAAAGAAATGCCTTGACTTTTATTCAAGGTAGTAATAATTCAAGTTCAACTTTGATAAAGTAGATGAAATTTACCTACAGACTGAGAACCATAGTAAGGAAAAGAACAATTTACTACTGAGTAATTCAATTTGTAGATTTTTTGGGATTCATTGGCTTTAAGTTGGTTATCATTACAAGCTGAAGTCGGTTAGAGAACCAGAGGAAACCCAACAGTACTTGACATCTACTTCATCATAGTATGAGACCACTCAACTGTGTGCACTCACTCAAACTCGAGACCCGCACTACTGAGCGAGTGGGTCAGAATCCAGTGATTTACATTTTCCTATTGCTGCCTATTCTCAGTATAGCATAACCTTTATTCAGTGCTCACCATTGATTATTTGCTTTTACATTCGACTATGACTGCCCTGTTCGTTGGGAATGCTGATTAGAACTTCCTGAAATCCCATCTGGTAGCATATCACTGATGATCGCTGCAAGTTCTCTGCGTACTTACTCTGAATAAAAATCTCCTATCCACGGAATGTCTTTTTAAAAGCCCAGGAAACTCCTGACACTACCTGGGACAATACTTATGGATAAACAATGATGACTTTAATAGACTTAGATTCACCTGTACTAAAAGTCTTTCAAATCCAAGATGGAATGGAACACAAATTGACATTCATGATCTATGTGGTGAAATTTCCTGGTGCTTGCATTTTGATAAACCAAGTTAATTTTAGTTTTACTGTTTACGCTTTGGTAGCGTATTGTGCTCACATTCGTAAAAATATATAAACGGAACTTTATAAGACTTCGTCTGGTGGCTCAAACAGTCCAAAACGTACACTGGTTGTGAACGAGGTGGACAGATATTTAAAACTCCTGTTAGAATGCACATTCTTTCGGTATTATTCACATAAGTTAAACAGCAGCTTCGTCGAAAAGTTTTTCACAGGCCGTATAAAATTAATAATCACCCTGAGTTGGTTACTGAAATAAAATGTTGGGTGTACAATCCCAGTTTTTCTAGCTGTGTTTTATCATCAGTCACAGTAATAAAAAACTCCACTTAAATTAAGACATTGCCCCATCATGTCTTCGAAGCAGGTCAAACTACAATCCTACAGGACCCAAAATTATACATCTTCACTACTCTGAGCATTAATTGTAGAACCAAGAAAACAGGTAGAACATAGAATCAGCAGCTCTAATAACGCATTCTTACTACTTAGGTTAGTTACTTGGATCATCAGAACTAGTAACAAAGAAGTAAGATGAACCGGAAGCAACTTGATACTTTCTGAAAACTTGAATAAAGTAAATCGAAATGTCTTCTTGTAGGTTATTCCCGAAGCTTTCGCCCTCCTTGTTCTTTTTCCTCTCCTTTTTGCTAAACTTGACAGTTAGTGAAATGCTATTAATGGTATAATCTACGAAAACAAGCAGCGAAAGAATTGACACAAACGACAATTAAATGACCTGACACTACTGACAAACTTACATACTAGGAAGAAACAATTATCTAAAGAGGGAGGGTTAGGTACATATTACATTTCAAGGCTGTCCCAGAAAGCGTGAAACTAGAAAGCTTCTTAGATCAATACAAGTCTTAAGTGGCATCCTACTAAATGAATAATTTGATAAAGAACTATGTACGTATCTTTTTATGTACGCAATAAAAGTGAATTATTTGCTTCCCAGTTGTTACAGTGCATTTTTTTAGCAACTGTTTGTTAAATTAGGTTACTTGTACCGGCAAATTTGAAAACATTTGTCAAGAGTATCAGTTAAATTATAATTTCAGTTATGCAGTTATTTTGCACAACTATACAGCCTGTGACGCCAGTGTGCATAACATTTATGAAATGAAATATTTTGTTTACATTGAAAGTTAACAAAAGGAAATGTTTAGGTTATTATTACAAGGTCAGTCACCAAATACTGACTAGTTCGTTTTCTGAAATCATAGTACATTAATGGTTGACTTAATTTGCGAAGGAGGAGGAGTGAACCCCGGAATGTGCACTTTATAAGTCTCAGTTCACAGTAGCTGAATTTTTTGACCTTCGGAAACATGATTAAAAGGTCTGACCGTGTGGTTATTAGCAGCTTACTTTTAATATACTGCCACGGAATGGCATTTTGGGGTGCAGTTATGTAGGTGGACTATTCGCCAATACATAACTTTCATCTTATAGGAAAACTTTATTCTTGGTTGTGAAGTGATTGTCGATGAATGCAACTTAGAAAGCAAATGACAAAAATAATCTAGGGAAACATGAAATGTAAAATGTTAGTTCAACCTCAGTTACACTTTCACGTACCTAATATATTTTATGAACTTATTCTTCTTATTTAGTTGAAAACCAACTTTTTAAAGACTTTCATCTAAAATGAAATGAGAGGTTCTCGCAATAATGATCTGGTGGTTGGCATTTGCTACTAATTTTGACCAACATAGATTTTCTTGAAGCATAATAAGATATGACATAGTGCATCTGAAACTGTCTGGTCGCTCTGATCTTCACTATACTAAAAAAGTTAGATTGCTCATGTTGAGTAGCTTTCTTAAATTCAGTCTGATGCTAATTTTGACCCACAATAATTCTTCAAAATATGATCAGAGAAAAGAAACAATTCTCACAGGTTCCAAGACATGTACCACTTTTGACAGTCAGCGCTGTACTAGTGAGCCTATGGGTAAAATTGTTAAGGTGAGTAATAGCGGGTAAATAACAGTATTCGTAACGAGATGTGTGGACATAATAGATCAAAGCAGCTTTTGCAAGCGTTGTAAACTATAGTAAAAGTTGAGCAATTGGATGATGTGATGTAGGCTGTTATTACTATTGTAAAATCTGAACAGTGCTAGTGTTATCATGCCAGTGACTTGCATATTGAAGATTCTGTCGATAGTAAATCTCATGGTCACTTTCATCTTTTGTCGAGTGTAAAATTCAACTATATATATATACTAATATAGTGCAGCTACCTGAAATAACTTGTTAGAAAAATGAATCTCACTAGATTTGTTGTATCTTATTACTTATAAATGAGCATAGGATGATGAAGAAAAGGTATTCAAGCTTCCAATGGATCAATTAAGGTTCTGTTATACATTTAGTTTATGCTTCAGATATAAGCAACATTTTTAAAATACTAAAACTTGCATGCTTATACTCAGTGATAAACAACTGAATTTCATTTAGCTACATACATCCAGCACACCAGGCACACGAAAAAAGATCCAAGTAGTGATAGGTCATTTCATTTACAGAAGTTGAATTGGTAAGAGAATGCACATTAAAGAAGTAGACTAATCTGATACCATATCAAGCCTAATTTGAAATGGATGTGCAGCATTAGTAAATCAAATCTTATGATTCTAATATACCTTAGATAGCTCTATAACCACAGACAAGCGATGTGCCACAATATGATTCAATATATCTTTCCAAAACTGAATTAAGATTAATATTTGGTTTGATTGCTTACGGTACAGATTAGCAATAAAAGACAATGTCTATAAAATTAGCTGTAAATCTGTATAACAATAAGACTATCTTTTTCAGTGGCTTTGGATATGCCTTTCTACCTTTTGCTTTGCTCACACTGTGGTAGAATAAACTATGCAGTAATTCTTGTAGCTTCAGTTATTATCATTATTCTTAAGAAGTCGTCACTTTTCTACGCGCAGTGAAATTGTCACTTTTACCTAAAACAATTTATAATGGTCATGATTACCATTACCAGAATTTAAATAAACAGCTCACTCAAATCCATATATGCAAATCAGTATGTTGCGAAACAGGAACGTAAACTAGTCACATCATTCATCGAAACCTGCAGAGAGTTAGTAAGGTAGAAATGCACCTAACTGAGTTCAACACGCAAGCATATATATAATATATATATATGTATATAAAATAATTTTTCCAGTTGCAGTTCAAAATGGCTGAGCAGCAGACCAAGTCAGTATTTACTGAGTGATTTTACTGACAAAAGTAGATGTCAATAAGCATATCAAATGGATTCAATCACATTCTTAGTAAATGAGTCTGTAGCAGTGTTTGTCTTATCAGAAATATTTATATAACATGAAAAACTACAAGTTGACCTAGTGTCAAACATGGTAACCATTGAATATTACCTGCGAGAACTAAAGCGTCCTAATGACAGCTGCTTAGGACAGTGTTAACCGCTTCTGTGTGCAGTTTCAATAAGAAGAAGTAACTCAATATCTCACACCCTCCCAAAACTACTCCAATAATTTCAGTTTGTGGTTCAGATAGTATTCAAGTGAATTAGCTTATCAACACTGATGTTGGCACCTAACCGGTTTATGATTCATCATAAGAATTCCTCGCTGTTACTAAATTGAAATTACTGCCTTCCACACATCACCGAATAGTTCATCAAAACAATTGGGTCAATCACCACTAAACAACAATGTAAGAACCCTTAAAATGACGTCGAGATATAGTATCTGCTTGGTCTCATATCTAGTTTTTTAAGAAGTTAGCTGTCTATACAGATGGCTTATTTGTTTTTCACTAGTGTGTGTGGTTCTTAATGCTGTACTTTCTTTATCGGGTTTCTTTGAAACATACTTTCCAAACCTAAATGTTTAGTCAAAATAGCGTTTCATAAAAAGCAGTTTGATGATGATGAACCTAACAAACGATGAATTGGGCAAGTTTTGATAACGTTAGTTGACGGACTGTGTTGTAACGAGTAAACAACTGAGACTGAATGAAAAATTGGAGGCTTCAAGTTTGAATCCAAATTCAGCAGTTCTAAATCTGTGAATAACCATTTTATCATTCACAGTCCTACCATATTTTAATTAAAAGGATGTTTGAGTCTCATTTACTTATTGCTTGCTAATTTGTATATCGTCCTTATCCAACTGCTATGTTTCAATACCAGTTTTCAGCTGCTTACTACAGTGTTTGCAACTGTTTGAGCATTTTCTGGATGGAATAATGCCATCCAACATTTCATGGCCTCTTGTTGAAAATTCATCTTATACACCAAGAAGCAAGTCCATCACTATCAGTAGATTATTACGTTTTCGATGCTTTTGTGCAAAATCACCTTAGTTTAGCATATTATTAATTGCAAAGTGACATCAGCTAGATGGCAGCATACTCATCCTGTAAACTATACATATTTCCTGCAAACATATGCGTGTTACTAGTTGTTCAATTTCTGTTATTAGAAAAAAGCGGCCATTCTGCACTGCTTGGTATTATTGGTTTTTGAATTGATGGCAGACTTAAATGCAGCCAACCTTTAAGTATTTTAGATATATTCAACTATTTTACAGGAATAAACACCAAGAGGTATGTTTGCGAACCTGCCAAACCATGGCTATCTCAGGACGTCGAATTGATAATCACTATCATGTTTTTCCTCTCTAATTCAAATTGATGTGGACTGAGATGAGAACGTCTGGCTGGACAGCTACTGTGAATATGATGAACGGATTGTAACGTAAAGCGAATTCACATAACAGTCCGACAAAATCCTTCGTGACTGAAGTGAAATTAAGATCTGGCCAGAATCTCGGTCATTAGAGCTCATTTAGTTAAGCACCAGGTCGATAACACAGAGGTCTTTGATTTGAATCCTTCTTTGGCACAGATTTTCATCTTACCTCAGTCACCACTCAGTATAAAAGTAATTTATTAGAAGTGGTGATAGCTAAGAACGCTACACATTAAATTTCATACTTCACTTGCTTTTGGAAATCTCACCATACAATGTAGTAATAGTAACTTTCCTGAGCTGCTGATTCACTACCTAAAACTCTTGTAGTAGTAGATATTTGACATTAATTGCTTGAAAAATAGCAACCAACGTAGAATTCTCTCCTTAATTGTTGATTCAATCCTCACGTCAAGTGACTGTATTTTAACCAGTAGAATAAATCAACAAATGCATCATATTGCAGTATCCTCCAGCTGGTCTCAGTCACTACATCACACTGCTTGGTCAACAGAAATATGTATTTATTAAGGTCAGTAGAAGAAGTTTTAGCAACCCTCCATGTTTAATATATCCTATTTCTAGGAAATGATACTTATGAACATTTCATGAAGCTTGTATAAAGGTATGGCTTCAAAGTAATTTTCATAATTGTCAAGATTACAATATAAACACCAAAATTCAGAGTGGAATGGAAAACTAATTGAAAGTCATTTCCTCTGAACCCTAAGCCTGTGAATTATGTGAATAAAAAATGTTTGGTGTTTCCGTTCTAAACAGATCATCGCAAAAATAGAGACATTCAAAGAACAGTGTTTTATTACTCACCATAACCAAGGTTTCCATGGGCTTGACATACGATTGTCATACTCTGGACCAAAATAGGATTTGACTTGCAGGACATATACCACTGGTAGGCTGAGATTATTGACTACGCTTTCCCCATCATCCCAAGAAACAAAAAACGAGGGCGGATGTTTTTCTTCTAAGATTCGTACAGTTGGAATAGGTGGTAGGATGGCTTTTGCAAATAAAAATTTTAGTACAGTACAATTATAAGGTTAGCATTAAAAGTGCGACTAGACACTTGGTTTAAGTTGATCATGTTCAGGATTTATACACAATGTTTACTGAAAAAATGGCAGTGGTGTAATTAATTTACAGCTTTCCTTGCCAGTTAGAATGTCTCGATATCATTAGACAGTCCACTAGAGCAGTTGAATTAGTCTGATTTGCCTTTTAAATGACTAAAATTCGGTCAAGTTTTGAAAGATAAGGATACTACGTTACAATATAATTTTGCAACAGAGATCCTTGTTAACTCCAGTATTCTTTTTCATTGATAAATTTTACGGATGGGCTTTGGGTAATGGTGGTTATTTATGTGTCTAAGATCTACTGCCTTGTGTGCAAAACAATAAATTATCTTTAATCATGAAGCCAACCGTTCATGTATTCTGAATTAAGCTTGTCAATTTATTGAAGATTAAATTTACGTTCACACAAAAATGCAAGTTATCCCTCTATTATTACTTTTAATCAAACAATAATGTTAAATGCCTAATGACTAACTTCAGAAACCAGAAATACAAAAACAAATGTATATTCAGTCACAAAATGATCTTTACATTCAGGATGATAAAGCCAACGTGAAACCTTGATTGCTGCAGGACTTGCACTAAGAGTCCCCCTAATACTGGAACATAAGTGTGTAGTCGATAAGCCTGATAGTAATAATCTCAAGATAGCGACTTCGAATTTTACCACAATCAAATATTTCCGTTGTTCATTTCTGCACATATATGAACACGGATTTGTCACCAGGGAGTAACTGATTTAAGTGTCTAGTGCTTAATGCTTAGCACTGACAAAACAAAGACTATCGATCACACGTCACAATATGACCATTAATGTAAGTGATGTGACACCGTGGTACACTGTGCTTTGTGGTTAGATGATGGAAGAAAATCTTCACGGCTTCCTGCTAATTGATTTCTAACACCTTACATACATAAATATTCATAGTTCTAGAGCCCCATCAACACTTATAGTCCCCTCATGCGTGCTTCGTGCATACTATTCACACTTTTTACGTTTGTCTTATTCATGAAAGATATAGTAATGGGTCTTCTATCAGGACGTTTTCAGCTTCAAGGTTGTACGCACGAAACACTATGGTCAACAAGTGGACAGGTGGTCCTTTTTCTAGTCATACTCGAAATTAAACTTAATATACTATTTGACTAATGTAATCTAATGATAATAAGTTTTCCTTCTCGTATAGTTTGTTTAATTCCATCAGGTATGTATTAATAGCTTTAAAATGACATGGGAAATAAACTGTCATCGAGTTTTCAGTGTTTCTAATATCTGACCTCTTCTGTTCACCAATATTTAGTTTGCAAGTCAGTAAAACTTTTGCCCATGTTTATACGACAATAAAATGACTCAACTGAAAATACTTCATATTTGTGTTGGTCAACTATTCATAAAGAGTTGCAAATCACCTTTATTCAATACAGCTGGTTTACATTTTGACTGACAGCATTTGTCTTGTTTTTGTGGACACTCGGCATCGACTAGACAGCTGCTCAATTCATTCAGACTACTACTATGGTGTGCAAACCGAGAATTGTCTGGCGTTTTAGACTTCTGATGACTACCACTTTGATCCAAGGGCAAACTTTTTTCGGAAAAACTGGACCGTTCTTTTCCAGATAATGATTGAGTAGTTTGTTGAACAGAAATCAAATCCGGTATACGATGAATCGCCAATCCAATTTGTTCAGGACAATCACCGGAACGCTTTTTCAATGCTGCATCTAATGCCCGACATCCAGTTAAACATGACCAACCACCGGGTGAGTCACCAGACTTTAAAAAATAAAAAGATGATGAAAGTTAGCCTGTTGATGGATAAAATAAGTGTAATTTACAGAGTTTTGTATATTCCTTACTACCTCTTAACAACTGTATCTAATTTGATAGGTGCGGCTACCAAATAGTACAGTACCTTAAGAATGGCATACCTTTCATCAGGATACCCTTTTCAATACTGGGTGACAGACAGCGAATTCGTTCTATTATTCATATCTTAGGCTAGAAGAAGTGAAGATTTCGGTGGAAGCAATTTCATGATTTCGGTTTTACCCACTTCTAATACGATGCTGGTGCATTCTTAAAATATATTGTTGTGTCTCTATAACTTCGAGTGATCTTTTGACTTAAACCACCTTTTACGATATCCACTGACCCTAGGTTTAAGAAACCAAAGTTCCTGGAAAAAGAAAACTGCTCTGAATATTCGGATATTACACAAATGAGCTAAGATAGAGCAAATCTTTCATGGAATGACATTAAAGCCCACCTAGTTCCCCAACTTTCTAACAAAACCGTTTTATGGTTAATATGCAAATAATGGAATGTTCACTTCTCAGTGAACAACAATGTGCGAAGTAGAGAAAAATTGCATCTATATTATTTACGTAGCGTGATTTGCTTCTAAAATTGAGGTCAGTGAATAAGAGCGTTCTCAGCAAGTGCCTACCCATATATATATTTTTTACCTCTTATTATTTATTCTCTTTCAAATATACCAATTTGATTAATGATTTATATCACGCAGGCTTCTGTAAACTGTGAATAAAGATCATCCTTTCAACTCATTAGGGGAAAGCAGTAATTTTTCCTCATTTTCGTGCATATAACTGCTAGTAAGCCTTTTATTATCATGAATTAGATCAGCTTAGAACACTATTTAAATGTTTGATTGTTTGCTGCATAGATTTTTATCATTTCATTCATTTAGACGTTTTTGAAATAAAAGGTATTCATTTGAATTTATTTGTCAAGATGAAGGTAAATCAAGCCAGATTAATCGGGTTGTTGATACTTTCCCTTTCTTTTCAATTCCCCTTATTCCTAATTATCACATGAGGAGTTTTTGTTGAGATTTTAATGTAGTAAAGATGTAGAAGCTAGTCCTATTCTTAAAAGTGAAAAGGCAGTGTGATAAATATATTTGTCTCTTTAAAACATAGTCGTGGTAACACATTTAATCTAGTCTAATGTGTACATAAAGAATGCGAACGCACTCAGATTAGCATATCAGTACTTCAACCAATATCGAACTAATAAAAAAGACAGTTATCAAAAGCTGTTAGTGTCATTTAGCAAATATACACTTCCTTTTATTAAGGAAGTGACCTTTATCACTATCCAATATTGAAAATGAGCAACACTATTAAATGTGAATTTGCTCAAGAATATGACTAAAGGTTTTGACTTTCCTTTTACTTTTAAAAAGTTCAGATCAATGATTATTTTATTTATTCGGTTAAACTGTTTTAAAATAGTTTCATCATATTTTCGGTTTTTAGATAGTTACTTCATTGACTAAAGTGTTCATGATTGTTCTTATATTAAAAAAAATCTAAGCGTTATGCATTTTGGTTTGTGAAATAGATTAGAGACTGAAAACAAAGCAAAAAAAATTTTCTCGCAAGTTTCATTAGTACTAGAGAAGTCCTAGTATTTCATTGTAGGCATGATACTTTCATGCTGGATTTCATAGTAAATCAATAATCATACCATTATTTTCTAGTAAAATTTTATTCTGCTTCTTAAGAAAGTCAATAAAATTGTTACATTATTGGATAAGAAATGGCAGAGAAACTGGATATGTGAACAATGTAGATTCATTTTCTCCTTAAGTTAGAACAGTACACTGGCAATAAAATTAAATTTATAACCATTAACAGAGTGACTTTAAAGGCCACCTTAGCAGCTACTAGAATAACCAATTATGTTTGGGTATTTCATGAAGAAACTACTTGTCTAGCTTAAATGAAGAAGCCTAATTAGTTATCTCAGGGGTGACTAATGTAGTCTTTAGAGTCACTTGATTTACAAATTGCTACCACACCATTTCACAAATTATTGGATTGGACTGTATTAAGTCAAAATAAAGCCAGAACAAAAATCATGCAGTATGCAACCGTAGACGTATTGCATAAGAAATTCTAGTTTTGCTTAAAGTTTGACAAATGATTGAAGACTGATTTCATAGAAATTCCTCTTTACACTTAATTAAGAAATTCAGAGTTGACCTAGAAATCACTGGACCTGTTACGTCAACATGAGATTTACATAAAACTCAGAAAACAGGTCATAAAAGTTTGTACACACTTGTACTAACCTTAGAGGCTGCTTGCTGAAACATTGTATAGCTTGTTGATTATAATGTTGAAGCAAACTTATTTTTGTTTTTTTCCAGTGAATGAGTTCTATTAACAAACGCTACAAAATCGTCTCAAGTTTTACTGTAATGTTATCCACTTTGTGCAGGCTAGCTGTGGAATTCAGGACGTGAATTTCTTTTAATTCGAAACTCATCAGCTGGATGCCCATGCACTTCAGTGAATGATGGTATTCCAGATAGGACTCGAACCCAACCCCTGAGTCATAAGAACACCTTTTATGCCACCAGCAAGTGAAAAATATCAAAGCGCATGTTGGGGTTATATTCAAGGATTCCTTGATAAGAACTATATGTCATGTGGGACTAATCAGTTACATTCAGTAACTTACACGGTGGGCACTGAGCACATTAAGCTTCTGATCCTTAAGGACCCATTCAAGTGTCCAGGTCTAACTTGTAAGCAGGATGGTGCAGTGTAAATCAACTTTACTCCTCCGTTGGAGACAATGATGTTAAAAATAGGTGATGCACCCCTAAAACCTTACCAAAGGTTACAGATACTGAAGGTGTGTCTCCTACCTTGTTTACAATATGCACTCCTACCTAGCGCAGACTGTGCTACCAAACTCCAGTAAATGGACTTACATGTGAGAAACTACTTTAGGAAATGGTTCTGCCAAGTCCACGACACTCTAAAAGCCTACTTTTATACGACGATTCCAGATTGTAGCCTATAGATCGAATCCCTACATACAGATATTCCTGTTAGATGAATAATTCGCCTGCGAAAACTTATAATATTGACGTGCCCAATAGTCAAAGCAACGCTATCCACGACCACCATAGACACCACTATCAGGCGTTTCACTTAAAGTGCCAAGACCAATCATCAAGAAGGGAACAAAGGAACAGGTGAAAAAGCAAAGAGAGGTGCGATACTGAACGGCAGTATCATATGAATAATTATTTTGTACGATATATTTATGATGCATATCCGATGAGCCGATAAATTTGATCGTATTTTTTACATAAGCAATAGTGAAGATAACTCGGATTGTCCCTTATTTCGATTATATATATGATCCGGATAATAAACTCACAGATTTGTTTGCAATAACGATAAAATGATATTTCAATATGGTTAAATTAATTGCAGTCCTAGTGAGATACACAATCAAAAATGTAGTATTCTGAAACTCATGGTAATTAATGAAACACCTGACTGTATTGATTCATCATCATAACACGTGTGATCATCGAACAGCTGATAGGCTATGCTGAAAACATTAGTGAATTAACAGTCTGACAGAAAAAACAAACACCAGTTACACTACTACACAAGGAAGTTTATGACTAATTAATTTATAACAGAAGTATCAAATTGAATTTGCTGAAGAAACAGAATGACAGCTAAATCAGAGAATATCTCTAACGCAATTAATATAAAGTACCAACTCCTATTCAGTCTGTTCAGTTGTGTATTTTTAATTATTGTCTAAAATTAGAGCAAAGAAATATGTAAACATAGACGTTAATAGGGAATATAATTTATTGCTTCATATTTTACTTGTGATTATTCTCAGATATTCACTAGTCAGAACTGCAGGAAAATACGATAACCACAACTAACATTAACTTACAACTGGAATTTGATTTATAAAACATTATCATATTCCAAGATATATTCCTAATCATTTATGCAGCCAACTGTTAATTACTGTATATCCACAGCATTTACCAGATTAGATGTAATGAAGAATGGAATATCAATCCCAAACATTCGAAAATATTACGATTTTATTTGATTAACGACTGAATAGCCTAATGGATATTTCTGTGCAGCTAAAGCGAAGTACATCAGGTTAAGTATCGATGAGAAAAACATTATCCACTAGAATGCATGCGACCAGCTGATGAATCCCAAATAGAAGGAAATTCACATTCTGAATTCCACTGCTAGTCACCACCTGGAAAACTGTATTACGACAAAACTTGGGATAATAGTGGGGTATCCGTTAATGTAGATCATACGCTATCAGAGACCAATCAATTCAGTTTATGATAACAATAAACAGGAGATACAGGTATCAATAAATTTCGAAATATTTATTTAACAATATTAACATAATGAATGCAGTTAAACTTTATGCATACAGTAATCACGTACCTCGCACATTTTTATGCAGTCACTATAAAATCGGTCAGAATCACAGGCTTGTTCACACTATAAAAGAATACAGGATAGTAAAATGAATTCAAGTCAGCGTTCATCGTACAAATTTATGGAAAATACATTCACTAACTCCTATAAGATAATAGAAAGCCAATGATATATTAAATCAACAGCATCAGTAAACAAGACTTATAATCAACTCTAGAAAGTTCAGTGTCTCAAGTAAGACTATGCTTACATCATTCATTTAATCGGTCACAGTATAATTAGTCTCTTGTGGTTAGGCTTGGCACTTAGGTACTCAGGTCCATTGTTTCCTATTGCTTACTATAAAGTCTGGTAAACCATGGCGTTAAATATTATTATTTAAGTCGACATACTTTGTAATTTTAAAACATAGAGCAGGTAGTGATAATGAACATCTTTAAATAAAAGTCACTCCCTACCTAAAGTAAAGCAGGAGGCTTATTCTCACTCAATATTGTTGATTATAATGTCCACTTAGATCGATTATGCTATATTTGAAATAATTCCCCCACAATGTATGATGAATATCTGTGCATAAAATTCGTGGAAGATTTGATGGTTTTACGAATATACTCGTTTCCAATGAAAGTAGGTTTGAAACCAGAATGTATTTTGTCGGGAAGTTAGGTGGGTTGAATTATGGAGATTATTCTCAACTCTTAGGTTTAAACTGAACCACAGTGACATTTTTCTGAGTTTAGTATTAACATAACTGTAATAATTTTCATCATTCAACCGAAGGTATTCTCTGAGTGACAGAGATGCATTCAGTTGTTTAGTTTATGTAAAACATGGCAAATAGTCACAAAAATCAGCTGAATAGTACTTTTATGTTGTACGTTTGCGGAGATTGATTGAATTAAAGGCATTTTTTATCGTTAAATGCCGAAAGTCGAATTTTTTTTGTTTTCCGCTTGTTTGGATATCCTTAGCACTACAACCCTACCAGGGACCGATGCAAAACCTTTAGATCTCGTGGTGACATCACTACCATTCAGCTATTGCATTTGAATTCACTGACCCACATTTTATCAGCTTGCTTTATAAAGGTGACCACCATTGAATGCCATCGGTGGGCACTTGTCCTGACACCCGGTTTGATTAACTTCACAGGTCATAGATTCACTTTGGAACTTCAGGAAATGTCGCAATGCAGCATGTCACTGATGAGCACTAAGTAGTTTAGTTCTGAAGTTTGTTGGGATGAACTAATTTTGGTGAGTCTCATACCAGAAGGAAACAGACATTCATTGCTGTCCCAAACTAAACTAATAGCCAATTAATGTCAGACCACGATGAATGCCATCTTCAACATCCATTCCAAAACAACTTACCTCATTGATACTGAGTGATGATGGAAGGTGAAATGAAAATTTGGACAGCGGCCGGATTCAAACCAGCCACCACATAGTTGACAGCCTGGTCTAACTTCTCATTTCACTTTCAATCATCACCCAGTATTAATACTAGTCTGCCAAAACACGACCATCTCCGATAGTCAAAACGATAACTTAATCCATTGTTGTTGACATCGACGGCTGAATAAAATGTGACTACAACATTCAATCAATTATTCAACTTCCGTAGATGTAAACAATAAGAATGGAAGGCATTTGAACTTATAACCTTATTCGGATTCGATTAACGTCAAAACATTATGAAAACAGGCCAAAGCATCTGGAAGGTTTGAAATTCATTGAGAATGTTTAAGAATGATTCACTCTCAGACAAATAGAATGACTGAATACATTTTAGGTGTTTCCACCCAGTAAGCTTTGTGACTTTAAGGTTTTTGTTGGATAAAAAGTGCATGTTAAGTTTAATTAATTAGTTTCCCTTCCAATAAGGTTTACAAATCTGCTTAGCTTAGCTTGTGGAAAATGTATAAACTCGAAGTGAAAATTGCAAAAATGTTACTATTCTGACTTCAAAAAAGGTTGTGTAATCTAATTTAATTCCAAAAATAACACCGATTAGATATCTTTTTGTTTTTTCAGCAAGCTGGTAAAAACTAAATATTCAGGGTTTAAACTTGTTAAATTAGAAGTTTTCAAATAGTTCAAAATGTCATCTCATAGAGAATTGAAGATTTTAGTGTCTACTTGCATTTGATTCAAAGGGAGAAAAAGGCCCACATATCAACAATTACTTTGTTGTAGTATATAGCAGCATTGTTTCACCGTGAAATACAGATGATACGAAGAGATTTTGAATTGATCTTCAAGATTAGCTACCATCGAAAGGTAAATTTCTGTTTCTACTTCCTTAGATACTCTTCACTGCTACTCACAGAAGGTTAGTTTCGTCAGAAATCAGTTCCCTTGAGGTAGTATGTACATCTTCCTGACTAGTTCTAAAGAGCTCCTAACTTGAGACTGAGGTTTTTTGCCGATTATCTGAAACCGCTTATTACTAATCAAAAGTATCCTTGTAGCGTTGTACCATATTGAAAGATATTCAACCTAATGTAAAAGAATTACATACAAAATGTAAATAAGGGCACTTTCAATTTGAGTAATAAAAGGACGAGAGCTGACTGAAGATTCAAAAAAAGTAGAATGCAGTTGGCATCAATATTTGTTAACGAATCTGAAAACTGAATCGCCAAGAGGCTTAAGTCCTTCGCCCATGGCCGACCTATGAAAATGTAAGTTTTAAAGTCAAAGCATCAAGTGGTAGTTATTCTGATGAAACTAAAACCTCTAAATGTTATTTTTTGATAGGTAAACATCAGTATGCTCCTCAGACCTTTCTTCTCCCTAGTTAGTGATTCTCCGTAAATTTTGCCTTTTGCTTCCACTTTTAAAGGTTTGAAACACCTTTTATCAATGGACTATTGCACTCAGTTTTTAGTGTGATTAAACCAGATGGTCCTCAGGTTTCGAATAATTCACTACATATATGCTAGATTTAATAAAATGTTTAATGAGAGTCTAAAATTTTTAAAAACAGTACGAAAACATGAAAGCAAATAATGCTGTTTTCAACGAGATACTACTCTGAATTTACTTTGATTTACTAACCGGATGCAATGAATTGTATGTCAGTGGAATTATTCAGTATGACTGAAATAAATTATACTTATAAAAATAACTCACTTCATCGTAATACAAAAATCCAGGAGACAGTTGGCTACATTTATCTCGAAGCTGAACGGGAAATATCGTCAAAGTCTTCACAATTTCCTCAATCTAAAATTATTCGAAGAAAAAGAAACGAAGAGATTATTGGTACAAATATATCAATTTCATTGAACCTAAGGTTATTTCACAAAATTTAGTGAGATTTAGGTGTGCCTAAGTGTTTGTATATGGATTCATGTTTCACATAACCTTTAACCTCAAAAGCATAGTTGTTTGAGTAATACTGACTCTCCCTCAAAAACGGTTTCTGTTTTCCTAGCAAATAGTGAGGGATAATAAAATATTTCTCTTAGTTCATTTGACCTTATATATTTAAATGATAACGAATATACACAAGGAAAATTCGAACTTTGTCACAGGATAAATAAAAGTAAATGAAACTTTATCCCCCTCAACTTTTACTGTTTTCGCTTACAAAAACATAGTTATACCGCCTTTCCACAGTTTTCTTTGTTAACAAACTCTAAAAAAACCCAGTTTTCTTTCACCACCTTGAGAGATAAAAATTTAAGAAGTGGGTGTAGAAAGGTAACATGGTATAATAAAAAGGTAGACTAAAACTTAGTCTTCGGTCAGATATGGCCCAAATATGTTCATCAGCAAAGCTTATACGAAGAGTGTGAAAAACTGTTTATTCAATAAAGGAGTGAAGTAAAACTATACGAATAAGCAATAGAACCAATTACATTAAATTTAATAATAAATAACTAAATATTATGAATGGGGGTATAACTTCTCGCTTAAACTAGACAATTTTAGAGGTAGATTAGGAGACCGACCTGAATAAGGTTAATCTTATGAGTTCACTTGTCAAGATACTTAAGCCCATGTTGATAGAACTAAATCTAAACCAGTGTCTAGTGTAAATTAATACACAAGTTCTCAGCGAACTGGAAATTCATTTGACTTATTCATAAACCTAGTCAAGTTTACCTACTAGATAATCGAAGTAAAATATACTCTAGGGAATAACGGTTTTGCATGATTCCATTGTTAGTCTCTGTAATTAAAAATCCGTTGGCGCTGTACAGTAACGTGTTCACATAACAGACAGAGATGATTAGATGCATCACTTTTATTAGTGTTTTTCCATCCTATCTAATATTGCTATGCTTGTTTAACTTCTGGCCTCACATAACTTTAATTCCACTGGTTCTTGTATTCGGTGAATATTTGTCTCTATCAATTGTCTTCATTTCCAAGCGACACACGTTCCGGTACCATTAAAATGTATATACAGATAATGGCTTACTGTGAGCATCATTAGCTCATGTTTGTACGAACTGTGCATTGTGTAAGTACTTATTCAATTCAAATAATAGCAAATGTATGGCTTTTTATATTGAATGAATGCGCATCTTTTCTGTTCCATACTGTATCAGCACAAACTCTGGTAGTTACTTTACAGTAAGTTAAACGGAAAAACTAACAGAAAAATAATGTTTGATGAAGTATTTTATACGATCTGGAAAAAACCATGACCCATGGCATACACCGGTTCAATAATCAGTTTGTTTTAATAAAGGGAGAATGAACTAGTTTAAATTAAAAATTAAAGTGTTCGAATTTAGTTTCACTCCGATAATCAAAACATGGACCACTTGTGAAAGTAATCCAACTCAGTTTGGAATAAATTTGTTTACAATTCAATGACTCCATAATTATCGGGATAGCTTTTTCGAGTGGTTCTAGTTTTCTTATGTTTAATGGGTTGTCAAGTGGAACAAATGACAAGTGTTTCGAACACTTCAACAATCTAATGCTTGTGCGGTTGAGAAGATATAAGAAGTAGAGATCAACCAGTAATCGTTGACATTTTACTAATTGTAAGTGTCACTGTCTAAGACGGTCGTGCTTTTGTAGACTGGTGTTATTGATACTGGGAGGTGAATAACTAACAGGTTGGTGTTTCTAATGTCTCTGCAACCGAGGTTTTCATTTTTTCTTCAGCTACCATCTGGAAAGAATTATATTTACACCTAACCAGTATTCACTATATTCCGATCATGCAGAGGAATAATCTCAGTATTCAGAAAAGATATTTTCAAATTAACATTGCCTAGTTGCTTTAATGTGTGTAACATTATAGGAAATGAATGATATCAATGTTTGGAATGTATATGTTTATAGGTTTTGCCAAGCTATTCATAATTTCATCAGAGTCTGATAGATTCCTGTCTAGTATACATATATAGCTCAGTTAGTACAACGTTTGGCTGGAAACTCGGTAGTCGGTAGTTCGAGTCCAGTCGCGGTCCAAATTTTCATTTCACCATCACTCATCACCCAGTATCAATACTAGTCTGTCAAAAAACAACTATTTCAGATAGTCAGTATTATAGCATATACCTGTCTTAACTTCTGGGTTTCGAACACTTCTGATTCCATCTGAGACTTAAGTTTTTATTTTCTCAAGTGTGTAATTATTCCTTACACTCTATTTCTTGGATATATATTGGCTACATATATGATAAATATACTTGTTTACTTAGTTTATATTACTGACATCTTAGTACGACGTGTTTTTTCGCCACCCGAATGGCCAGTTTTAAAAGTACAGCTGACTTAAAGCAGGGTACTTTCCAAAGATTTCGTGGTTTTCTTCTATGTTGTAGAACGACTAAATATCTTACAAAAATCTATAATGTTGAGTTAACTTTTCCACTTGCCCCATCGAATTTAGAAAAAAATGTTAATTCAGAAATATGATGACAGTCTAAGTCTTAAGCTGCACCTGCTTATGAAATAAAACTGTTTTATTACTGATCGACTGAAGCATCAATACATAAACTTGAAAATACAAAGAAACTGATCATCAACTATGTTAACATGCATATGAAGCATTTAGGCAGCACACATTTCGGTACCCAAGCCATGATACTGTTAGGTGTTCTACACTACCAGAGAATATATTATATTAATTTAAAAACGGACTGAAAATTCCTGGACATGTATTTGGAGGAGCAAAACATCCCAGAATTGTTTTCAGTTGGTTGTCCAAATAAGTTGGATGACAGAATGAAGTTACGTAGTACAAGTTTGTATGTCTTTTGACCCTTGATCGGCATTAAGACTGGAATTTCTAAAAAGAATTAAATGCAACTAGAAACTAGTTTCTGCTCCCAAAATATACTCTTGATAGCAGTTCATCTGACATGCGGCAAGACTGCAGTAGTTCACACACTTAAAGATTTAAGAAAAACAGTCATTAATTATTCAGAACGTAAGAATACAGTAGCTGGAATTACCACAGATCAATGTGTTTTCCACATAACATCTATCTGAACACTTTTATTATCTTGCTTACACCGGTTATTCACACGTTTGATGACGTTGAATTGGATGGATGAGATACTATTTTATTTCTTTTATTGGACGACATAAGAAATTCCTGATCCTTTACCAGCTAGGTAAACATAAGAAACACATGCAGTGAACATATGTATATTGATGATAATAATACATACATAGTAACATTATGGGTTATGTTTTCTCAACAATAAAGTCAGGAAGAGTGAAACATTAAGTTGGTATTTATTCTAAATAGTAGAGAAACCAAACAAAGAATATACTTTGGATACGAAAAAAAGTGCATTATGTCAGTAAAAATTCAGTCAAAAAACAAAGATCGTTGCCAACACCCATCGTAATTGTTTGAAAACATAACTCACAAAGTTAACAAAAGAAGAATTTCGTTCATTAAAACTTCAAAAGCTAGAAGTTTATGGATCATAACAGAGTCCACTAATGTCTGAAATGTATTCTGTCTTCAATGACAAATGTCTTTTTGCTATCGAAACTTGCTTTGTTTTTAATTTATGACTAATAGACACCTGACTTATAAATTTAAGAATGTCGTTAGCAGAACTGAGATACCTTGTTTCACACTTTGGGCTACAAGAACAGAAAGCTGTCACAGGCGTAAAGAAAATGATTTTTTTATGGATAAGCTGTGACTAATAGTGCTATCACTAATATCCATTCAGCCTACCATATTCTATCTCCACTGTCAGGTTAATAATCCAATTTTAATGATTCACTGTAACCACTGCAATACAAATATAAGATTAAACAATAAAAGGTTTCAGAAAAAGAAATATCAGTAATGCATTTTAATTGGATGATAACTGCTATTCGAAACTAGTTTGCACAGTAGATTTTTATCAGCTACAGAACCACAGAAAACCGTGGACCACTGAACATGTGTTTCGTTCTAGTTTAGAACTCTTCAGTGGTGTACATCAATTCCTCTTAGTGTAACCAAGTTTATTGTACTTAAGCATCAAACAGCGCTCACTAAGATTGTATCTCTGGACTGAAATCAAAGAGTAAGTTTTCTGTTCTCCGTTAATCCATGATACAGTGCAATCCTCACCCAGTATCAATGGTTGGTATTCATTCTTGTAAACGACATAAATTCACTCATAAAGTGAGAAAACTGATGTAATTTATGTGAGCTCGGCAGGACGAATCGTTTAAAGTAAGTTTTATATCAACATGCGTCATCTTTTCGGCTATTTCTAAGACAGTTACAACATTTGACGCTGAATTTGTAAGACATATTCCGCAGAATCAAAGTCAAATCATATCACGATGACATTAGTGAATGAGAAATAAATAGTTTTCATGTTGTGGCTGGATGCCATAGCTAGCCACTATCCATCATTAATATCAAAGATGGAAAGCAACGTTATGTATCAAAATAACGAGAAACTTAAGTATATGTCCTAATTGTCTCAGATAAAAACTTGACTACTTGTAAGCTTGGTTTGAGATTATGCTACTTCATTTTTCATCCAACCCTGTAAAAGTTTGACTTTTTAATGAGTTAGGTTAAGTATTTTATAGGTTAACCACTCCTCCTTATACAAACAAAAGCTTGTTTGTGAGGACAGATAAGAATGTAGGCGTGATCAGTTTTTATTTAGCTCATTTTAATGAGATGCATTTAGGGCGACAATGACTCAATCACTTTTGTCACATTTCTTCACTGTCATGTTTATAGACTGACTTTAAAGACCATTTTGGCAACCACTGAAATAACCAATTAGACCTCTCTGTTTTATGAAAATCTGCCTTATTCGTCGTTTCGATCATTTCTAGAATGGCATTTGAAGACGCCCTGCTTATATACATTTTCCGAAAATGAAGCACCCTCCACGAGTTCTTCTGAAAGTCACCTCAGTGTATATAGTAATAGTCAGTTAGACTTCCCTAATTCACCGGGACAGGTTTTCCATACAATAGAGAAGCCTAAATGATGACTGTAGCCTTTTAGGTGATTTCTCTGCACATCTAAAACGATGACTTATCTAAATGTTGTCAAGTCGTAAATATGATTGTTAAACAAGACCATTGAGTGCATGACTGAAAAAATGGCGTAAAATTATCCAAAGGCTTTGAGTGACTTTAAACGCCATCCCATCTCACAATAAGTGGCTGTCGTGTCGTGTTGTAGTGGATAATACTCTCGCGTTTGAAGTGATCGCTCTCCAGTCCGTATCCAGGTGAGAACAACATCACTGCCTGGGAGGCAGGTACATCCAGCTGGTGAGCCCCGAATAGGACGAAATGCGCATCCTATATTCCACTTCCAGCCACTACACATCATTACCATACATAATTAAAACTCGGGCAATATCGAGGTATACACACAGAAGCACATATGTCAACAGATACTGGTCAGTTCGGTATAATCAACGATGGTGTAGTACAATCAATAACACCATCCTGGCAACCGTTGAAATAACCAGTTAGGTTTCTCGATTTTGACTAGAAAGGCAATGGTTTGTAAAACAGAGAAAGCTAATTGGTTATTGCAGTGGCTGCTAGCGTGACCTTCAAAGTCACCTAACTTTTCACCGCGTCTTTCGGTCCAGCATTTCTGTCCTCTGTTCGCCGAAACATGCATCTCACGTAACATATTTATCGCTCCCTGAACCAACAGTTCTGACGAATTCTTGCAGTTGAAGTTGCTGGTTAACTCTTGGAGAATGCGACCCACACTGTGTTACAGACTTTTGTTGGATCTAGAGCTTTTTCACTGCCTGAATGTCTTTTCGAGAACAGTACATAAAGTACTCCAGAAATAGTTTGTTGCGAAAATTATGAAAAGCTAAAACAATTAATTATTCATTGAAAGCTGATTGGTTCAAGCGAACTAAGTTGATGGATATCTCTCTAATATTGTTACTCACTAGAGAAAGATTTTTGACCAGTCACTGAATGTTTTCTGAATAGATACACTAGGTCAGACGTTTAATAATGCCTATTTAAAAGTCTAAAAATGGCTTTAAGACCCAAGCAAATGCTATATATATATATATGTAATTATTTTATCTTCGGATAACAATCATTTTCAGCTGAAAATTTGAGTTTCCTGAGCCTTCTCGCTGCTTTAAAAGTGCTATCTTACGTGGTCATCTTTGGTAACCAGTTATGGAAATAAATCACTCATAATAAAATTTAATAAATTACTAAAACGTATGAGCAAAGAATAGTTAGACCATAGATAAATATAAAATTTAGACTAAGTTGGGTAAAGTTGTTTCCCGAACAAAAGAATTATATTATTTCATTATATATATATGAGTCTAAAAGTGTAACACAACATGTATGCTGAAAACATGGGTTTGATTGTAAAACATCTAGCTAAATAATACAGATTGTCAATTTTTCTTCATAGCACCAACTTGTTTTATAAATATGAACTATAGATAAGCAGTTGTTTTACTCATCTACGGGTATCATTAACGCTGATTGTAATACTGCTAAGGTATTCTATTCATGACCCTATAATAATTATTATTTGAAACAATTCCTAATATTTTATGTCATATGTAGCCAAAACTTGATTTATGGCACCTTTAATATGTCTTCGCTATGGAGGACATATATGTTTTTAGTAGTCGTTAACTTTATGTTCAACATGCTTGTCGTTTTTTCGTGGTTGTACTGTTTTGAAAAAGAGTAAAAGCATACTATGAATCACTCACGGGTAAACTATTGTGATGTAGAAATGTGATTGGTTACTTCAAGCCTTCGCATTTCCTCTAGCCACTTATGTGGAAAATCCTGATCCACTTGCTTTATTTGTACAATCAGCTCTCATGCAATAAGTGTAGGTCACTATCAAGAATATGATTATGCAGTTGGTCATTGATTTATCATAATAATACAAACATTTACTTTAGGTCAACGAACCTTTGAAAAAACATTGTTTTTGACATTAAATTGTATGATATTTAAAACGTTCTATATTCGATTATTCATTTGATGAAATAGTGCACAATGAAACGCTATTATTTACTGTATGAGGTTTCAAGCAGGATTTATTGCTCACATTCACTTCATTATTCATCACTTTGACAAGAATACGAGCAAGGAGTTTGGTTCAAAACACCATCAGTAAATAATACTGTATCACTGTGTGCTATATCAATTAAACAATTTAATATGGAATTATACTCTACCACAGTGCTCAGATATTACTCTTATATCCCGAACGTTCCTTTGTACATTAAGTTGTATGAAAGAAACGAACTTTGGTGCAGTATTCCATGTATTTAGGTGGTTACTTCTGTAACACCAATCTGCTTGAAATGGAATAACAATATTCATTCTGTGATTTGATAGTTGGTTGAATTTTACTCATCAGCTTTTTATTGGACGTAATAACACAACAGTTAATCGTAGGGCTATGCCAATCATCAAACTTGATAATGTAAGAGCAAAACTTGAATGCCATCGTAGACTGTATTTCCATTTTAGCTGCTTTATTTAAAACGCAACATAGTATAACAGTACTATTCACGATGTAACCTTCCGGAAACAGTTTTTCCCTACAGGTATACCAAGAAAGCTTCCCAACCTAAAAACAAAGTCCATTTGTAACTACATGAACAGTTTAATAACAAGTTTGGAAATTTAAGATATAGAAAACGAGATTTCCCTGTATTTGTGGTATGGTTGATAGTTTCAAACTGTTACAGTCAAAAACTCCAACAGCAATAACAAAATCTATCACAGTTTTGTCTATACAAGCTCTAAAACTGGCTCATGGTTATAAATCGTATCGAAAGTTTGTTTGACCTTAAAGATAATACGCGCATCTATCAAAAACAACAGTGTTGCTATTTTTAACCACTTGCATACACACTAGAGAGCACAGCATTGTTACCTCACTAAAAGTGACAGCTCCCTGAACTAAACGGTGTTCAAATTACTGTAATCTGAGAACTACATTAAGCCTATTTATGTCACTGTGAATAGCAATAATGTGAATAATTGATAGAACTTATCCTCTTTATATTCTTATCATGAAGATGAATTCACATTTATCAGTCGACTATCTGAGCCGCAGTTTGGCAGACTGGTATTTATACTGAGTGATGATTGAAGGTGGGATGAAAATTTGAACCGTGGCCCCATTCAAACCAGGATTCCGGTCCTATGCTCTACTAAATTAGCTACGAAGTCCGAATGCTAACCAGATTTTTATTTCACTTCAGTCACCATGGGTTTTACCCGGCCATCTCAGATAGTCAATATGATGCTTCCCCTCTCTAATTCAGTTAGATTCGGATTGTGAATACGATCAATTGGTAGTAACGCGTCATGAATTTACATGGTAGTCGAATGAAAACCACAGTGATTGAAGTGAAATAAAAGTCTGGTGAGTAGTTGGACTTAGTTGTTCGATTGGTAGAGCATCGGGCCAGAAGCCCGATGGTCGCTGATTCGAACGGGGCCGTGGTCCAGACTTTTATTTCACCTTCAACCGTCACCCAGTTCACATTTAGGAAAAATAAGTAGTACGTAATTTGGCAGAGTGTAATCTTATGATGCTTTGTTGATTCCCTATAGCTCATAACGGTATTATTTACTGAATAAAGTTTTGGACACAAATTATTGTCACATTGGAATGAACAGGAGTTGTTCAACATCACGTGTGGCTAATCACATTTATTGACTAAATACCACATTGTATGAGGTAACTCAATTCTTATTAGATCAGGTTGATATATTACCTTTTATGATGAATATTTTAGCAACTGTAGGGAGCCAGCTGGTCATTAGTCGTATAAATTTAAAGTCCGCAGTTTCTGCAGTCCAAATGGATATGCATTAGTAAAGTAATTGAGATCACTTGCTCCTGAAACTCCGACTGCTTTGTGGTTGTTTACTTTGACGTTTTTCATGCTTACTAATGTGATAATGATCTTCTTAGTGGGTGGAGATTTGTTATTCGAGAATACACTGAAGTTAAAGTTAGATATAATCTGCTGTTGGTACAATCCAACAGCATTTTATCTTCCACAACTATGCTTGAGCACTCGAAGTATAATGACGATACTGGGTGTGAGAAAAAAACTGTAGGCAACGAAAACACTTTTATATTACATTGTCAGAACACTGTGGTCAAACGGCTGATAACATAAATTGGAGAAATAATATGCTATCGTAGGGCTCCAAAGAAATACTGTAAGTTTAACTTCAGTGTTTCAACTTATATTTTACTGTATGCGAAGCTGTAGGATCAGAGAATGCATATCTGTAGACGCGTATTACTGCAGAAATTCGCGTTTACTAATAACTGATAAACAAATAAGATCCTTGGAGACAAAACAATAAAGTTAAAGTAAACAGTTTCAAAAATTGTCAGTAAAACATGATAAAACGTATGAATATTCACATATCACCCTATATGCAAGTATCGATATGAAACTTTCTAAATAGTATGTTGCGCTAAATTATAGAAATCACTTAACATTTGGCAATATCTGACCTCAACATGAAAGTACTCAGACAATAACTGAATTATAGGCTCTTCTATGTAACAATAATAAAGTGTTGTTATCAACGTGCCACATGATGTTCTTAAAACTGAAATATTCTCGAAAGCTCTTTAAATTTTGAAGTCTAGTGCTATTGTTATAATTGTTGTCTTTATCACTGCCTAAAAAGTTTTGTTCCAGGATATTTCTCACAGCTGTCAATGTGAATATTGATATTTTGGAGTAATGCTTTTTTCAACACTTCAGAAAATGAAAGTGTACCTCACTAGTTTTAACTGGTTCAATAGCGATCGAAGGTTTTCTGCATTTCATTAAATAATTGACATCCGTCCTCACCGACCAACCCAACCCAACCAACCAAGAAGACAGAAAAGTTACAACGTGAAACTTAAGATTTTACACAAAGCAAAGACTGCAGCCAAGAATAACACAGCTTGGCACACAACGAATGTATCCTCTAACGCACAGCTGAAATGTTTATCCTATCCAGTGTCTTATCCGAGTAGGTAATGTGCTGTTCATTCATATTTATATTTGATAAACTAACTTCTTGGGATTTGTCAATATATTCCTAATCAACAGCTTTCTAAACATTGATTACACACTGAGGAGTAATCAACTTCATGCTTCTAGTCTTATGTAATGACTAAATCCTATTCATCGTTTTGTGGTAGGTAAATTACAGTGTTATGACTCAATGGTGGTGTCTCTGATTGTAACAATGAGTGACAGTGGTACGAATCTCTGAGGTGATACGAAATTTGTTGAGGTTGTATATATGTCTTGTTGATGAGGGCCAATAAGTAAGACACCTAAGTTGAATGGTTCCCTGTGACTATCTCCAATCAACTAGAAATAGCTTTTTCAACCATATAAGGGAATAATATCTAGACGCCATAGAAACCTATGTCTTTGGAGTGAGACTTGCGTCTTTGGTCACAGTGAATCAAACATTTCTAGCAAGTTGAGAATAATTTCACCAATCATCATTATTATCATTCACGTGATCGATTCGATATTCAAAGGTGGCTGAATAACGGCTGCTGATCCTTGATAAAAAACCTGGTGATAATTTGAGGTATGTTATACTCCGAGATTATTATGAAATACGAGTTTAATCACTTTCAGACTGAAAACCAATGCACTTTTGAAGTATTTCAGTACTTCTAAATGCATAGCTTCCCCCTTTTGCTGTGAATGATACCTATCTGGGAATGCTTACCTATATGTTACATCTAATCAAAGCAAACAGATAAGCTGGAATTTATGTACAGTTTATTATACAGATATATATATATATATATATATATAATACAGTTTTGTAAAGACTAATTATTTAGAGCGAAGAATATTTTGAAAGTGACTGTTCTAAATATTAAGTCTTTTCGTTAGAATTCTATCTAAACATCTTGTATTCTGTATTCATCTGTTTAACGAAAACACCTTTCTAGAGATGACTCAGTATCGTGAAACGCTTCATTTCAACAAGAAAATGGACGCTTATCCAAGCACAGCGAGTCGGTAAACAATTCCCTTGAGTTCATATTAATGTCAGTATATATTTTTCAATCTTATGATTCTGTGTGATAAACACCTAAAAAAAAATAAATGCAAAGGAGATTAAGGAATAATTTTAAGACAATTAAGAAAGTCCCACTCATTTAGATTGTGTTTAAAAAGTGGTTGCAGAATTCAGCTAAGCAATATATTAGTAAGTTGTCTAGTTATGTTAGTATATAATGAGGACGAAATTGAACACACCTGTGAATTTATATTTTTAAGTTTGCAAGATGCAGACCGTTAAATTTTACTGTTTCTCAAAATAAGGAAATTGACAGTCGTAATACTGGCAACAGTTATTAGACAGCAAATTTGCATTGTGATATAAAAGATTTATGTATTTTTTGAATAGAAGTAATCGAGAGATGTCACCATCCTTTGTAGATAAACTTAAAGACAAAATTTTTAAGTGAAGACATAACAAACACCATTGCTCCTGTCACTACAACAAGAATTGGGTGATATCACTCACAAAGTTACATTTCAGTCATCAATAAAGGAATTCAGACAGATCAGTTTCGAAACTGATGCTACTTCAGATAATCATGCAAAGTATGCATGGACTTTTAGTTAGTTTTGGAACGAAAAACAGGCTAACTATTCTCTATTTTCACAAGCAACCTCATAACCTGAATTTTCCACTAACTTTTTTCAGAACTGAATAACAAGTAGATTAAGGTGTGGGATGATCTGTGCTAACTAAATTCGTCTCTTATTAATGCTTAGTCTGTGTATACTTTAGGCAGCTAAATTTTTCTCAGTAGTCATCAGAGAACCTGAATTAACTGATATACATCTTCATATATCTACAGTCATACTTATCTTCATCCTCACTGCGTGATGACTACTCATTCACCTGCTTCACTACGACTGATCAACCAGAAAGATTGAAGATAAGTCGAGATTGTTTACTCAGTGTATAGAATAAATTATTAATTTCGTTACTAGTCTATATATATATATATATATCTTATCTAGATAGTCAAAATATTAGAAATGTAGCAAAAATAGTAATAATCCCGTACATTTCTCCCACTTATACTAATTGAATTTCCAATCTAAGTGTGAAATTATTCAATTTGTTACAAGGAAGCTGATGAAAACACTCAAGTGTCATTGCTTAAGTATGCAAATAAGATGGATACATAATAAGAGACAAGGAGAAAATGAAAGTGGATAGAAAAAGAAATATTATGTAAACATCAAAAACTTACAAGCCGAAGCATACAATGCAGCTACTATGCATTCCACAGATAGGACACTGTAATAACAATGTCTAGCTTCCGTTGATCCTATTTCATTCTATCTTCCTAATAATATTTAAAATATTTCACTTAGTGTACTTCTAGCAAATAGTAGATGTTCTGCAATCACTTCATGAACCGCTGACTACAAGAAAATATGCAAACGTAATAAAGATATTTAATAGTACTTTCGGATTTTCTACTAAGCGATATGAAATTAGTTTAGATCAGTTTGTACACCTCTAGTTTACTCCTAATTACAATAGAAGTGATCGAAGCTAGGATTCGTAAGAGAAGAACAACAGTTGTGTATGCATGTTTAAGATAACCATAACTATTCGTTTTTATGTACTTTAATGATCAGAAACATGTTTGGACAATGGTACTTCTCAGTGGGATATTTTGAATGTCCAACAAATTTTCGAACGTTTATTTGATGTTGAATTCTACCAGCAGGGCGGTTAGCTAATAAATTGTTCATTGTCATACGTAAAAGTACTGAAGAAGTAAATTTCGTTGCAAAGGTTCTGACCTCACCAATAGCGCAATTCAAGAACTGGAATCATTTAGTATGTGTGATGGAGATAATAAAACAGGATATCGGTGAATATCATACTTCGTAAATAATACTGTATCACCATTTACTACGTCAGATTGACTAATGTATTATGGGAGTACATTCAGCCACAGTACTCAAATTCTATACTCACACAAGGAGTATCAAAACGACTATCTGAAATATACAGTAAGGGATACTCTTCACAAACACCGCTAAGATACCTCTGAAAAAACTGACCAGTAAACTTTTAATGAGTTAGGAAGACGCTTCTAGAGATAGAAACATATATGTTTTACTGTCCATCCTAGTGTTTCATAGGTTTATAAAAAACAAAGCACTTCAAATTCAATGATTACCGTAGACATTTTCTTAACGGTAACCATACTACTATTGGTTTTCACCAAATCAAATGCACATTTGAACGGATGAAGTGAAAAAGAGTCCGTTGTGACTAAATAGCAAACAAAATCTCTATACAGTTCAATTTGTAGGATTACGGATTCATGGATGCACACTGCTAAGGAATTCCATACCACGACGAAAAAGTCCTCTTGGATTTTTAATGGTCACTCTTCTGGTCATCCTATAGTAAAAGTTACCTTAGAAACTGTCAAAGTTCCTTCATTACAGCTGAAGTGAAATGTAACGAAAATGTAGTCATCTTGTGTATATGTTGATGACAAATGTATTTCAAATAACTAGGATACATTGTTTCTAATGTAAACAATTATGCAGAAAAAACCGAAATCAGCTGACTAACGTTACCAGTCATCGGTTCATCTTGTAACTGACTTTTTCGATAGTTATCACATGCGTAAGGAAAGATCCTAAAAGCTAAGAAACCTTTTAGGTCGTGAGAGCAAGACTTATTATATTATGACAAAGAAAACTGTATATGATTTTTAATAAAATGACAAATGAGTGAGTAATAAAGATAAATTTCAAGGAGTAGCAAAAGTAAGCGATCTGAACTACATCATTGATAAGTTGGGCATAGATACGTGTACATGATTGTGTGTTCTCTTTTAACAGTCAGCCTCATCAAAACCAGATCAACACCTAACTACAAGTAAAAAGCACGATAACTGTGTGACTGACTTAATGAAGTAGAGCTGAACTACTCCATTGGAGCAAAAGTATTAGTTGAAGCCGTCAACTTTAGGAAAAAGTGATTTCCAACAGACTTTATTTTCCAAATTTTTTTCTGAAATCAATTTAGTTTTATGCAGCCGGTTTTTTTTGATGATAAATTAGTGTGAATAATATCGATTGGCTTGAAGTTATTTGTTTTAAGACAAAAAATCATGGAGCGTTTTCAGCTTATTGTATCGGCTGTTGTTTCCATTGCATTTTCTTGTCATTCTGTCTTTTTCCAATGACACTTGAAATCACCCTTTAATTCCATTGTATCCAGTTTATTTTAATTGATTAAGCACATGATTTATGGGATAGAAGGTATTTCGATTGTCATGGTCGTAACTACTTTTGTAGAATTTACCTAATAGTGTTTGCGTTTTCGTTCTTAAAGGATGCATTCAGGATGACCAGAACTAGTAAGTAGCAACGCAGTACATATCAGTTAAATTCCTCTTTCATGTGTACAAACATAAATACACCTAGCGTAGACCAATTTATGCACAATTGCGTTAACCTTGAAAAGTGTGTTAGGAGAACAAAATCCGTTCAAAAACTGTCGTGAACAAACGGTTCCAGAGTTAGGATAAACATCTGCTCATGACATTCAGCTACAGTCAAGAAAAATTTAAGACTGTTCACTGCTTCATATAGCAGAAAGTCAGCAACTTTAAATCACCTTTACTGAAGCCGTCAGACATTGGGATTACAGTTTTCGAGCACATTGAAAGACCGTTCTAGCAATTACTGAAAGAGCCAATAAAGTTTTCATATATCGGCTGTAAAGTTAGCTTTCCATAAAATAAAGAAACCTGATTGCTTATCTCAGTAGTTGTTACGGTCACTCCTTAAGTCCTTCGAATTTTTCATCACAGGTTAAAATAAACACTTTCTTAAAGATAAGATTGCCAACAGAAAGTACACACATACTATAACTATTTAAAGTTAACTGCTTGTGACAAATAATAATTTTCAGTGACTGAAAAGGTTGTTGTTTCGTTTGCTTCAAAAAATTACTTCGATTCTACCCTGGAAACATAAACAGAAAAGTTTTAGATGCTTGAAGCCATCACTAGGAGACTTGGATCAATTACCATCCAAAACATTCCATAAACACAAAGTTGAAAACACAAACCTACATCATCTAAGCTTTGAAAGAAAATACAATTACGATATTCCAAATAATATTTGCACTTAAGAGCCATATTTACTTGTACTACTTAACGATGACAGAACAACCGGTCTTGAATTCTTCTGTTCCCCAGATCGAATAAATTAACATCAGTCTTATGTGAAATTTTGTACCACAATTAAGTGACTCAGTATTAGAGTACATTATGTTCTGTGGATAGAATTAAGTCATAAGTGGAGATAAAATAAAATGACCAGCAAACTAATAGCTCACCAGATTTGTGGATATGAATAAGTGTATGCTACATTTTTATAATATTTTTTACCTGAAACGTGCAAAGTACTACGGGATATATGTTAGCAAGTGAACTTAACCAGGAAAACGTATTCATGTATTTCTGCAATGAATAAAATATTTTTTTATCGTATCACATATGAATCATGGCTTCTCTTCTATATTCAATGTGAGTTATTTTCTGACGTCAGCTTAATAATGATTTTAAAATGAGAGCTTGAAACCTTGAACTATCTTATTTTGTATACAAAATCATAATCAGAAAATAAAAGTACTCAGTAACATATGAGGGTAAACAGTCATCATTTTAAGGCCACAGACAGTTCACGATGAAGCGTGAATTCACTAGTAGATTACGACTCAAAAGTTTCGTGAATATAACCTGTTCTACTTCAATACAGAAGTTTTCGAAATCAAGTATAGAAAACAAATTTCCTAGAGATTCAACTGATTTTTTTACATCATCTATTCTCCTTTGAATTTTATTTCGCTTGATGTTCAATCATCTTAATAGAAATAATTTCGCATTATGAACGTTTGAGACAATAATAAAAGAATTTTTTGTCTGGAGGATTCATCAGTCAAGAAAGCCGTCAGCAGTAAGTGCTTGTAGTGTAGGAATACATATATACACAGATTAATCAACTTGATGTATAAGCGGGTAATGATGAGATCAACTTTAATTCCTACGGTGACTCAAACTGTATCCCAATAGAGTTATACAAAAACAAGTACAGTGTGAAACTTGGTCCAAGCTTGATTTTTTTTTTATTCTATTAAAAATAATACTTAAAACAATAAAGAAACCTAGAGGAGGAAAGTTGTTGTAGGGAAACAAGTTCTGATGGGAATCCTTGAGGATTATGTCACTATTCTGTATTACACTTGTTATTTATTAATGAAAATCCAAAACCGGTTCCATACTGTTTATTGCTCTTTATGCACGAGATAACTGAAAATATTTCCAAAAGTCTAAGTGATCTTTCAAAGAAAAATTGCTTCGGGAGTTTATGTAACCATTCTTTACATAGGACTAACTCAGCATAAGGTATTTAAATAAAATCAGTCTGTTCACCAGCGTGGGTGGTAAACACACTCCCATATGTCTTTTGTAAGCAGAATGTATGTATGTAACCCTCTTTGAACAAAATAGCTGTAAAAAGGATTTAAATTTTAATGCGCTGTGGTAATAAATAGAGCACAATAAAGATGAAGGCAAGAGAAAGTAGATTGGCTATACACGTGTCAATATACAGCTATCATTTTGCACAGATAAAAATACTGTTTAAATGTTGTAGAGGCCACCACTTATCAAGATCCTAACTAGTTATTTTGACCGCACTAAAACAGATCTAGTAAGTTTAGAAGATTCAGACAAAAAACTATTTTCATATCCCTTCTAACATGCATAAACATAAGTAATCGACGAAACAAAGCTGTATATATGTAACAAGACTGATAAAACAATCTGTACTTGAATTTTCTGATTGCTGAGATCAGTTCTTCCAGTTTCTGCATGCATAAAGGTCCTGTTTTCGTCAGTCACTTTCTCACGTTGACACTAACTGCGATTTTATCAGCATAGTCTTTGTAGTTAGTTCAGGTTGCTTTGAAAATTAGAATTTTACTCAATAGAAATAGTGTATATCAACCAGATAGAATTGAAAGTAGTTCTAACTTGATTCACGTATCAAAGAATAAAACATATTCAGAATTAGGTGGGAAACAGTTCATTACATACACATATAAATAAGTGCATTCTTCCTTTCTCAGTGAACACCTCAATATTTACAATATTAGAATCACTTGTCCTGCAGCATCTGTGAATATGAGGTATCATGTAGATCGATAGTGACGACTCAATTAGAATTATATCAGCTTTTCAAACGTGTTAGGATACATCACACAAAAGTGCTTCTCAGAACAGTGCCTCGTGTAACAAACAGATAATTAAATCCATTATAAATGTATTCGACAAACATCTGGCAGTTTTGCATAAATATGTTGCGCATACTTGTATTCAAAGTATAAATGTGAAATTATCCTAATCAAATTGACTAATCTTATTACATTTATTTAGGAAATTCAATCCTTCAGTAAACATCAAGTTCTGCGAAGTGAGAAGTATAGGGTTTAATAAGAAGGCCACTCTTTTTCCTTTTGGAATTGAAGGTAGATAACTGAATGTAAGATAAGGAAATTAAATGATATCTTTTATTGTGACTGAAAGTAAAGAGTAACCTTTGTTTTCAATTGATTATTATTCTGCCAAAGGTGTACAATTGTTTGAATGAATACATTGATAAAACTTAGACAAGAAAATTTAATTATGGCTTTATAATTAGATTACTTATTATTAGAGTTTATTGACGGTGGCAAATAGGAAAATAAATTGCACATATTTTCCTCATCGATTTTATGACACCTGAATTGGTAGACAGCGACAGTTTGTTTTGCATTAATCAACTTATATTGTAAACTCAACTTCACAACAAAGACTTTGTATGAATAATGACTTAATTCAGTCATATTCAGATTCGTTATAAATTGTGTACAAAGAATATTATAAATTAGCCAAAACCTAAGATACTTATGCAATATTTCAAATAACTCAGCTGAAATTAATTTAAATAATGATATACTTCAGATAATAACTACTCTAGAAGTTATTAGTGACTTTCTTCGAGAGGTGATTCCCAAAGTTCTAATGAGAACTCATGAACGACGTGGCCGACCAAGTTGGACATGAAAATGTTAACTCAACGACGGTAACGAACGGAGATAGCGTTGACAGAAGTAGGAAATTGACACCTTTTGGATTCTGACACAGTAGCTCAATGGTAACGTGCTGGCCACGGAACCTGGAAGTCCTGTGTTTGATCCGTGGTGGAGTCACGGTTGTACACTGCTTAGTAACCCTATACTGTCCAGCGCTTCAAGGTTTTCAATGATTCTCTAAATGATGTCAGGTTGGGATGAATACCAACTTGAAATTAGAAAAAGAAATCCCCACAAACCTCCGGACTAAATATTTACTATGTCTTATTAGCCTTCAAAATAGGTCTTTTTTCTTCAGCCATCTTCTTATAACCTAGACTTAAGAAACAATTCCCAAATGAATATCTTATTTGATCAGTTGCTCAGGTGTGATCTATACCAGTGCAGTCGCAAACTGATAATAACTTTCGCGACTATAGTTTTCATTGTGTATTTTAAAATATTCAGTCTGGCATATGGGAGGATATTTAAATGAATTGAGAAACCTATTTTACATACTAACATGCAACATAGCAAAGCACTTCAATCAGCTTACCAACAAGCAGACTACAACGAAGAGGACTAAGTTGATAAGAGGAATATCAGTACGACAATACTTTCCTTTATCTGGGCGAATCTACTAACGATATTCCTAGAGACTAAGATATGAACTAGCCTTTAAGCAGTCATCTTATCATACTGAATTAAAAAGGAGGAAAATTAGGGACAAGCAAAGTAGGAGATACACACATTTAACTAGTTTGCGAATAAAAACGCAATAAGGTTATCTATACATACGCCCCATTCTCCCATGAAACATATATCTTGTACTACCACAAGTTTATATACGGACGTTTAAAATATCAGCAAGCGAAATTTTCACTAAATTTCTCAAATATAAAATATCTACTCTCTTAAGTTAACATTTCCAAAAACAGTCTAAACATCTTTGTTCTACATTCAGTGGTGTGTAACTTTTCAACACGATACTAATAGAAAGTGAATTAGTAAGAGACTGTCCTCTTATGAATAAAAACTACCTGATATGGCCAGAAATAAACCATTTATTTTTCAGAGATAACAACTACACTCACAAAATTGAAACCCTTTACTCATCCAGTGAATTGTTCTTTTATTTCAAAAACGTTTGAGTGAAATTTCGGATTGGAAAATAACATCTCTAGTAAAGAATTTTCAAAATCTCTGCTTTTGTTTGATAAATATTCATCCTGTGTTATTACTTGCATCATTCAGTCGTTGCCTGAACTGAATCAATTAGTCACGAGTTCGAGTTACACTGGGAAAAATATATCGCCCGTTGGAAGGCAGGTACATCCAGCTGAGGAGTCCTGGAAGGGATGAAACCAATGTTCTAAATTCAACTGCTGGTTACTACCCATTATTCTCAAAAAATATGCATTCTTGTGTTGTGAAAAGAAGTAATTATATTAGGGTGAGTAAGAATATGCACAATGAAGTATTATGCGTTGAAATCCAGTCTAAAAGAACCAATGGGTGTATTGCTACTTTGCCACATTGGTAGGTGCCAAAGGCTTCCTTATAAATAATTCACGAAATTTTATATCGCATGAACCTTCTTTACAGTGTCATTTCTCTAAGCTGAGTGACCATACCACTGAGATTTTGAATATAAGTGCCTTCGTTTCACCGAATCAACTGAAATGAACAGAAAATTACTGCTGGAGGAAAACCTGTTATAGGTTGTAGTTCCATTTTAGTTAATTTTCCCTATATTCCACCGAGTTAAAGATTTATTTTACTGAGAAAATATTCATAATGTGTTACGCAATGCTTTCTTCGTTGGTTTGCTGCCCGGCCAGAGTTCCTTGTTGCTTACTCCTATTATCCTGGCCACCTAATCGATCGTCAGTATCAAGTGAGCATAGGCGGTAGCTGTTGATTAATGTCTGTTGTTTGTTGGAAGTGCTTTTCGTGACGCGCCAAGTTTCTGAACCAAATAGAAGCACTGACTTGACGTTGGTGTTGAAAATCCGGATCTTGTTTTTTATGCTGAGTGCAGTAGATCTCCACTCTGATTTCAGATTAATGAACGCCTGTCTCACTGTCTTTCCGATCCTGGCGTTGACATTCTCATCTGTGCCGCCGCCACCTGTAGTTGAAACGATGCTGCCTAGGTAGGTGTAGGTGAAAGAGTCAACTTCCTTTGGGTTTCTCCCGTTAATGGTTATTGGTGCTTGTTGTTGTTGTCGTGGGTTGGGTATCTTCATCACCTCTGTCTTCTCTATGTTCACCTGAACGAAGTCCCGTTTTCGTTGCCTCTTCTGTCAACTTGGGGGTTTTTGCCTGTAGATCTTCGAGTTTGTGTGATATTAGACACAAATCATTGGCAAAATCCAAATCTACTAAGATCTTTTCAACGGTCCACCCAGGGTATGCCCATCTTCTCACTCCTCACAGTTTCTTGTATGATCCAGTCCAGTCGACTACAATCAGGAAGATCATCGTTGATAGTAGGCGGCAGCCTTTTCTTGCTCCTGTACTCTGTCTCCACTTCAAAAGTGTCACTGAGCTTTCCAATGTGAATCACTTGGCATGTGGCGTCGTCATAGGGCTGCTGAATGGGATTGATAAAGGTTTGTGGTATTCCGTAGTGTTGAAGTAACTGACAAATCACTTCTCGGTCGACGCTGTTGAAGGACTTTTCAAAGTCGATGAAGTTGAGGTAGGGAGCTGATGAGAACATGGACAATAATTTATATCTAAAACGTCATTCAGTTAGCAATATTTTGACTATACCGCAAACTATGGAAAAGTAATAAATGAAAGTAAGTATGAATGCTTAGAACCTCGCCTGGTTAACTAGTTTTATAGTTAGTAGCCGGTATTAAGCTCAGATAAAGAGGGAAGGTTGGGGATATGGCTAGTAACCCAACCCCAGAAAACCAACCTAATCGCTAGAAAAACTTCAAAGCACAGAATAAACATAAAAAATAAAACAAATTTATTCCTTGCTGGAATCGGAGAAACGAAATGATGCCGATATGTCTTCTCTTCTCTCGATGTAGAGAAAAGTAGGCATGGGGACATGGAATGTCCGCACAATGTTTGCAGCTGACTGGCAAGATTGTTCAGATTGCAAAAGAGATGAGAAGAAATGGCATAGAAGTTCTAGGCTGAGAATCTGCGAGGAATCAGCAGATGGGGTGGAAGTGGGCTCTCCAAACTGTCAACTGGAGAGGAGAGTCAATAATCTACTCCGATATTGTCACACAGACAACAACCACGACCACACTGAGTCATGGAGTGGCTATCATGATGTCCCCTTGAAGAGCATCGAAGGCTCTCTCTCATGCACTGGGAACCAATCTCCTCTTACAGGATCAGGATAATGACAGCAAGACTCAACTCAAAAGGAAGGAAGCAAAGTCACAACCATCCATCCTACGCAACGCTACACACCTACAAATAATGCAGATGAAGAGAAGGAGGAGGAATTCTACAGAAAACTACAATCAGTACTGGACAACACTCCACCCAAGATGGCGACATCAAAATTGATTCTAATGGGTGGGGTGACGTGAATGTCAAACTCGGAGCGGACAACACAGGAAGAGAACTCATCATGGATGGAGAGGCGCTCGAGAAGTGAGCGAGAATGGAGAACAGTTCGCCCACTTCTGAGCATTCAACGATTTGATGATTGGAGGCGAGGCAGTGTGTACAAACACAAGGATATTCACAAGGCAGCGACATGGATTTGATTTCACCAGACACCAGGACACACTACACTAAAAATCAGATTGACTTCATCTCAATGTGAAGAAAGTGGAGACACAGCCTACTGGATCAGCCTACAAGATGAAGAAGGAGAGCAGATGTGGGTTGACACCACTCACTATCTAGTGCAAGGGACCTACCTTCCAAATCAAGTTGAAAGCCTTCGATTCAAGGGAGTTGGTGATAGACAGACCTCAGTTCAAGCTCAACAACCACCCAGAACAGGAACTGGACTGAAGGACGAAACTACAAAGGACATCTTCACATCTGCCAGTCATCAGGAAACAATAGGAGGCATCAAAAAACATCCTTGAATAAACCTGCATAGGAGAGCACTGGAATTCTTTGAAAGAGACATGGAATAAAACCTTCATAATCGTACTAGGAGGGAAGAAGACGACGCAATATGAGGAATGGATCTCAACGGACACATGGAAGCTGATAGATGAGGGGGAGGAAGATGGAGAAGCAAAAGATGAAACAGGGCAGTACAAGGATGAACTAGGAAAAGAAGAACTGAACACAACATATAAAACTCTACACTAGACAAAGTGAAGAAGAGTGCGCACAAAGACAAAAGACACTTTTACGACACATTGGAAGTGAAGCAGAATAGAGTGCTAATAGGAGAGTCCTGACAACACTGTATCAAATAACCACGTTACTCTGTGATAAGAAAGGGACCAACACAAATGAAACTAATGAAAGCTAGTGGAGGAAACCAAGTTACCAAAGGCGAGAAACAAAGTAAAAAATTGGCAGACCATTTGTTAAAACTCTTGTATAAACCACCACCACCTGCAACTGGTCTGGAAATACTACCAGCAGACTAGCCATTGAACTATCAGTGAACACAAGCCCGAGGAGACAAGCAGAAATGAAGCCTTGAACGCCATCAAGTTGCTGAAATCCGAGAAAGCAGCAAGACCAGACGAAATTCCTCCAGAACCACTGAAAACTGACTCAGAGACAATACCGGACATGCTCACATCACTACTCCAGAATGTTTGTAAGAAATGAAAGGTACCTGCCGACTAGAAGAAGAGCTACCTTGTCAAACTTTCAAAGAAGGCTGACTTAAGTCTTTGCAAGAAGTGGCGCCGACTCATGCTCCTGTCGACCTCAAGCGAAATATTTATCCGCATCATCCTGGATTCAAAATTATGACCAGAACAAGCCGGCTGCCTTCGACAGGAACAAATCATGGGCTAATCAAATTTTAACGCAACGCCACACTAAGCATCATCATAGAACAAAGTATAGAGTGGCAGTCAACTCTCTACCTCAACTTCATCGACTTTGAAAAGTCCTTCAACAGCGTCGACCGAGAAGTGATTTGTCAGTTACTTCAACACTACGGAATACCACAAACCTTTATCAATCCCATTCAGCAGCCCTATGACGACGCCACATGCCAAGTGATTCACATTGGAAAGCTCAGTGACACTTTTGAAGTGGAGACAGAGTACAGGAGCAAGAAAAGGCTGCCGCCTACTATCAACGATGATCTTCCTGATTGTAGTCGACTGGACTGGATCATACAAGAAACTGTGAGGAGTGAGAAGATGGGCATACCCTGGGTGGACCGTTGAAAAGATCTTAGTAGATTTGGATTTTGCCAATGATTTGTGTCTAATATCACACAAACTCGAAGATCTACAGGCAAAAACCCCCAAGTTGACAGAAGAGGCAACGAAAACGGGACTTCGTTCAGGTGAACATAGAGAAGACAGAGGTGATGAAGATACCCAACCCACGACAACAACAACAAGCACCAATAACCATTAACGGGAGAAACCCAAAGGAAGTTGACTCTTTCACCTACACCTACCTAGGCAGCATCGTTTCAACTACAGGTGGCGGCGGCACAGATGAGAATGTCAACGCCAGGATCGGAAAGACAGTGAGACAGGCGTTCATTAATCTGAAATCAGAGTGGAGATCTACTGCACTCAGCATAAAAAACAAGATCCGGATTTTCAACACCAACGTCAAGTCAGTGCTTCTATTTGGTTCAGAAACTTGGCGCGTCACGAAAAGCACTTCCAACAAACAACAGACATTAATCAACAGCTACCGCCTATGCTCACTTGATACTGACGATCGATTAGGTGGCCAGGATAATAGGAGTAAGCAACAAGGAACTCTGGCCGGGCAGCAAACCTACCAAGAACCTTTCGTTCAAAGTATATGCAGAAGAAAGTGGCGATGAATTGGACATTCACTGAAGAAAGCATTCGGGTACATCAAGCACCATGCCTGGCGCTCAAGTGTAATCCAAATCGGAAGCGATGAGTTTGTTTTTGAAGGTGGACATCGGGGATGTGTTATGAAGAAGAAATGGAAGCTTGTTTGGGGTCATGGAGCCAGTTTGAAAAGACTGCATTGAACAGATTCCTACGGAGATGTGCTACTGAAGCCTTATATTTCAGTAGGAACCCAAAGGGGAAATAAATAATAATGAATGCTCAAATGTTGGTTTTTATTACGCCTTTAGCTATCAAAAATCTCTTAGAGGAATATATTATCTGCAAACAATATGTGCAAACTGCCACGTAAACTCTAAATTCTTATATTTTGTACTTTGTGCTTTTTTTTAAGCAGTGGAGATACAAGCAAAATTATCAGGAGATTATGGTAAATATTCATACACAAAATGCATTTTAAGTCTATCAATAAGGATGCCAATGGAGGTGCTTTATGTAATAAAGACAATCCATTATAAGTGAATAGTGTAAGATGAAAACAACCATTTACATGAATCCTGCCGGTTACATATGTATATATTTACTTGACAACATAAAAAGGGTATTTCTAGAAGCATGTTGACAAAATCCAATCCCGGTTGGAAGAACAAAGTACGCGAATCAAGTTCCAGAAAATAGTGTACATTTGTCACGTGTCATATTCCAGATTTTTGTCACGCGGAGAGCAACCTCTCTTAACAAACGATTTAATATACTTTTTTAGAGTTTTCAGAGAAAATATATCTAAATATGTTCTTGGTGCTTTTCAGTTTAGCGTTTCATTTTACTACCATGACTCGCCAAACTGCTGACATGTGAACTTCTGGCATATCTTTCCTTCTTATCTTAATTCCTCGGAAGTGAGCTTGGGACCCTAATGAATATATAGGAGCCCATATTCCAATGGAGGCTGAACAATTCTATCCAGTAAAAGGACTGAGAATTACAAGTATATCAATAAGTAGTTATAACTAAAACCCATTGAACAAGGAGTGGCCATCGTGCCTCTATGGCATAGTGGATAACGCCTTGGCGTTTGAAGCTATGGGTACGAAGTTCAAGTCTCACTGGGAACAACACTCACTGCGGTGCAGGTGTATCCAGCTGACGAGTCCTATAAGGGATGAAACCCACGTCCTAGATTCCTCTGCTTGCTACAACCAAGCAAATTACTGTAACTGAAGTCGCTTTACTTGTAAAATTTACAAATTACAGAAATGAACTCATAATAAGCAACTACGTTTATTGAAAACCGTTATTTTTATCTTCTTACCATGTTATCTTTAGCTGAATCTTTGATCAATTTCTCCGAACATCTTGTAAACACTGGGATTTGCACACTGCACCAGCTATTATTCTCAGTTCCGTTGAGTATATCAAATTATTCGAAGTAACTATCGGAATGGAAGGATCAACTTGACGTTTGACTCGATTATCTATTTTTGGTTTATTCGAATCACTATCAACTCTGGAAATATTGGATAGTGAAATTTTCACATATTTGTTTAAGTCCAGCAAACTAGGAATGACGTCTTGAAAATTAATTATTAGCATAAAAATTATAAGACCAAATATCCGGTTCATATATTTTCTTAACCGAAGCAAAACTAACATGTTATCATGCTGGTGAGGAAAGTATTAAGCAAGCAGAAATAATTTAAAAGCATTAGATGTGTTGTAAGTTGACTGTTTGAAGTACTTATTTCGAAATAAACTTAAAATCACATGGAATTTGTGAAGATTTATTTTCTCTTCTGTGAATGGTTAATATTAACAAAAAACGAACCAATGGTCAATGACATTAGGTTATTTTTATTTGTCCATCCAATAAAAATGCTCAACTATGATTATAAGCCCATAAGGCGTCAGCAGTTTCACTTTTGTCAGTGTAAACAGTTACCATGTTGTCTACATTTGCAATAGAGGCTTTCTGCGTAAAGTGACAGTAAAAAATGCCTATTTACTCACTTATCGCTGCTACAACACAAATGATTAAAGCTCAAGAAATTAGCGAAGTTAGTGTAACAGTTAAGTCTGGTGTCTTGTTCGAGAAGTTTCAATGCCCATAAGCTGCTAAAATCCGTTTTTACCAATTTGCCTGGTATCTGATCTTCGGATAAACTATAAGAAATAATCTTATTCTTAAGGTATCCTGTAAACCAGCATAACTCTGGCTAAATTGAATATAAAAATACTTCTGACATCAGCCTTCTTTCTTAAAAATACTTCATTTTCTGATTTTACCATCTAGGCTTAAAGTTCTTTAGAATTTCCATCACTGACTGCAACGAAATAAGCTTTATCATATGTTTGAACTTAACCATTAGTTGTGCGAGCTAAAAATGTAGTACGTATGAAACCAGTATACTCTGGATGCTATCTCAATCAGTAAAAAGGAATACAATCTATTATTATTGATACCAGTTCTAATTATAATTGCATATTACTATCAAAATAAACCGTATTTTTTGGGCATATACTTCACCCAATATTATTAATGACGACAACAGTTTTAACATACAGTCTGAATGCTTTTTTCTGTGGTGATGTACAACACTGTACTGCTTTATAATATGACCCACAGCATACTTTAGAGATGTTGACTTGGTATTTTCGCGTGCATGACAGGGATGAAGGAATGAACGTCATAGTCTTGTCTCCTACAAAAAAACTCCAAAATCAGTTCATTGCGACCTTCGGTAGCAAGCATTCAAGTAAAAACTGTAATCAGTGAAACAACAGAACTCTATTAGAATCTTATGCTTATTTGTACCTAACTCAAAATGCATAAATTTTCCTACAGTTTTTCTTGACCTTTGCAAATTTTGAAAAGCTATGTATGCATAAAATCTCCAAGTGAAAAATGTGATATATAGAATCGGCTTTAATTGTCGTTTGTCTAATCAGTAACCATTGCTAAGCTCCAGTTAACCTGTTGTGTAGCCATCTGTGGTTGCATGAAGCTTCTCCCCATTGTATTATGGTTAAACTGTTTTCTTCAAATCAGGCAAAACACTGTCTGTTTTTACGAAGTGCTAGCATGATACCAAAAGAGTCCATTCCATTTCCTACTCAAAACAAATAATATATTAATTTCATTCTGCACCTAATCAAGACAGTAAAATAAAACCGAGAGCTCATCATGAGAAAAAACCTCACAATTCCTGAGTATTCAGTCACTTTGCAGACTAGTTCAGAGTTTTTAGTTTGCTCTGCCATCCTCATTCAAGGGGTGAAGGCATTGCTCATAATTGTGCATGATATCATGTAAAGCTGTTTATCTGGGTAACTGAGATTATGAAACTGTTTGTTGAAGCATTCATAAAATAGCTTCAGCTGATTCGGAGGAGGTTCTTTATTCTCTTTAAAGGAAATAATTCAAATTATAAGACTGTCCTCTAGTTAAAGTTTTTCACTTTTCGCTGAACTGCCAAAAACATTAGCTCAAGTTGATAGACGTGATAATGAATCTAAATTTCTGATATCCACTTTCCTTTGGTACCAGTGTTAACTAAGGTAAATTACCAGGGTCAAAAGTTAGCATAGTTGTAAGAAAACCTTTGTAAGCACTTCACATATAATCATTTCTGCATAGTTTGAAGGATATCTTGATTACTTTATACGAATTGCTGAAATCGTTTTATTGCATACTTGCAATATGCAGAATTTTATTCCAGTGCCTCAAACGTGTGGCAGTTAATTATAAGACTTCTCTCACTATTAAGTGGGGATATTTAAGTGATCAACTTTTGGGTGAATATTTGGAGACCGCATATTCCAAATGTCTCTAGCGGACTGAAAACAAATGTTTGGTGAGCCATTTTTCAACAGAGTTGGAGATATTTGTTCATAAGGTAAGTTTATGATAGGTTAATTCATTTCAAAATGTCCCTTTGGGGTAAACGGGTGTTTCGAAAAATTTACCAAAATATATTGGTAGCAATTTATGCGTACTTTACTTCAGTCTTACATTACGGTGAATTGTATATCTCTGAATAGTAACGTACAGTTTGAATGTACCCGGCCACTTTCTACTTTCCAGATAGCTAGGTTCATATATAAGTGCTAAAACCAGTATAGCCAAATAACCGGTAAAATGAGTCCTTGAGAGCAGAGTACTTAACAGTCACTAACGGGTTAAACTGATTATCGTTAATTCAACCAAGAACACATGTTAGACACATTTCCAAGTCTTGAAACAATGAACTGATAAAGGATTCTGTCTTAGTTTTAATTCAGTCAATCTGTAGTTATTTGAAAAATCCATATTTTACTGCGACAGTATGTTGAATACTCTTCTAGTTACCATTAGACTATTTGTCCCTTTTCCGTTTTCTGATCATTCACCTTCCACTTTCCTGTTTTTATTTCCGACGATTATATTTTTTGTTTAAATTAACTTCTGTATCTTATTTTTCTGTTGTGAATTTTCGCTGTTTTCAGTCAGTAGAATATACCTATTTGATCATAAGAAAAGACAAAATAGACGATTGCAGAGAAGGACAAATTTTCTTTTCCACGAAGATATTTACTAAGACTGTAGAATCATGTATATATGTTGCGGTGGATGGAACATTCCAGGAGTACTTCCCATTAGAGGTCAAAATATATTGAATCATGGAAACAGGTTTAATAATGCAAATGAGAGTTTAGAGTAAAAAATAAACAAGAGGCTAAGAAAATAAAAACATGATAACGTAACATCGAATTTGTCCAGGATAGTCAAGACCTTCAGATGGCCCTGGCAAAGATAAAGGTTGGATGTACTTTTTCTGAGCAAATAGTACTAGTTCGAACTTTTGAGTGACCAGTTCTTCAGCTTTGCCCAAATGCCTTGAACCTTACAGAGGATTTTGAAAGAGTTCTCAAAAGAAGACGAATGGCTTGAGTTCACTAGGTGATCTGTTAATTAGCTTAAACACACATTTCTTTCTCCCTTTGCTTACCAGGTCGGGTAGTGTTCACAAGCACATTTTAGAAGTGGATGCATGGTAAGGTGGATGTACCCAGCTCTGCAGGAGGAAGTAAGCTTAATTGAACACACCGATGCTGCCCAATGACCAAAACATTTCTTCCAGGAGATGATTCGAAATATGATTTTGCTATAACCATCCTAAAGATTTTAGTCACGAAATTGCGTTACTCAACTTGCTGAAAAATGTTAGATACTTACTTGCTATGTGTGTAGCTGATAGAAAAGCAACAAAATATTATTAATTAGTTCTGTGTTCGAAATTGTGCATTTCTTGTGGTGACCAAAATGTCCAGAAAAATCAATATTCACTTTATTGACTATAAGTAAATTTACCTTCCTTTATGAAGTATGAAAACAAATTGATTTCAAGTCAGTATTCATCGTGGATTGACATAAGTTAGAAGAACATTCGAAACCTGGGAGCACTGGATAGCTGTTTTGTCTTTGTATTGAACTCTCCATCAGTGTGCACTCATGACCCTAACCAGCTAACGATCGAACTCAGGACCTTCAGGTTTCATGATCAGCACGTTGCCACTGAGCCACTGGGTAGGAATCTGATGGTACAAATCTCCAACTTCTTCCAGTTTATGACATAGCGTGGCCATCACCCAATGTCATCGTTGAGTATTTGTTCTCACAGCCACAAGGTTTGGGTCAAATGTATGACTTCTCATTGGAACTTCAAGAATCATTCCTTGAAGATAGTCACCAATAAACACTAGATTAGTTCGATTTCTGGGTTTGTGGGGATTTATTGATGTCAGTCCATGATGCATAGCAACTTCAAAGCAACTAATAAATCCCCACAAACCCTCAAATTAAAGAAATAAATTGGCTAGAGCTAGCTTAAATTATGATGCTCTACAATAATCAACATTCCGTGTTACATAACTGAAGTGACTACCAATAAATCACAATAAATGAATTCATGAGTGTAACATCTACCTTCGTGACGGAATTTATGTAAATTTAAAAGAATTTTCATTCAACAGACTAACTTCACTACTCTTATAAGTAACAACTTCCTTCCACTGGTATTACTAAGTGTTATAATTTTCCAGCACAATATTAGTAGCTTGGATGATAAATACACTTAAGAGAAATTCTCAATTCCGTAAGGCACCGTAATGTTTCAAGAAGCATATCTATTCACTTAATTCAATGAATTATAAGTATTGCTCATAATATTAGTTAGGCACAAAACAATCACCATTCGCTTCCATGTGTTAGCTCCATTTGTTTTATGAACTAAACAGACAAGTTTCTCTGAGCTGTGTTCGTTATCCCTGAAAAGTACTTCAGAGTACACTGAATATTGTATTTAAAAGAAGTATTTCACCTTGATTTTGAAGCATCTGCCAATTTAAGTATTAAATATTTACCTGAGTCATTGAAGTAACAATGTATCTACATTAAGAGCACAGAAAGCAAATTTTATCTTAAAAGTTGATACTATTATTTATGGTCTTATGCTACTTCCACATTTTGAGGTTTCTGATTGCATTCTAGAATCATATCAACATGTCACAATATGAAAGATACTTTTAAAAACAGTTGGTGAATGTTGAAAGGTTTCAGAATGCAATAAGTCTGTGTATTTCAACAGGATTCTTCATCAGAAAACCTAAAATATCTGACTGTTTAAGTTACTGATAAAAAGGAACAAAATATGGAATAACACAATGAATAATGAGACATGAGCGCTCGGAAAAGAGTGGACATGGTTTGCATTCAAAAACGCTTTGTGAAACCATTTTCTATGGCTTTAACCTTAACAAGACAGTTTCCTCCATGGTTCCAAAATTTATTATAAATTATCCCACCGAGACGAAAGCAATCGTTTTTATCCTCCAGAGAATGACAATAAAACTGCTCCCGAGATTCATACAGAAGATGAAGGAAATAAACACCTCATTTAATTTAAAATGATAATAAGCTATGCATTTAGAATTAGTTATTATGTCGGTGACATCAATATGTTCTTGAACGAAATACTTACCATCTCTTTTTCATGACTGGGCTGTTTATTAATTACTTGGTGTGAAATCAGTTCACTGCAGAGCAACAATACTAGAAAAAGTGATTGAATATCGTGAAAACTAGCCTCATTTAACTCTCTATCTGAAGTGATTTAAACATTCAGCATAAGGAGATGAATATGTGACATTAAATCAGTAGAAACGCACTTAGAATTCTATTTATAGACATGAGTTCGCAATTTATATGTGCAGCTACAAAAGATACCCTTCAGTGTTTTTTGTTCATGTAGTCAGGCCTATTATTCTGAAAACTTTTAAAAGAACCATATGCCTCATTTCTACCTTTCATAATGGAACTTTTAAATACACATTCAATTATAAGTCTAAATTATTTTCTAATTCAACGTTAATAATATTCAGGCGAAACGACCCCTCCTCAATGCCAATGATGATTCATATTGTACACATTTTGTTATACTTGATACCTTACAAGTGAAAAAAAAAATGTAACGAGATATGTAACACTTTCTTTGTAAGCCCTAGCGCGGTTTTGTTCTACTTTCATTATTCTTCCGATGTTGTCAGGTTGTACTCCTTGTCCGTTACATTAGAATAAATGTATGATTCATCAACTTCGAATCATAAATATGACTTAAAATTTCACATAATTTTCGAAATTCATTTGCTTTTTATTCTGAAAAAATTATTAGGACATAGTAATCATGTAATCTGCATGTGTGTATGTGTGTGTGACACAATCATATGATTGTAATCCTAACCAAATGACATAGAATAAAACGGGGAAGAGAATCAGGAAATCTGTTTTTCATGTTGAACTTGTAACAATTTCAGATAAGAATAACAACAACCACAGTCATAAATTGTTTGTCAGTTATTAATATTTTTCAGAATACACGGCGAAAAAGATGATATAGTCTCATACTCCTTACAATGTAAACATTAAATTGTTTATTTCACTACACTATATCTAGATTTAAAAGAAATAAAATGCTAGAAATTTATAGCACTAATAAAGTATAAGATATGATGCTCGAATCAGATCCGTATCATGCAAATTAGATTCAGAAGTTGTACGATATATACTAGTGACTGATATGAGCAGTTGTAGGTTACTCACAACAACTAGTTGACGAAAAAACGAACAAAAAAGCAACTCAGCGACTTTTTGAGCATCCATGCATGTAGTCAATAAACCTCAATTATTTTGTAAGAATTGATGACACTACTCGGTGACCAAGCCACCGTAGGTAGAGAAGGGTTCGACCCATGACCCACTGGTTGAAAGTCGATGACCTAGTTTAATAAGCAGCAACCCCATTAGCTGATTAACTATGTACCTAGATTTCGTACAAACAGCAAAATCATTCTGAGCACATTTCTAGTCGGAAGAACGGGTGATTTTCAGTAAAACTTAGCTGATGTTTAGTGTTTTTCATCTTTCTAGTCATACCTGAAATTGTGATTTTCAACACTAAGGGGATTCCCTATGCTAAAGCAAACTCTACATATCTTTTCGAGGTACTTTTTGGCTCCTTCTAGAGGTAATATTATGGTAGTATCTCATGCATTATCGTAACTACCCCTTCCTTATCCATTGGCCTGAATAGTTTACTATTGACCTTTTTATGCAGGTTAGATATTCTGATATGTTTGGGTGTCACTTTAAGGGTTGCACATTAGGATTGTCTGGTAATAACTATAAGCGTCTCCTTAAGTAGCTGTGGCTTAAATCGTTTAACTGTTCTCAGCTATCTACAAGTATTCTGGGTTAAATACCACTTGTTGGAAGGGCTGATTCTTCGTCAAAACTGCCTGCTAAATCACCTCTACTAAACAGTAAATGTTTACTCTTTTTCCACTATCTTCTTGAACAAATTTATAACTGAAGACGGCGTTGGTTATTAATGTTTCGTTGCTTATTCACTGTGTGTATAATCTTAGGGGATTTTTCAACAAACTTCTTACAGTAATGGCAGTAGCCGATTCCATTTTCTATCAGCAGTTTGAAACTGAAACATTATCTAACTTTCGTTTTGAAAAACATACATAATAACGAAAATATGCAGCTATAACCATAGTAACAGAATTTGTAGCTCAAAGGAGGCTTCCTGTGCCCAATTTATTGTGGAATTAGAAATCACACTTTCCTCCATTTCACTTTTTCAGTTACTTATCTTTCGAAATATACTACTACTGAACAACTTGAGTGAACAGAAAGCATTCAGGCTGATCTATAGATTTCACCAGCCAGATCACGGTGATGTAAATACTAGACGGTGGTTTCGCTCATTTGAAGCCGAACTCACCAGCCCATAAAGCCAAATTAGTTCACCTGAACTTGAATATTTGACTTGCACGAGCCGGTACACCTACAGCAGAATGAACAATTTGCAAATGATTTACTGATTAAACGGTTCACAGTGACATTTTTCACAGTTGAGTAGTTCTTCAACTGTCAAACTGTAATGTCAACTGGGTTTCCATGGATAATGAGAAGTGTTAGTGTTAACAGTACAATCTATAAATCATTTGCAAACTGATAATTTCATTTTAGTCACTGATCTTCTTACAGTATTGACAGATGGAGTTATCAACAACAGTATTGCAAATAATACTAAACTGACTTTAAAGGAATAAGTGTGGAAAACAACGTGAAGAGCACTAGATGTACACTCAAAAGATAATGTGGTGTGACTTTAGTTGGAAGTGAGTATATCTCCATTATCTTTATAAGTCTGCCTTTAAAATTACTGATTTTCTAAGAAATTTGATTATTAACACAATAAAGCGTAAGGAATAGCGATTTAGTCGATTTATTTTTCTCTTTAACTAACTTCTGCAACCTAATTTTACTTTAGTTGGGGTTTCTAATGTCTTTAAACATTCAGTGAGTAAGAAAGAAATAGACGAGATGAATTTATTGAACCTGCAGTTTTTACGTGTTTTAAATATTAAAATGCGGCCTCAATAAATACAGTAAACTCTCAGCGAATTTGAATGTTTCAAATACAGTAAACATAAACACAACCCAGTACTCAAAACAGTGTTATGGTTTCCGTGGGGCGAAAGCCCTCTACTTTCCTGCAGTCTCCTTTATATCTAAAGTAACTGTGACTGAATAAAATATTGGAGCCTATGTAACAGCTCTAGTCATATAAAAATTGGTTTCTGTTTGACAATTACTTCCTTGTATTATAACTTTCAGTTATCGTGAGCTACAAATATTCTCCATCATTTCAAGTTATTGTGTAAGCTTTACTGGGCTAAACAAGAAAGTTAGTCAATGTGTAGTTTTAGTGATTCTATCTAAAACTTACGATTAACGTGAATATGTGTAGACCACCATAAAGGGAAAATAGAAATATGATTAATGCAAGTAATAATGACACTAGCATTAATAAATTCTAATGAGTTATAAAGAAAATCTATCGGAATTTCTAAAAGTATTAGCTACATATGTTTTTTTCATTTTAGGTGGAATGTACTCATAAAGTGGCCAAAGAAGGTTGGGTCAAACTATATGAGTTTCCGAAAGTTGTATCTTACTGAATTCACATGGTAAATACATCTCAGACCTTCTTGTATGTAATAACTCATCTACATACCATAAATAACGGAAACGTAGTTCACCTAAAATCTAGGAGTTATTTTTAAATAGGGGAAAATATTACCAAAAATGTCAATGTTATTGAAAGTATTTTAGTATAACAAAATTTACAGCTTTAGTTGTATTGTGTTTTCTGAGCTGGGTTGTTTAATCGTCATAGCTTTCATGGAAAAGCTAAAAGTGTTATATATTTTAGTGAAATTTCACATTCCACAATGAAAGTTCAAACTATTTTCAGTTTGCACAACTTCATTCTGAACATCAGTACATATTTCTGATGAAACGTCGATTAATTGCAATGTACACTTTTCTTTAACAATTGGAAATCCTTCAAGTCACCTAAATATTTTCTCCCCAAGTGCTTTTGCATAGAAATTCTTTGCTATTTTTTACCAAAAACGCTTTTTGACACTCTCAGTGGATGATTTAGTTCTCCTTTATTCTTTCGTTGTCTGATAAATGTTATTGGATGACGATTGAAAGTGAAATCAGAATTTGAACCGCGCCCGGTTTCAAAGCAGTGACCATAATGCTGTCCGGTCCAGTGTTCAGTCAACTGAGCTACGAGATGTGGCTGCTGACGAGATTTTCATTTCACTTCAATCACAAAGGTTTTCACTCGACTTCGTGACGCGTCACTATCGCTTGATAATACTCATGCTGACTGCCCACTTCAGACTTCTCATCACAATTCAAATATACTTGTATTAAAGAGGATGATTATCACACAGACCATCAATCAGTTTGATTGTCTGAGACAACTGTAGTTCGGCAGACTTGTATTTATACTGAGTGTTGATTGAAGGCAGTTGCTGGTTCAAATCCTAGTGAGGCCCAAACTTTCATTTCACCTTCAATCGTCACCTAGTATCAATACACAACTGATAAACCACACCGATCTCAGATAGTTAAACTGATCATAAATGCTGCACTTTTTCCTATGTATAAGCCTCTCGTAGCCATTCGCTACTCATATATAGTCCTATTCTGAAAGCCAGTTAGTTTATCACTGAGAAAAGTTACAGCTTGAATAACAAGTACATTGTTTTTTGTCTAGTTTATTCAAGGTTAGATTGGAATAAACTGTGAGTACCAGAGAAAAAACAGTTTCTATTCGATTTGTTAATAGTAAGCTACTTCATCTTTTTTTGCGTTATAAACTTTCTGTTTGATACACATATTTATGTTGTATGAAAATCAAGTTAACCTCGCCTGGTTAACTAGTTCACTAGTTACTAGCCGGTCCTAAGCCCGGCTAATGAAGGAAGGTTGGGTATAGGGATAGCAACCCTACCCCGTAAAACAAATCTAACCGCTAAACAAACTTCAAAGCACAAACAAAATATAAAAAATAAAAACAAAATTATTCCTCACTGGAATCGGAGAGGCGAAATGACGCCAGTTGGTGGAAGCCTTCGGGAAGCCAATTCGTTGATATACTTTCACCTCTCTCGATGAAAGCGAAAGTAAACATGGGGACATGGAATGTCCGCACCATGATTGAACCCAGCTGGTAGGGCAGCTTAGATTGCAAAGGAGATGAGAAGGTATCACATCGAAGTGCTTGGGATTTGCGAAAGCAGATGGAATGGGAGTGGACTCTCCAAACTGTCAACTCGAGAATCAATAATCTACTCCGATGTTGTCACCCAGATGACAACCACAACCACACTGAGTTATGGAGTGGCTATCATGATGTCTCCTTGAAGAGCATCGAAGGCTGTGCCTCATGAAGTGGGAACCAATCTCCTCCAGGATCATGACAGCAAGATTCAACTCAAAATGAAGGAAGGTCACAATCATACAATGCTATGCTACGCACCTACAAATAATGTAGACGAAGAGTAGAAGGAGGAATTCTACAGACAACTTCAATCAACACTGGACAAGACCCACCCCAGTTGGCGATATTAAAATTCTAATGGGCGACATGAATGCCAAACTGGGGGTGGGGGACAACACAGGAAGAGAACTAACCATGGATCGAGAAGCGCTCGGTGAGGTGATGGACGAGAATGGAGAATTGTTTGCAGAATTCTGTGCATTCAACGATTTGGTGATTGGAGGCGAGGCAGTGTGTTCAAGCACAAAGATATCCACAAAGCCACATGGATTTCACCAGATGGACACACTAAAAATCAAATCGACTTCATCTCAATCTCAAGAAAATGGAAACGCAGTCTACTTGACACAAGGTCAAGAAGAGGAGCGGATGTAGGTCCAGACCACTCACTATCTAATGCAAGGAACCTACCTTCCGAATCAGGTGGAAAGCCTTCAAGGGAGCTGATGATAGACCTCAATTCAAGTACAACACTCGGAAACTGAAGGATGAAACTACAAAGGAAATCTTCACATCAGCCAGCCATCAAGACAAAATGGGAGATATCGAGAAACATCCGTGAAAAAACCTGTGTGGGAGAACACTGGAAGTCTTTGCAAGGTATGTGGAAAGAAACCTGCACAGCCGTATTAGGAAGGAAGAAGGTGGAAGACAAGGAATGGATCTCGACGGATACCTGGAAGCTGATAGAGGAGGGAGAGTAGGATGGTGAAGCAGAAGATAAACCAGTGCAAGGATGCTCAACGACAAGAGGAACTGAGCACAATGTATAAAACACTGGACAAAGAAGTGAAGAAGAGTGCACGGAAAGACAAAAGACACTTCGATTACACACTGGCAAGTGAAGCAGAACAGGCTTTTGGTAGGAGAGATAAAGACCTGACGACATTGTATCAAATAACCAGGTTGCTATCTGAGAAGAGATCCACACAGATGAAACCAATCAAAGATGAAGAAGGAAATTTAATAACGAAGGAAGAGAAACCAAGGAAACAATGTGCCGTCCACTTCAAGAAGCTCTTGAATCGACCACCACCTACACTTCGTCCAGAAATACCACCTGCAGCCGCTGAATTAAAAGTGAGCATAAATCCTCCAACAAAAATGGAAGTCCTGAACGCCATAAAGCTACTGAAATGCGGGAAAGCAGCAGGACCAGATGGGATCCCTCCAGAAGCACTGAGAACAGATGCAGAGACAACAGCGGACATGCTCACACCACACCACTATTGCAGAAGGTGTGGAAGGAAGAGAAAATACCTGTCTTGTGATTGGAAGAAGGGTTACCTTGTCAAACTGTCGAAGAAGGGAGACGTCAGTGTTTGCAAGAACTGGTGCGGAATCACTCTCCTGTCCACCCACCCCAAGTAAAATATTAGGCTGCATCATCCTGGAGAGGCTTAAAAATGCACTGGATTCAAAACTACGACCGGAACAGGCAGGCTGCATTCAGGAAGTACAAATCATGTGCAGACCAAATTGCAACGCTTCGCATCATCATGGAACAGAGCATAGAATGGCAATCAGCTCTCTGCCTCAACTTTATCGACTTCGGGAAAGCCTTTGACAGCGTCGACCGAGAGGTAATTTGGAAACTGCTCCACTACTACGGAGTACCGCAAACCATTATCCGCCTCATTCAACAACTATATGAAGATGCCACATGCCAAGTAATTCACAATGGGATGCTCAGTGATGCTTTTGAAGTGAAGACAGGAGACAGGAGTGAAACAAGGTTGCCAAGTATCCCACATGATATTCCTGATTGTGGTCGACTGGACTGGATCATGCAGCAGACAGTGGGGAGATGTGAGAAGAGTGGGATACGCTGGCTGGACTGCGTAAAACAACCTAGAAGACTTGCATTTCGCCAACGATGACTTGTGCCTGATGTCACATCAACTTGAAGATCTACAGGCGAAAACTAACAAGTTGACAGAAGAGGCGAGGCAGGGCAGCGAAGACGGGACTTCAAGTGAATATAGAGAAGACAGAGGTGATGAAGATGCCGCACCACCACCACCAACAACAACAACAAGCACCAATCACCATGAACGGGAGAAACTTAAAGGAAGTAACCTCCTTCACCTATCTGGGAAGCACTGTTCCAACTACAGGCGGCACAGACGAGGATGTCAAAATGAGAATCGGAAAAGCAAGAGGGGCGTTCATTAGCCTGAAACCAGTGTGGAGATCTTCTGCACTCCACTCAGCATGCGGAACAACATCCGGATTTTCAACACCAATGTCAAGTCAGTGCTTCTGTATGGTTCAGAGATTGGTGCGTCACGAAAGGGATTTCCAATAAACTACAGACATTCATCAACAACTGCTTACGCTGGCTCGTTACTGAAGATCAGGTGGCCAGAATAATAAGAATAAGCAACAAGGAGCTGTGGGAACGAACCAACCAAGAACCTATCACGCAACAAATATGCAGGAGGAAGTGGAGATGGATTGGGCATGCACTGAGAAGACCGACTGGGGACATCACGCGTCAGGCCAGTTGCTCGAGTGGGATCCCCATGGAAAGCGACTAGTTGTGCGTCGGAGTTGAGGGTGACATGGAGGAGGTCGTGCGAGGAAGAAATGAGAGGTTGTGGGCTGTCGTGGAACCAGGTTCAAAAGATCTCGGAGAACAGAGGTCACTGGAGACGTGCTACTGAAGCCCTATGTTCCACTAGGAACCCAAGGGACTAATAATAATAATGAAAATCAAGTTAATTTTGATGTAGTGTCACTTGATTTCACTATTGCGCCTTACTATAATTAGAAGAGAAATCTAATCAATTTAATGAGGATAAAAGGACTTAGTTTTGAATACAGGATATTTCTTTCAAGAGGAAGCATCAGAGAAAGATGAAATGAAGAGTGAAGTTTACTATGTCGTACTTAAACGTCCCCGGTTCACCTAACTTCGTCCTCAAAGAGATTTATGATGCTTTAATAGAAAGCGTGAACTTACAGTGTATCTGCTTAAATTATTTAGGTGATATAATGTATTATGTCCAGAAATGAATTCCCAGAAAGCACTTATTGCTGGTCCGGTATTGTTATTATAGAGGAGCAAAGGTTTACATTTGAAATTTTGGGGAGAATCCATAGGTAGTATTTTCAAAAACCACAAGTTCCCACTGAAGATTCCTATTCTGTTTGTACTTTAAAAAGAAAAACCTTTTAACGTTAAATTTATTGAAAACCTATTATTAGAGAATTTTTTGATAATACAATTAACGCTTTTGTTCATAACTACGTCATAAAACAAAGTTTTATTAAAACAGTAGATGTGATGATAATAATATAGTAGTGTGACACAAAGTTTTATCTACAAATAGACTGTACTATCTTAATCATTTTTAAAATGGTATTTTCTTGCTGTATGAACAAAACAATACAGTTTTAAATCAGGAAGTTATAACTTGTCACCTTCCTTTTATACTTTTCTAGTAATGTTAAAGCCTGAAGGAAAAAGGAACCGGATATTAGGGGGGGGGGGGAACCGTTTTCTCCGTCACCTCTTGTATAAAATAGTTGTACACATATATCCGATTGTGTATCAGTCAATCATAAACAACCGTTCTTTCACTCTGTTAATCGCTGACAGTACAAGCTGTTACTGCGAAGAAAAGGAAAGTGTGACTTTAAAATTTTAAACTAATATTTTTATTTTATTTTTTTAATTCTCTCACTATGTTTGACAGACGTCGGAAAAAAATGAGTCAAACCGTATAAACTGACTGAGAAACCTAGGCTGGTAATTTTATTTATCACTTTTTTTTACATAATCCTAGAGTGACGAGTGTTTAGGTAAGGAGAAACTAATCTTCTATAAGGAATGAGTGGAAACCGGCATCACGATGGAGTTTTCAACAAAACATTGAAGAAAGCTTCAACCATAGAAAATACTACATTACCAAGTAACACTTTAAGAGTTATAAATATTTTATTCAAAAGAAGTAAATTTCTGCTCTGTATTCTAGGTAGATAGATTAGGGTTTATCTATAGTATTCAGTAAGTTTCATACATTAGTGACAATTTATATATGAGAAACGCATATAGAATGGATATAAATATATGCTATCACATTAATAAAATCAAGTGTTCTTTATAAAACATCGAAACATCGCAGTTTGATAATTTCTGGGACAATTACAGAAAAAAGATTAAAGCGGTTGCACAAACAACACTTTGATGCAATGTCGTTTTGACTGGAAAACTAACCGATCCTATTTAGTGATAAATACAGTGGAGCTTTGACCAATTTGTATGTCTTTATATTTCCTCGATCCAGTCTATCATACTTGCGCCTAAGAGGAAATATTTTTGACAGTAAAGTGCATATAACCGTCGTCTGCCAATGATCGCAGGTATTCACCTCCAAAATTGTGTAACACATACCTGTATCAGACCGACTATTTTCAAGAAAATGTTTATCTTTCAACTTTTCGTTATTTTATTACTAGGTCATTACAAACACGGTGGTGTCCTGATAGCTATAGATCTGTGAATTCTTATCGATACCCCTAATGAAACTGGCCACAATGTACTGCCTAGTTTCTTCAGACATGAAGAATACGGCCATTTTCTGTATCAAAACCCGTAAATGGTGACAAATGGTAGAATCTGAGTACATTGTCTTCTAAATACTATTTACTTTGTCCGGGAACTACAATTAATTTAGATATTTCTAAAATCGTCCTCATCTGAATAATAAGCATTAATTATGATAGAATGCTTTCATATATGAAGTTATCATAGTTATTTATTGTTATAAGACGTATGTTTCATCCTACACCGTGGGTTACTGCTTTAGAATTTTCACAAAAAGATAAATTATAAATATAGATAAAGCTGTCATGAATGAGTGATATCAGGCATTGTAGGTCGATAGCGATTAGACACTCTTCTTTCTATTTAAAACTAATCAAAACTGCGAATTTTTAATCTCCTTAGACTTTCTAAGAACTTAGCCTTGACATGCGTTGGTGTGGGTTTACACAGGTTTTGATTCCATTCACCAAAGTTTTTGAAAAGTCAGCAATTTATACTTTGTAGCTTGTCTCCTGATGCTTTGTTGGTTATTCACACAATGATGTATGTACCCGACTTCACTTGTTTTGTCATTTTTGGTCTCTGAAACCCATAAAGGACATCATTTTAAATACAACTTGACTGATGACGTTTACTATAAATTATGGTAATTTATAAAGTGACTGTCCAGTATTCTTTGACTTTAACTCCTTTAAAGAAATAAACGGTATGAAAAACTATTTAAGGCCTTATTGAAAATATGAAGGAATATTAATCAAGTTACTTGGTGAACAATGAATAAATACCATTAAACTGGCTTGCTTACTCTACCAGCAAGGTGAGTTTGACTGATTTGAAAAAAGAAAACATCACTTTTTTAGGTTTGAAGTTGAGATGAGCATTTTACAGTGTAGAAAAAGAGTTTTATTACCTTCATTATCCCAGTGAATCTGTTTTTGTTCATTGAAATTCCAGCGCTATTGAAAACGGCTAATAATATACATTTAGAAGGTATATCATTTTCCTTCCATTGGGTCGAATTTTAAAGTATATTTTCGTTGGAATCTTTATCGTAATGGCTATTATTCATATACATTGTACTGAAATCAATTATCTGACTCACTCTGCTCACACCATTATTGCAGAAGGTCTGGAAGGAAGGAAAGGTACCTGGATAGTGACTGGAAGAAGGGCAACCTTGTCAAACACACGAAGAAGAGCAACTGAGTGTTTGGAAGAAATGGTGCTGGATCATGCTCCACTCCTGTTAACTCCAAGCAAAATATTAAGCCGCATCACCCTGGAGAGACTACAGGATGCGCTGGATTCGAAATCCCAACCGGAGAAACTTGGCTCACTTCAGGAAGTACAAATCATGTGAGGACCAAATTGTGACTCTACAGTATGCATCATCACAGAACTGAGTGTAGAATGGCAGTCAACTCAACTCCACCTCAACTTCATCGAATTTGAGAAGGCCTTCGACAGCATCGGACAACAAGTAATTTGGCAGGCAGTTGCTTCAACACTACAGAATACCACAAACCTTCATCAACCTCATTCAACAAGTATATGAAGACTCCATATGCCAACCAAGTAATTCACAATGGGATGCTCAGTGATGCCTTCGAAGTGAAGACAGGAGTGAAACAAGGCTGTCTACCATCACCCAATATATATTCTTCTGATTGTGGTGGACTGGATCATGCAAGAAGATGGACATAGGTTGGCTGGACTGGGGAAAAAATCTTACAAGATTTGGATTCTGCCGACGACTTGTGTCTAATGCCTTGTAACACAAAATCGAAGATCTACAGGTGAAATACAACAAGTTGACAGAAGATGCAGAGAAACGAAGACGGGACTTCAAGTGAACATAGAGAAGACATAGGTGATGAAGATACCTAACCAACGCCACCACACAACACACCACCACCACAACAACAACAAGCTCCAATCACCATCAATGCGAGAAACTCAAAGGAAGTAGCCTCCTACACCTATCTAGGCAGCACAGCATCGTTTCAACTACAGGCGGCGGCACAGACGACGACGTCAATGCCAGCCAGGATTGGAAAAGCGAGACTGGCGTTCACCCACCTGAAACCAGTGTGGAGATCCTCTGCACTGCACTCAGCATAAAGCGTGAACAACATTCGGATTTTCAACATTAATTCAGTGAAGTCAGTCAGTGATTCTATGTGGTGGTTGAGAGACTTTGGGCGTTACGAAAGGGATTTCCAACAAAGTACAAATATTCACCAACAAGTGCCTACGCTGGCTGCCTACTGATACTGAAGCTGAGATAGTTAGAATGATAAGAATGAGCAAGAAGGAACTCTGGTTGGTTGGCTGGCTGGCTGGCTTGCTGGCTGGCTGGCTGCCTGGCTGACAACGAACCAACCAAGAAGCTATTGCTTAACAAACATGCAGTGGAAGGAAGTGGAGATGGATTTGGCATGCACTGAGAAGGCCGACTTGGGACATCATATGCCAGGCCAGTTCCTCTAGTGTGACCGATATGGGGAACGGTGAGTTGGGCGTGTTTGCTGAGGGTGACGTGGAGGAGATTGTGTGAGTAAGAAGTGAAAGTTTGTGGGCAGACGTGGAGCGAGGTTCAAAATACTGCAGAGAAGAGAGTGAAGCAGCGACATGCTACTAAACCTGTATGTTCCACTGGGAACCCAACTGACAAAAATATTCGTATATACTAATCTGATCCACATTTTTTCGGGATGTTTGTGACGATTTTCAAATAGTCATCCGTCAATAGTAAAAGCCGAAATATGCGATACTATAAGTTGCTTGATTGTGAGAGCTAACTGTATTATCTATCTTCTATAATCTTAGTAATAAGTTCAGATAAAGAAACTGCCTTTGCAGATCCCGGTAAACACTCACTCACATGTTCAAGTATTAATCAATTGGTTCTTGCAAACTCCTGTATATAATGTTCATTATGCACTTCTAGTTTCTGTTTGCATTCGATGTAACCATAATGAATTTAACCAGAAGAGCCCAACGAAATTGAAGGCATCCTAGTGACAGAGTACTTTTAATGGTGCTTTCAGCTAGAATGATACATCACTTAATTGATTTTTGATAGGAGATCCACAAAAGCAACAAAACGCAGTCAAACAGTGATGAACCGACACAATTAAACTTATTACTGCAGAACAAACTCTGAGAACACTAGGGTGTAACATCAAGAAATATTCCGGTAATACCCAAAATAGACTTATCAATACCCATAAACCAATTTTTTTACAAACCATATATAAAACGTGAACATCACTAATTAGCCCTCTAAATTGGTGCAAAGCCACTGAGATTTCATTGTCGAACCGCTGTTTTTCATTGTTGAATACTATAACGTATTTAGTCAGTCAACGCCGGGAAAGTAAGTAAATCCTTAGTCAATTTTTTTCACTCGAGTTGTGGATAGAAACTATAGGAAAACAAATTTGCCCAGAAGCCAAATTACCAACAGCATATATTCACAGTGATTCGACTGTATTTTAGTTTTGCTAAACAAAGTAACTCCACTTAATATATCTAAATCGAAAAATAAAGAATTAAGTGTCACTATTCAACTGTATCCACATGCATTTCTGCATAGCCTTTCAGGCCAATATTTTGGTATCTGATGTTGACTAGAGATCAACTAGGTTCTTACTACTGCATAAGATGAGATTTCTGTACTTAGTTTGCATAACTTCATTTCCAAAACCATTTGATGACGTGAAACCCAAAATATATGCAGAATTCCAAAAAAATTCTGTGAATGGGTTACTGTTCCACCAAGTTAACATCACATACGAATTCACTAACAAAATCAGAAGGAGCCACATAAGTGACACTAAAGCACACTCTGAGTCACATAAATGAACATATCTAATATCATCATCAAAGTGTTATCAAAAGTGATCTATCCGTCTGAACACTGTCTGGTGACACAAAGTCACAATGGAATATGGAACAATGCTGGTGGCTTTGAGGTTAATTTCAAATCAGATTTTTTTTCTGAGTTAAGTATATTATGTTATTGACACGCTATGAAAAATCCATACTCTTTAATCCGCAGCTCTGCATCTTCAGTAAAAATATACTCATCAGAATACCTGTCAACGCATACGATAGTTTGTTTATATAGTACTAGACACAAATTGTCACCTATCGTTAAATACTACTCACAGAACACCAACCATCAATGTACGTTTGTCAGTAAATGAATAAACCAAGTTCAAATGAAGTGAACTGCATCATTGGTGAGAAGATCTCGTTTTCCTTCAGCTTACATCCAGAAGTGAAGTTTATTCAGTCTCGCTTAAATTCTATCTCACTGACTTTGAGGTAAATTTAAAGACTTGGTTTCTCCCAGTACTGTATCCATGTAATTTCATTTCATTATGATTCTTTTCAAAGTGGTGTTGTTCCTATTAGAACCCGAACTTGAGAATGGCCACTTCAAACGTTACAGCGTTAACCACTAGGCCACTGAGTTGCAAAAGCCACTTCTCGTGTGATGGATATAGTTCTAGTGTTGCTGCTCGTGACTCGGTTATCTAGTGGATAACTTTGTCGTTTGAAGCAATCGGTTTTGAGTTCGAGTCCTAGCGGGAACAATATCGAAGGGAGGTACTTTCGGCTAATTAGCACTGAATAGGACGAAACGAGCTTTTCAGGTTCCATTGCTAGCCGCTATCCATCATTAATATATAAATGGGACGTGTTAGGAAGTTTTAAGTTATTGACTGAGTAGTGAACAACATCTTTTATGTTTTGCTGTGGTTTGTTACAATCAAAACGTGAGAAACTGATCTATACATTCAAAATATTAAATTGGCTGACCTCCCCTATCCATGGTTATCCTACGATTTGTGAATATGCTGAAAATCTGGCCAAATAAAAATCTGTCTGAAACTTTCGTCAGATTTCTTCTTAACCATTTAAGAACCTGTTTGAAGTTCCCGAAGTCCGTTTACCTTACGTCCTTAGATAATGTTTATTTTATAGAAAAATAAGACGTTATTTGTTTGAATCTTGTAATACGTTTGCACAATACATTTTGAACAATCTGATCACATAAATGTATCGCACAATTATATTGTTCGATTCAGAGCAGTTACGTCTTCTAATTGTTTAATCGAAATTCATAAAGGGAACTTACTGTTTCAAATGTTTTTTGTACACTGTTTGCTCATTTTTTGGGGTTCAGCAATTTATTTTCACTAACTCCGAAAGATTTCAACCATTTTATTAACTTTTGTTTTTCATACTGAAGCATTTATTCCGACATTACTGACGAATCTTTACTGTTTTTACAGCTTCATTGACTTTCGACAGCAATGATTGTCATGTATCATTTACCTTCAGTTTACATTTATACCTAGAGCTTCTTTTTCAACCTCATCAGTTTCTATTTTTGGTTTGAATCTTTTGACTCCTATTTTCACTTATATTCACCTGTCAACCTGATAAGACAGTGCGTATCTTCTTATTTATACATTATGAAATGGTTCGATTATGACTAGTTGAAGACAACCACTAAATGTTTGAAATGCAAACTCCATTGAGGTTTTTTGAAGCAACCATAACGCTCAGTATTCCTTTTCATTTTCTATAATGTCTGTCAAAAGATATGAATGTTAGAATGACAAGAGGCTCAATACCCTGTAATTCAAGTTAAAAGATGGGACTCATTTTGTCAGTCAAACAGCCTAGTTTACATATTTCTGTTCCTCATTTCATACCTCTCCGTGTTTTTTGGAATCCTGCATAAAGGCGTCATTGCATTTTTAAAGTATGACTCATATTGTTTTTCAACAATCACTAAAATGTTAATACTAATTTTAACTAAAATGCAACAGCTGTCCAATGTGTATTCGACAAATTGCAGTATAGACTAGGGTTATTCTCTTTAACTTTATCCAGTTTTTCTGCAGTATAGATTGTCGAGCTTCTAGATATAGTAATATGTTACAAATTTATGTGTATTCAATAAATTTCACACAAGAAAGGTTGTCTGCGCAAAATATTCTGTACAGGGAAATTGTTTTAAGTGCCAATATAAGCCTTTAGAAAGACAGTTGTTTTATGACTATCATTTTTATTCCTACTGATTGCTCTTCTTCAATTTGGGGAAATTAAGAGTAGGTAATGGGTTCTTACTGCGTTCTCCGAAAGCTTGTCTTTCCTGGCATGCATGAATAATGATAGAAAGCTTAGATGAAGAATGGACCCATTATTTATTTTGTGATTTGCACTTTCGAAAGCATCATGAATGTAAGTGAATGGTTTCTTTCACTACACTGTTCGGTAGTTCCATTGTTTCATCATTAGGATAATCAATGATAAGCTGTTGGATTGTGAGATTGAACACTTCTTAGAAAAATAAAATCAAGACTTTTAAATTCTTTGTTAGCTGTCATACAGAGACATATTGTTATCCTATCACTTTAACTGAAATTCTTTTTCATCATTAGCAAAGAAATGAACTTAATTACTAATTTTCTACAAACGTCCTAATTTTTGAACTGCCTTCTAAAGACAACATTGATAAGCAAACGTAATCCTGGATAACTAACGGTGGTTAGTGATATTCGCCTTGATATCCTCTGATAAACTCTCTGCTATCTATTATTCATGAAATCTTATAACTTAATGTATAAAAAGTGACGTTCAAACACATCTTTAAATTAAGCCATAGTATTCAAGAAGACTTGGCTAAGCCTCAGGCTTCTTCTGTAGTCTTTAATAAGGCAGTTATCTATTTCAAGAAAGATAAAATTTCATTGTTTTTAATGCATTATAACCTGTTTGCTAAAAATCTACTAGTATAGTATCTACCATCAAATTTATTAAATCCGAATGCAATGAACAATGCACACGACTTGTCTAAGATATCATATTTCTAAGATTTCACTTAAACCATTACTTTACGGTATTTATCAACGTCAGCAAGAAAAATCATATTCAGTTGTCTTTGCTTCAAAATAATCAACTCTTGTCATCACTCTCAGTATCCAACTACTGTAGATTGCCAGTTATCAGTACAGATCAGAACTAACTAAGAAACGTAACTTGACTATTTGCACTATTATCTTAGTTAGAATGTTGGTTGATATCGCCAGTATCGAAGATTACATAAACTGTAGTAAAATGCGCCTTATTTTGCTTACTGATCTCTTTGGATTACTCTTAAGACATACGCAACAGACGTACCACTGAGTAACTCCTACTTTTTCACTTAAACTGAAATGAATGTTTTGCTGGTGGGTTATTTTCACTCTAATATTCAGTAAAGGCATTATGTTGTTAGGTAGTTTCAAGGTTTATAATAATCGTTATCGCATATTTAGGATTCGTATGACTCCTGCTTTAGCACTAATATTGTTTTGAAACTCTACTTTTGTTCAAAGATTTCGATACAAGATTTTATGCATATCTGAATTTTTGATGGGATATAACGCTCTTTTTGAATTGCAAGATATATTCTGTCTGACGAATTTATTAACTTTATAGAGTTAATCAATGAGAAATGCCTTCTTTATGCAGTAGGTGAAATATTTTTTACGGATCAAATTTCGGTTCATAGAAGATTCCAAAGTACATGTATGTAATGTCGAATTCAGATATATGCAGTAACTAATCACTAAAAGTTCTGTCTTTTATTCCAGCACTCATTATGGACTTAAATCCCTGTATCCAGTTTAAAATTAGTCAAATGACTTAAGTTACTCAGTACCGCAGTTTTGTAGTTTATTTCAAATCTCTGAAGATGACAGTTTGAAATAAATTTTCTTATCAAACCATGTTGATGGATTGGGTTTATTCTAAATGAGTTAACAGAATCTAGTCTTCGTCTAGAAATATCAGATCTGAATGAAGGTGCCAGCCTAGCAACCTTATGTTGAAAAAATAACATACAAACAAAATCATTATTTTTCGTGAAACATATAGCTGATACAATAGCTAAACGGCATTCTGAATTATGGAGTACAAAGTGTGGTATTTCAAAATTTCCAGTTTTTATTATATAGGATCTGGCTGAATGAATCGAATACTTTTTTAAACACTCACGTCTGCTTATGCATCATTCCTGAAAACAAATTTTTCTTTTCCCACTACAGAATAGGATATTCAACTATTTGGTTAAGAATTTTGTGTAAAATCAAAAATAAATGCATTCGAATAGAGTTTTGAGTCACATATTTCTGGAGTTATTGATTGCACGTACTTCCCTGAGGGTCTGTAACTCATCAACAGATTAATTCTTTGATACCACCTGACTTGAAAGTCAGCACTAAGGAGAACTTCCACACACTTAATCTGTCTACCTTATTTCATAAGTCCGGCTGCCACTTAAACGTAAATTGAGTGGAAAACGATACGGCCAAAAGAGATGCATTTATTTTACAATTGTGCTTTGGATAAACGATTCTAACAGACATGAAAATAGATCAAAATTACAGATGCATTTAGAAGTCATTAACAACTACTTGATCTCAGTTAATAAGCATATCTTATTGTTTTACAAATGAACATTTCTGTCTTGTTTTAGTTAACCAACTATGCTTTTATTTTCATCAGATGTGTTAAATGATCAAGAGGCGACTAAGTAACTACTTGTTTTTAAGCAGAATCTCATGAAAACGCATAACAATTGATACCACGAATGAAACAAATGAAAGCTTATTGCTATTCTTTCGCAATAATTCATTTGCATTCCTATTACAGAAGTGTGAAGCCAAGAAGTTCAATAATTGCGCCAACATGATTCTTAACAAACTATCATCGGCTTTTCACTGTTCATTAATTTTACAGTATAGAAAGATTATTAGGAGAAGAAGATCTTCTAATTTTCACACATAACCAGGAATTCATTTTACATATTATTTCTAATGAATAAATCCTGTATATTTCTGCTTCTACTATCTTGTGTGAACTTCTATGTCTTGCCATTTACACAATCTAGATCAACGTATATTATTCTTTATTTCAAATAAATATCACTCTCATGGTACATTTTATAACCAATGTAGGTGAAAATGGTGTTTTTCAGTAGTGCTTTAAAACAATCATTCATTCCTGAAACCATCTTTAGCACAACTACTTTCAAACATACTTTTCACGTATACTGACGTCTTCCCCTGGTACTGACAGATAGAATACCCTTACTTTTAGCATAGTCTTACTTTTGAAAGCTGGTAAAAATTATTACAGATGACACGTTGAATAAGTGTTTGATAGCCTGAATTTGTTTAGAGAATATCAAAACACATAAAATGGTTGAATATCAACCTTCAAATTTGTCGTCGTTTTTTCCTAACTGCTCCTTTTGGCAGGATTAGGCACCTAATATAGTGATCACTGAATAATGCAAAAGCGTTCATTTCAAAGTCAGAAGTTGGTGGCTACAAATGAATAGGAAACGGAAGACAACTAAAATGTATTATTTACTGAGGAAATCCAAGTTGTGGTAGCGGAAACTACACCGTTTCTTATGTTCGAAAGAGCTGTATTTAAACTTAATATAATTTTCAGAACCGTCACTTATAATGACTGAAATATTTGAGACTAATAATAACTTTAAAAATGATTTCTACATACCAAAGCATTTCTTGGCTAAAAGAAGAGCGGATCTAGATGCTAAGAACTTCTGAACAAGTGAGCTCCTGGATTTCTTGTCAGCTGAATTCAGTTATCTTAAGATAGCCTTTCCCTTTCATTCCTTATTGAAGTATAAGTAGTTGAAAATTTTCGCACTAATCCAACTGATCAGAATCACATACAGAAAACATGAGTTTCTGAATCATAAATAACTAAACTTATTCCAGGCATTAAACTACATGCGAAATATCTTCGCTTCATCGATTAAGTTTTTTAAAGTCACTGTGCAAAACTGAAGTTACCGATCTTCATTATTTACCTCAAAGTTGTGTTTATTCTGAAATAAATGCAAAGCTATTTAGAAAGCAAAATAGGCCGAGCAAAATATTAAATAACTGTAGGCAGAATAACATCTTACCTTAAAAACCAGTAAAAATAATCTATTCACAGGAAATTATGTGGAAGTAGCACTCTTATCGAAAAACAGAGACCTCTAGACTTTCCGTAGAAATAGTAATGAAATTAAAAGCTTGGAATACAATTATGTTGCAAAATAGTACCGAGAACTTCTTTTTCCTCTGAATGTTTTTCCTAGACCGCTTTATTCAGCATACCTCAAAACCAAATCTGTGAAATTAGTTCGTCAGAAAGAAATTATCATTTGTCCCTTGGATTCCTAATGGAACATAGAGCTTCAATAGCACGTCTCCGTTCCACTCTCGTCTCTGCAGTATTTTGAACCTCGCTCCACGTCTGCCCACAAACTTTCACTTCTTACTCACACAATCTCCTCCACGTCACCCTCAGCAAACACGCCCAACTCACCGTTCCCCATATCGGTCACACTAGAGGAACTGGCCTGGCGTATGATGTCCCAAGTCGGCCTTCTCAGTGCATGCCAAATCTATCTCCACTTCCTTCCACTGCATGTTTGTTAAGCAATAGCTTCTTGGTTGGTTCGTTGTCAGCCAGGCAGCCAGCCAGCCAACCAGAGTTCCTTCTTGCTCATTCTTATCATTCTAACTATCTCAGCTTCAGTATCAGTGGGCAGCCAGCGTAGGCACTTGTTGGTGAATATTTGTACTTTGTTGGAAATCCCTTTCGTAACGCCCAAAGTCTCTCAACCACCACATAGAATCACTGACTGACTTCACTGAATTAATGTTGAAAATCCGAATGTTGTTCACGCTTTATGCTGAGTGCAGTGCAGAGGATCACCATACTGGTTTCAGGTGGGTGAACGCCAGTCTCGCTTTTCCAATCCTGGCTGGCATTGACGTCGTCGTCTGTGCCGCCGCCTGTAGTTGAAACGATGCTGTGCTGCCTAGATAGGTGTAGGAGGCTACTTCCTTTGAGTTTCTCGCATTGATGGTGATTGGAGCTTGTTGTTGTTGTTGTTGTTGTTGGTGGTGGTGGTGGTGGTTGTGGTTGTGGTTGTTGTTGTGGTGGTGGTGGTGGCGTTGGTTAGGTATCTTCATCACCTATGTCTTCTCTATGTTCACTTGAAGTCCCGTCTTCGTTTCTCTGCATCTTCCGTCAACTTGTTGAATTTCGCCTGTAGGTCTTATTCCATCTGAAAGCAATTTGCTTATGTCAGTGCATGATGAATACTACTTCTACATTATAAATCCTGATTCATCTCAAAAAAAACCTTACTTGGTTAACTTGTTCACTAGTTACTAGCCGGTCCTAAGCCCGGCTAATGAAGGAAGGTTGGGCATACGGCTAGCAACCCTACCCCGTAAAACAAATCTAACCGCTAAACAAACTTCAAAGCACAAACAAAGTATAAAAAATAAAAACAAACTTATTCACCGCTGGAATCGGAGAGGCGAAATGACGCCAGTTGGTGAAAGCCTTCGGGAAGCCAATTCGCTGACATACTTTCACCTCTCTCGATGAAAGCGAAAGTGAACATGGGGACATGGAATGTCCGCACGATGTTTGAACCCAGCTGGTAGGGCAGCCCAGATTGCACAGGAGATGAGAAGGTATCACATCGAAGTGCTTGGGATTTGCGAAAGCAGATGGAATGGGAGTGGACTCTCCAAACTGTCAACTCGAGAATCAATAATCTACTCCGATGTGTCACCCAGATGACAACCACAACCACACTGAGTTATGGAGTGGCTATCATGATGTCCTCAAGAGCATCGAAGGCTCTCATGAAGTGGGAACCAATCTCCTCCAGGATCATGACAGCAAGATTCAACTCAAAATGAAGGAAGGTCACAATCATACAATGTTATGCACCTACAAATAAAGTAGAGCAAGAGAAGAAGGAGGAATTCTACAGACAACTTCAATCAACACTGGACAAGACCCCAGTTGGCGATATCAAAATTCTAATGGGCGACATGAATGCCAAACTGGGGTGGGGACAACACAGGAAGAGAACTAACCATGGGTCGAGAAGCGCTCGGTGAGGTGAACGAGAATGGAGAATTGTTTTGCAGAATTCTGTGCATTCAACGATTTGGTGATTGGAGGTAGTGTGTTCAAGCACAAGGATATCCACAAAGCCACATGGATTCCACCGTGCACCAGGACACACTAAAAATCAAATCGACTTCATCTCAATCTCAAGAAAATGGAGACGCAGTCTTCTTAACACAAGGTCAAGAAGAGGAGCAGATGTGTGTTCAGACCACTATCTAGTGCAAGGAACCGACCTTCCGAATCAGGTGAAAAGCTTTCAAGGGAGCTGATGATAGACCTCAATTCAAGTACAACACTCGGAAACTGAAGGATGAAACTACAAAGGAAATCTTCAAGCCAGCCATCAAGACAAAATGGGAGATATCGAGAAACATCCGTGAAGTAACCTGTGTGGAAGAACACTGGAAGTCTTTGCAAGGTGTGTGGAAAGAAACCTGCACAACGGTATTAGGAAGGAAGAAGAAAGAGGATAAGGAATGGATCTCGACGGATACCTGGAAGCTGATAGAGGAGAGTAGGATGGTGAAGCAGAAGATAAACCAGTGCAAGGATGCTCAACGACAGGAGTAACTGAGTACAATGTATAAAACACTGAACAAAGAAGTGAAGAAGAGTGCACGCAAAGACAAAAGACACTTCTACGAAACACTGGCAAGTGAAGCAGAACAGGCTTTTGGTAGGAGAGATAGAGACCTGACGACATTGTATCAAATAACCAGGTTGCTGTCTGAGAAGAGATCCACACAGATGAAACCAATAAGAGATGAAGAAGGAAATTTAATAACGAAGGAAGAGAAACCAAGGAAACAATGGGCCGACCACTTCAATCAGCAATCAGCTCTCTACCTCAACTTTATCGACTTCGGGAAAGCCTTTGACAGCGTCGACCGAGAGGTAATTTGGAAACTGCTTCATTACTACGGAATACTGCTAACCTTTATCCGCCTCATTCAACAACTATATGAAGATGCCACATGCCAGCCAAGTAATTCACAATGGGAAGCTCAGTGATGCTTTTGAAGTGAAGACAGGAGACAGGAGTGAAACAAGGTTGCCAAGTATCCCACATGATATTCCTGATTGTGGTCGACTGGACTGGATCATGCAGCAGACAGTGGGGAGATGTGAGAAGAGTGGGATACGCTGGCTGGACTGCGGAAAACAACCTAGAAGACTTGCATTTCGCCAACGATGACTTGTGCCTGATGTCACATCAACTTGAAGATCTACAGGCGAAAACTAACAAGTTGACAGAAGAGGCGAGGCAGGGCAGCGAAGACGGGACTTCAAGTGAATATAGAGAAGACAGAGGTGATGAAGATACCGCACCACCACCAACAACAACAACAACAAGCACCAATCACCATGAACGGGAGAAACTTGAAGGAAGTTGTCTCTTTCACCTACCTAGGCAGCACTGTTCCAACTACAGGCGGCACAGACGAGGATGTCAAAATGAGAATCGGAAAAGCAAGAGGGGCGTTCATTAGCCTGAAACCAGTGTGGAGATCTTCTGCACTCCACTCAGCATGTGGAACAACATCCGGATTTTCAACACTAACGTCAAGTCAGTGCTTCTGTATGATGGTTCAGAGACTTGGCGCGTTATGAAAGGCATTTCCAACAAACTACAGACATTCATCAACAACTGCTTACGCTGGCTCGTTACTGAAGATCAGGTGGCCAGAATAATAAGAATAAGCAACAAGGAGCTGTGGGAACGAACCAACCAAGAACCTATCACGCAACAAATATGCAGGAGGAAGTGGAGATGGATTGGGCATGCACTGAGAAGACCGACTGGGGACATCACGCGTCAGGCCAGTTGCTCGAGTGGGATCCCCATGGAAAGCGACTAGTTGTGCGTCGGGGTTGAGGGTGACATGGAGGAGGTCGTACGAGGAGGAAATGAGAGCTTCTCAGCAGACATGGAGCCAGGTTCAAAAGACTGAAGGGAAAAGAGTGGGACGACGACATGCTACTGAAGCTGTATGTTCCATTAGGAACCCAAGGGACTAATAATAATATTAATAATAAACTCATCTCAAAAAATACATTACTTTATAGTACTCATTATTTGCTTGCTTCCAGAAGGATGTCAGGAAGTTCTAATGAGAAGCCGTGACCTGTGGGATTAACCAGTAGGAAGTGAAGTGGACGCTGACTGAAGACCTTGGGTGACAGTCGCGCTATGTCGTGAATTGACAGAAGTTGGAAATATTGATCCACCCAGTGGCTGACTGGTTAACGCTTTCGTCGTGAGGCCTGAAGATACTGAGCTCGATCTGTGGCGGGGTCGTAGGTGCATACTGCTGAGGAGTCTCACACTAGGAGGAAACAGCTGTCCAGTGCTCCCAGACTTTCAATGGTTTCGCAACTGATGTCAGTCCATGATGAATACTGCTTCTAAATTAAAAAACCCATTCATCTCAAAACACATTTCCATTTGTATTAGTTTCAGTAATCAGTTACATGCTATTCAGTCAAAAGAATTATAGTTGTCAACTAATCATATATCAGGTATCATATTTCGAAACCAGTTTGGAGGAACTGTTTTAGCCAGAAATTTCTCAATATTCTGAGTCAGCTACTTAAGAATGAGCACATATCTGAGAAAATGTGTTCGTATTTAAAATGGAATAATTATTAAAAATCCTATTCTGTTTACGTCACAAATTTGACAGTCAGTTAGGCGTAAATAAAAAAGCCCCAGGGGATGCAACACGCTGCATTATGCCGACTGAAGATTGAGGCTATATGTTTACCTCATATTAAATTAGGTTATATATAAACACGTGGAATCTTTTGGATGCATAGACCTTAGGGACCTAACCGAACTTCATGACAATGCATTATGCGTCACCTTCTGAATTGTTTCCACAAACTTTCATTTTACCTATCTTAGATAATAAGACGATTGCTGTATTTCTACATGGTTCGCAAACTGCATAAAATAGTTATGACCAACAAACAGAGAGATTTTTATTTGTTCTTAGACTGAAGCTTACACAATATAGATAGATGATTTTGGCAAGCTGAAAACTTTCATTAAATAAGTTTAAAACGTTGAAATAGTAATGGAACCCAAGAATAAATGGCAAATCGGTTACGTTTTTTGTGAAATGATCATTA